>OY757310.1:147387328-147987328 GCA_963583905.1 Stenurella melanura
GAACAGTTTTAAAGTAATCGATAATTGTTTAAATAATTATCTATTGATTTATTTATTTTTTTGGTATTTTATAAATTTAATCAGGGAGTCGAAGAATAGTTTAATAAAACTATACTTTTTTACGAATAAAACTATCCAGTTTTATTCTTAAAACAGGTGCTATGCAGTTTTATTCTGAAAATAGGTGCTAATACAGAATAATAAACCGTTATAGCAAAATATGATTGTTTAAATAAATTATAATTGCTTAAATAATCTAAAAAGCATTAAAATGTTAACACCAACTAGAACATGCCTAATTAATATTTTATGCAAAGAAATGAAATAATAAAAAATGCCAAACATATGGGGTACTTTATTTCTCTCCGTATGGGGTCATTTTTGGGATCCTACAATAGGGTTTTGATGTTTATAGCCCAATCAATCTGTCACGGCCTAATGTTAAATTTACCAAAATTCATACCCGGAAACAAAAAATATGATTGTATGGAAAAAAAAATTCGAAGAAATATTTGTGTTTCGATGGACGCGATCTGAAGTGGCGAACTTAAAAATTTTGAAAAATTGAAAAAACTGTTTTTCGCAAATAAAAAGAAAACTATGACTAATCGAAAAAGTTAAATGAGGAAGTTGTAGGTGCTAAAGATATTTCGATTGCTAATTTTTTAAGTATCAATTTCGAGATATATCGAAAAAACCATAAAAAATCGACTATTCTTGTTTTCGCTGTATCTTTTTCAAATTTACGTCTAAATACTTACTATCAACGGTAAGCATGTTTTTGAAAAATTTAAAAATATCTTTTATTTTTCGAGATATGTCGATTTCCCGAGGAAAGGACGTTCTCTAAAATCTTCTAGACTATCTCAATGGAGGATTCTACAATAATGATCTTGGGCTCATTTTCTTTATAAAGAGCTGTACTATCATGCTGTAAAATAATTGTAACGGAGCAGAATCTGTTAATGTTAACACGTGCCTTCGAAACTATGAAGCTTTTCACGTATTTCTTGTGAAAAAAAAAATCCCCTTTGTAATAAAATCGTAAAAATGAAGTGAAACAAAAATCACTCACTTCAGAATTGTCCAGAGGGTGCAAATTAATAATTTCCTTTCAAATTAATAGCCCAATCAATAGGTAGAAGGGAATACCAAAATTCATACCCGGAAACAAGAAAATTAGTTGAATAGAAATAAAAATCGGCAGCTACTGGAAGCGGCTGGAACCTCCCCACGGTGGATTATTGAAGCCGAAAAGAGCACTAAATTGGGTGCCATAACGGCACTAAACGTAATCCGATCTCGATCATAACTTTTCAGATCTTTTGGAGCACTAAAGAAACCCTCTCTTGCACCACATAATATCAACATATTATTGAAATTTATTATTTGCTGTTCTTCTCTTGTGTTTCAGGACATGGGATTGCACTGCACGTATAATGATGCTAATAGAATACTATACTTTGTCCACGACTGTTAAATATTTAATATTTATTTAATTCATTTTCATTTGATTTCTCCAGTTTAAGAAAGATTAATACTCCATCATATAAAATTTTTCGGGCAACAAGTTTAATGTAGCTTCCCTTAGCTCTGGCGCACAGTGGGGCAAAAAGCTACATTTGTGGACAAAGATCGCCTGCCAGCTCCAATTTTGACCAAATTTAATAAACTTTTTTTAAATGCTCGTGAGGAATGTAGCTTAAACGCCCAACTGCTACAATTTTGAAGTAAATAAAACATAACCCAAAAATAAAAAATAATACTAGACAATTTTTGTACAGTATTTTTATCTAGATCAAATGAATCTATTATCGCAAAAAATGTTATAAAAGGGAATCTCAAGGTAGAAAATAGAGGAAAATACTTTTACGAACAACAATACATTCGAATATGTTACATAACCTAATAAATTTTAATAAATCAATTTTATTGGCTAACATCGCCTGTCAGCTTCATATTTAACCAAATTCCTTTTTTTTAATGTTCAGGCTAAATACATTTTCTGTGGACATCTGCTACAAATTTGACAACAGTTAAGCATAACCTAAAAAATCCAAAATAATAGCAGAACATTTCCTTAAAAAAAAGTAGATAATAGATTCATTTGATCTAGATAAATTACACAGCCACAAAAAAAAATGTCTGGTCTAGGGATCTGGCCATGCGCACTATATGTTTTTGGGGTCGCTGGGGTCGTTTAACTCCATCACGTCAGGATTTTGCCAAAACATCTCGACATCTCTTCACATAAATCGCTATAACTTTTTCTAGACAAAAATGACTCCCTCCTTTTTGTACTAGATCGTTTGCAAATTAAATTTCCAATCCGATGATGTGGGACGATATTCTTCCGGCGCGTTGTAAGCGAGATATCGGCCGCCAAAGTGAGAGGTACGAGGATTTCGCTTCTCGAGCACCATGGCCCAGCTTCGAGTGCTATTTCTGCCTAACGAAAGTTAGCAAAAATCTGAAAAATTCAGCGACACGTAGAAAGATGTAAGAAATCGTTTGGCGCTAATCTGAGGTCCATGCGTGCCTTGGTTTTCGAGATATGGCCGCCCGAAGTCACCGGAAGGTGAAAATCTATTTTTTTGGCCGCTTTCCGAGGCTATATCTCGAAAACGAAACGAGATATAGAGCTGCAGTTTACTCTATTCGATTTCTCTCGCCTTCCTACACACCTCTGAATTTTTTAGATGCTTTATTTGGAAATTTTTGCAAAAAAATGAGAGTGCCGGCAAAAATCTGACAAAATTCAGAGACATCTCAATTTGGCGGCCGATATCTCATTATGGAGGATTCTACAATAATGATCTTGGGCTCATTTTCTTTATAAAGAGCTGTACTATCATGCTGTAAAATAATTGTAACGGTTTTGTTAATTTTAAGGTAAATAAATGGTTTTAAAATAATTGCGTTTATTTAGGTTAGGTTTTTTAAAATAATTTTGCCATTTTTAATTTTAGAGAAATTGCTTATACGGGACAAATAGCTATTGTTTGATCAAACGACAATTTCCAGACCTGGAATGATTTTTATTTTTCCTTAAACTATTCGATATAAAATTGCCTTTAATTCTATCGAGACCGAATTTCGAAATTTTAAAATTGACTAAATACCTCCTCTGCAGAATTACAGCGACCGGAAGTTAAAAACTTTGAATCAAAGATTTATAAAGAAAATGAGATCAAGATCGTTACTGTAGAACCCTCCGTTGAGATAGTCTAGCCCATTTTCAAAACTGTCTTTTTCTCGAAAAATTGATATATCTCGAAAAATAAAAGATATTTTCAAAAACGTTTTTCTTCGACTTGCCGTGAGCTATACTTACGGTTATTCCAAAATATGTGTGTGCACGATAGTGGCGTAATTACTAAACGGACTTGGCTGAAGCCTTGCATAGGGGTTTCTTGAGTGCTCCAGAAGATCTGAAAAGGTATTGGTTGAGATCGGATTACGCTTTGTGCCCTTCTGGCACAACAAGTTGTTTATTTTATAACTACTTACTATTTGTAATCGAACTATTAAAAAGCAGTTAAAATTCCGAACTCAACGATATATCACACTTGCATCCTTTCGATTTGATTTCCGTGAAAAAATTGAAGAACAAAGCAAATGAGAAGCACAAGATCACTTTTCGTCACGTCACGTGATTTTCTGTTCAACAACTATCGAGATCTACCACCGCGGCGCTGGTACATTAAAATTAGACCGCTGATTATAGGATTTCCAACCTGTAGATTTCAGAACATTTAAAAAAATCAATGATTTAAAAAATTATATGCATCCTATCCGAGACAGTTCATTAATGTCACACCAATCTAAAAATGATAAAAATATTAAAAATGAATATTAACTTACAAATATGTAATATTTGAGGTTATGTTAGTCATACAATGCTCGCGCTCTGTTGCAAAACACAGTTCTATCGAACTAGTTAAAGCGTGATTTTGTTATTGAATTAAACGTCAAAATTTGCGCGATTTAAACGTCGGTTATTTACAATAATTTTACATATTACTCAAAAAGAGCAATATAATAAACAAATGGATACTGACAGTGAAAGCGAAATTTCTTTGACACCCCCACACAGTGGGGCAAAAAGCTACATTTGTGGACAAAAATCGCCTGCTAGCTCAAATTTTGACCAAATTTGATAATTTTTTTAATGATTGTGAGGAATGTAGCTTCAACATCTGACCGCTATGATTTTGAAATTAATAAAATATAACCCAATAACTTAAAAATAATGCTTGGCAATTTTTATAAAAGTAACATCACCACACAAAAAAATTAAAAATTCGGGCCTGGGGATTTACCCATGTTTACTCTATGTATTTGGGGTCCCTAAATCCGAGGTCTGCTTAGCTTCCATCACATCAGGATTTTGCCATAGCCTCAAAAATCCCAAGCGATTTCGACATCTCTTCTCATAAATCGCTGTAACTTTTTCTAGACAAAACTGACCCCCCCTCTTTTTTGTGCTAAATCGATTGCAAATTAAATATCCAATCGGATGATGTGTGGCATGATATTTTTCCGGAGCTCTTTAAGTGAGCTATCGGCCGCCAAATTGAGATGTCTCTGAATTTTGTCAGATTTTTGCCGGCACTTTTATTTTTTTGCAAAAATTTCCAAATAAAGCACCTAAAAAATTCAGAGGTGTGTAGGAAGGCGAAGTCGAATAGAGTAAACTGCAGCTCTATATCTCGTTTCGTTTTCGAGATATAGCCTCGGGAAGCGGCCAAAAAATAGATTTTCACCTTCCGGTGACTTCGAGCGGCCATATCTCGAAAACCAAGGCATATATTGACCTCAGATTAGCGCCAAATGATTTCTTACATCTTTCTACGTGTCCCTGAAATTTTCTAACTTTCGTTAGGCAGAAATAGCACTCGAAGCTGGGCCATGGTGCATGAGAAGCGAAATCCTAGTACCTCTCACTTTGGCGGCCGATATCTCGCTTAAAAGGCGCCGGAAGAATATCGTTCCCACATCATCTGATTTGCAAACGATCTAGTACAAAAAGGAGGGAGTCATTTTTGCCTAGAAAAAGTTACAGGGATTTATGTGAAGAGATGTCGAGATTGCTTAAATTATGTTTTTTTTGAGGTTATGGCAAAATCCTGACGTGATGGAGTTAAACGACCCCAGCAACCCCAAAAACATATAGTGAGCATGGCCAGATCCCTAGGCCAGACATTTTTTTTGTGGCTGTGTAATTTATTTTTTAGGTTATGCTTAACTGTTGTCAAATTTGTAGCAGATGTCCACAGAAAATGCATTTAGCCTGTACATTAAAAAAAAAGGAATTTGGTTAAATATAAAGCTGACAGGCGATGTTAGCCAATAAAATTGATTTATTAAAATTTCTTAGGTTATGTAACATATTCCAATGTATTGTTGTTCGCAAAAGTATTTTCCTCTATTTTCTACCTTGAGATTCCCTTTCATAACATTTTTTGCGATAATAAATTCATTTGATCTAGATAAAAATACTGTACAAAAATTGTCTAGAATTATTTTTTATTTTTGGGTTATGTTTTATTTATTTCAAAATTGTAGCAGTTGGGCGTTGAAGCTACATTCCTCACGAGCATTTAAAAAAAAGTTTATTAAATTTGGTCAAAGTTGGAGCTGGCAGGCTCACAAATGTAGCTCATGCCCCACTGTGCGCCAGAGCTAAGGGAAGCTGCATTAAACTTGTTGCCCGAAAAATTATATACGATGGAGTATTAATCTTTCTTAAACTGGAGAAATCAAATGAAAATGAATTAAATAAATATTAAATATTTAACAGTCGTGGACAAAGTACAGTATTCTACTAGCATCATTATACGTGCAGTGCAATCCCATGTCCTGAAACACAAGAGAAGAACAGCAAATAATAAATTTCAATAACATGTTGATATTATGTGGTGCAAGAGAGGGTTTCTTTAGTGCTCCAAAAGATCTGAAAAGTTATAATCGAGATCGGATTACGTTTAGTGCCGTTATGGCACCCAATTTAGTGCTCTTTTCGGCTTCAAGAATCCACCGTGGGGAGGTTCCAGCCGCTTCCAGTAGCTGCCGATTTTGAAAGGAAATTATTAAGTTGCACTCTCAGGACAATTCTGAAGTAAGTGATTTTTGTTTCACTTCATTTTCATGATTTTATTACAAAGGGGATTTTTTTCACAAGAAATACGTGAAAAGCTTTATAGTTTCGAAGGCACGTGTTAATACTAACAGATTTTGCTCAATGAGAAGAAATATATATTTTTTTGGGATTTCGAACAAAGATGAGACAAAAATAAATCGAAATTTATGTTTCACAAGTATAAATTAAAGCCCTCCTAATATACAGTCTTGGTGAGTCATTCTAATAATTTTTTCAATTATTAATTTTACATTAGGGATGGTTCCAACCTCTTGGGGACAACAGCTGATATTCTTTCTATTTGATATTAATTTGCATAGTCTAACTCCCATTACAGGAGGTTTCAGATCAATTTATTAATTGGACGAGAATTCTGAGGCCTTGCCGTTTTAATGGTTTCATCCACTATACTATATTTAGGTAATTCACATTTCCCTGGACTGCTGATTGAAAATAACACAGTAAATATGTTTAGGTTGAGTTATTTATATTCTGGTAGCTCTGGGCGGTCATAATTTCTTTGGACAAGATTGTATCAATATTTGTATTTTATATGGATCTATCTAACAAATCATTTTAATGCGAGATGGAAAACCGTTACTGGGTGAGTTAAAAATAAGGAATATAAGTAAATATAATAGGTATTAGATGATTTCTTTTATGGGATATAATTTACTTCGTTGTGTTAATAAGATTATAATGTTGTTTTATGATTCCTTCGAATAACTACTTGACCTATTGGAGTTACATTCAAATTCAGTTGAGAAGACGTTGTCGTGAAGATTTCTGCTTCGTAGATCAAGATATCTGAATTCGTTATTTTGGAAAATTTTGTGTCAGTAGATGACCATTGACAGTAGAATTAAAAACCGTTTATGAGTCACTAGTCAGTGATGTTATATTTGATATCATATTGCGTCTGAATGACACAACAAAATTTATATAATAAAGGCGCCAGAAGTGCCTTGTGCAACGTTTTGCGCATCAAAAACAAAGTATTCGTTTTAGTTTGGGAAATGGCGTGCAAAATCGACGACGAAAGGTCACCGTCTGCCACGCAGTGATCGAAGAGAACACACAACTACGAAAGTTTTTTCTCTTTGAACATTTTTGGTATAGTGGGAGAATATGGAGGGGGGCATTTTTTTTAAACGAATGGTTATCGATATCTATCTTCATAGGTCGTTAGAATCTGTACTCGACATACCCCAGTTACTCCGGCAGACGAAGTTCCGCTTGGTGCGCGGTAGAGGAAATTTTAAAGAGAGATTTTTATAAAAAATTTACCTCAACCGCGCATCGAGCGGAATATTCGTCTGACAGTTTAACTGGGGTATATCAAGTACATATACTAACAACCTATGAGGACAGATATCGATAACCATTCGCTTTAAAAAAAATACTCCCCCATATTCTCCGACCACACCAAAAATTTTCAGAGCGATAAAAATTTCGTAGTTATATGTTCTCTTCGATTACTGAGTGGCAGATGGCAATATTTTGTCGTCGATTTTGCACGCCGTTTCCTAGACTATTTACTTTGAATGCTTTGATGATGATGTGGTTTCCCGCGTATACATAATGATAGGTAATTTGTTGTTTCTCGTATCATATGAAGCGTATAAAAGTTTCCTGCAGAATACCTAAATAATGTTTCTTTAAGTGGAGACTGCAAAAATAACAGATATTACAGTTAAAAAATGAGATGTATACTCTTAAAGTTTAAATGGCTAAAACAAACTATAGGGGTTCAGTTAAAAATTATTTACCATAGTTTAGTACAACCACATTTAAGCTATGGAATCTATGGTTTGTGACTAGTAACGGATGTTTACTTAAAATAATTAGAAATCATGGAAAAGTGAATACTTGCTTTCGATCCTAAAAATAGAGTGTTTGTCATTTGACAATTACTTTGCTTTAACGTTTTATAATTTTTGAAAAATAATTTTAAAAGCAAATGTATTAAATTCATCATGTATATATTGTTATGAATTACACCCCCTTGGCTCTAGAGATGATACGCCTATGCCTACTAATAGTGACTGGAAAGACTCTAGAAAGAGCCATGAACTTTTCTAGTGTGGTGGAAGAAGATTCTCGTTCAATCTAGAGGTAATTTCAGAGTAAATGAGGCGCGATTACCAGCGCGGAGGAAGAATTTTATTAAGAATGAAGCTTATTTTAGAAGTGACACGTTCGGTAAAAAGTGAGGTTAAATAAGAGTGTAAAGGTTATTTTGAATGTTTGATGTATTGTATAGTCAGTAAATTATTGAATAAAGTGTTAGTGGTGTTTATCTCTTGTTGAAATTATTTAGAACCCACGGATTCATACAGGGTGTTTCCCAAAAGGTGAAAAAACACAACAATATTATACATATAAAAAAGAGGACCTCTGTGGCATATACAGAAATTCTGAAAATGAATGGATAGAGGTGCTTCTTTTGGCCTTAATATATATAATATATTGCATAACACAGTTAAAAATCTCCAATCTGAGAGAATCTTCCAAATTAAAACCAAGAAATAGAAAAGTAGTAAATATACACTACTGGCCACTGTACCATTTCAACTGTCTTTATAATATACATGCGGCAAGAAAAAACTTTTTTTATGCCATCCAGTGGCATAGTAGACATCTCATTATTAGATATGACATGTTGCCGCACTGCGGAATTTCAACTCTCATTTGTAGAGAGAACTGGAATATTCAAGAAAAAACTTCTGCAGATATATAAAGGAGAGAGCCGGCCACGGGAGACTAATCGTCTTATAAGTTCTGCCTGTAAATAAAAAGTAAGAACAAATGAAGAACTGATCTAGCAAATGAGAAATAGTGCTCTATGTTAAGCGCCAGTGTTATCTGTGTTATAATTTCCGAAACCATGAGGGTGTTTACCATGGGGTGTAACCACGTAATATTATTTCTAATGATCTTAGATACGTAGTAACATCTCCGCGGGTATCACACCGATGCGACAGATTGTCTTTTTGCGCGTGTTCGTTTGTTTGATTTTCACGACTTATACGCCAAATACAATCAGGTGGAGTAGAGCTGTCGAGTGCGACGCAATTTTGTTATTTATTAGTGTAAATGTGGCGTTGTGGTATCCGCGGAGATGTTACTTCCTTATCTAACATCATTAGGAATAGTTTTGTTCTTGTCTTATACATTATGAACACGTATGAAATGGTAGCAAGGCCAGCCGTGTAGAACTTATATTAATCAATATAAAAATTAATGAAATAGTTAAGATATAAGAATATAAGAAATGGACTAAATTTAATATTTGTTTCATAACTTCCCTCCTCCTACTTAACTCTTCAAACAACTTTATTGCGTAGTAAATTTACATATATACCGTACTTATGTGAGTTTAAAAAAATGATGTGGACTTTATTTAATGTTGTATTATAATTTGTGTAAGATTAATTGATATTATCTAAACACATGACAAATATAAGGTTAGGGGTGAAACACCCCCAAACTGATAAACAAAACTAATTATACTGCTTATGAATAAACTATATTGAGAATATCTATAATACTTGTGTGTGTATATGACAGTCTAACCAGCGAATGCCCCGTAGGTCCTCTCATGAGTTCCCAACAGTCCATGTTTATCTTTCTTAGGCACCTCTCACGGATCCATAACACAAACAAAATATGCGTCCAACGACTATTTATATTTTAAATGTAAACAACCTATAACATTCGGCCATCCTGCTCCAATTGATTGTCCCCAATCAAATTATACTCATCCTAAAATCATCCAGTACGTATAAATAATAAGAACAGAAGTGTTACAGCAAATAATTAGTTATGCGTTACATTAGGTATTTAGCATCTACGTATTCAAAACGCAAAGCAAATCTAAAGAAATAAAGTTAACACCAAGCAAATCATTCTCATGCTGTTATTCGGTCATGTGATCAATTAATCATGGAACTTCATTACCAGTTCGATCACTGGGCACACCACGTGATCTCATCCCATCAACCTAGGTTGACAGGGGTTTGGATACATACACAATTCAGCTATATATACTCATATATACATGCATACAATGTATACACACATATACACACACACACACAAATATATTTTTCCTCATCACATGACCTCTCAAATATATCTACAAGCATTATGCAAATTCTACTATATGGCTTCATCGAATACATTAGTATTCTCATCGTACCCATTGCACGGACTTTCGAATACATCACAATATTCTCATCGTGCCTATTGCACGGACCTTCGAATACATCAAAATATTCTCATCATGTCTATTACACGGACCTTCGAATACATCGCAATATTCTCATCATGCCTATTGCACGGACCTTCGAATACATCATAGTATTCTCATCATGCGTATTGCACGGACCTTCGAATACATCATAGTATTCTCATCATGCGCATTGCACGGACCTTCGAATACATCATAGTATTCTCATCATGCGCATTGCACGGACCTTCGAATACATCATAGTATTCTCATCATGCGCATTGCACGGACCATCGAATACATCATAGTATTCTCATCATGCGTATTGCACGGACAATGTTTTACCTCTGAACTTTAATTATAAACAACCTCACGTATTTCAGACAAACTACTATGTTACATCTGTTATTGTATCGCTGTGAGGCTTATATGCAAACAGTAATTCATTAGGCGTCTAGCCCATGATTTTGCAAATTGTGTCATTTAATTCCCTTTTTTACAGTTTAAGTCATCATTTTCTATATTGCTAATGCGATTAAAGTGTTCACACTGTTCATTCGTCTCAGATGTTTCGGATTACATTAAGAACATTTTCTTTTTCGTGTTACATACTTTCATTTTGTGCTTTGTACAAGTTCACCTTCATAAAATTTTAAACAGCCATGAGCTATTACTATTACTAGCAACTGAGTACTTCTTTTTCTCGGCTTAACAAATAGGCCTAAATGATCTATATGATTCGTATATTATGGCACTGACACTTTTCAATGGAATATTACTGACAGAGTTTTCCAATATAAACAATTTAGGCAAGCGTTTACACCAATTTTAACAATTTTACGCATGTCAGAAAACCAGTAATATATATTTAATCTCAGCCAAGGTATTTCAAGTCTAAAATGACAGACATAGTCATTGCATCACTTTACAACTCTACTATTGATTATCTCTCGGAAGTATCCAGTTAATGGCACCATCAAACTGACAATATGCCTAGTTTTTATCTCTTTACTTTTCTTTTTGCATAGCAGAGCATTTTACTATTTTTTTGGAAATTTTATCGCCTCCACATTATAGTCTGTTGTAGACAATCTTTGCTTCAGTTATTAATTATATAACAACTATACCTAACCTAGCTAATTGGTGGACCACAGCTTAGTTAATTTAAATACATTTTTACACTTGCTCTATACTCAGCACGTAGTAGTCTTGTAGTTCCATCCACCATACCTATGCGATAGATTATATCCCTTTTGACAACAGTATTTCAGGTAGTTAACGACTGGTTTAAATTAAATGTTCATTGCCAATATACAACGAACTTTATTATTTGGTCATTAATTAGTATTAACACTATGGTCCTTTTTGGAATTGCCTAACTTGTTTAATAACAGGGTCTAGGCATATTCTTTATTGCTCCCCCTCTTTCTTTTTTCGAGCAGTTAACCAAAAATATATTTATTTATATTTATTTAATCGTCTTATTTATATTAATGTCCTGGAGGAGTTTAGCTAATGCTATTCCATCACTTATAACTTAATTATCATTAACGTCAAGTGGTAGAGCACATTTAATTGTGAACTTCGCCTTTTTTCGGTAATTTTATTTTTATTTTTCACTGTTTTGTTAACTAACTGAAAATAGAGACATTATTATTATTATTATTATTTTATTTTATCTCTGATTTGAAGCCTGAATAGTATAGGACAATAGTGACTTTCTTATTAAATTTTCTCTTTTTTTTTACATTGAAATAATACATTATTACATACATATACATACATACACCTGTATATATTTATTTTTTTTATTTTCGTTCAGATAATAATAGACGATAAGTTTTCCGCATCACACTGTATATGCACCATCGTATTGTTTGCCTTTTCTAAGTCACTTAAATTAAAACTAAATCGATCTTTAAATCCATTCTAAGTTTTCAAAGTTTACACAATTTCGTATGGGAGTGATACCACAATGAAGTTATCTTAGTACTGTTTATTATATAACAATTACCTAAATTAAGGTCTCATCTGTCGGTATACTCGTATTTTGTGTACATTTCGGTATGTTTTTATAATCATAACTGAAGAGTGTTAGGTAAAATTATGTCAGACTAATAAAATCCTATGGAGTATTTATAATTATAACATAAACTTGGGTTTGGGTTGGGACCCTATTAAGAGATATGTTTACAGTACATAGTCAATTTCAGTAATACATAACAAAAACTGTTAAACCAATGAATTCTCAACTACCTGAAGGATACTTGTTTTAATTTTATTTTGTCGGCTACGACTTTACTTACAAAGCCTATCGCTGCCTAATTCAACAAAGCACAAAAACACGTACATATTTATTTTAGCCGGTTTATAATTGATTAAAAATACTAAATGGCTTAGTTCATAGTTTCATAATTAATAATACCTAATTGTTAAACTTGAATTTTTTTTTTCAAGAACGTCTTCTATGGTTAATGTTATAGAATTTCTCGGCTACCATAGAAATTTAGTTCTTACGTACACTATTAACCTCTTCACAAGTAACATGTAGGAATAAGTACGAAATCAAATAAACAAACACAATCACAATAAAAGGTAATAAATGATTAAATCATTTTTGTATTAGGCATATCTTAATTAAACAGAGGCTAGATATTTCATACATATATCCTATCAGTACCAAAATTATTTATTTGATACATAAGTTTGTTTATGTGTTTCTTTTTTCAGCATGCCTCATTTGTAAACATTGGCTATATGTATTAGCGGCTCTCGTTGAGGCACATGAGGTATGGAGGTAAAGAGTAGAGCACTATGTACGTGCCTTTGGCGGTTTTACTTCTCATATAACATTCTCTAAGCTATGCAACGCTGATGAGGAGCAATAACCCCGAAACACGTGTCCGTAAATGTACTCTTGTTTCTTACTGGGGAGTGTAGCAGTGATTCTTGACTATAATTTTTTTTCGAACTCCGTCAATTCTTTCACTCTTTTGTAAACATCTGAATGAAATCATCAATCCCAAAATAAATTAAATATGTAATTTTTATACAACACCAAGTATTTGATATGATTTAATACATATGTATACATATATACATTCGCATGTGTACATACACATATATACATAACACAATTATGTATACAATTATTTTCATATATACAGACATACATGCATATACTGAATATTCCCAAAACGTCATGTTGGAAAGATTTGACGTGCCAAGTTTACCAACTAGAAGAATATACATTCAATAATTTTCCTCTATAAAACTATGTATAACATGTTTGATTGTCCTCATACTTTGGAGTAACTGAATTTACACATACCTCGTATAGCAAGACGAAATTGTGAAATATTTCGTCTTTCTACTCCCCAAACTAATTTATTAAATTTTCCCCGTTATATTTTATATATAGAAGTTTTAACTAAACCACTTCAACTATAGTATGCAATCAATTAAACAGCCTGATTTATAATACAGTATAAAATATAACATTTACTTTTTATGCTGCTCCACTGATTTTAATATGTCTGTTTTATATAACTTCGCTGTAATGTTCCCCACCCTGTAATTGGTTACTTGTTCCGTGGTTGTATCTAAATAATAAATAAATAGACATCTATGCACAATTTAAATGTTGCATTGCACTGTACTGTAGGTACAATCTGTCCCCTCTAGAAAGTGTTCTGTTTGCAGTTTATATGTTCGTTAATTTATGTAGGTATATTTAAATCGTTGTAAAAATTACATTTGCACATTATTTATTCTCTAGCATAAACCCATTTTATTATTAAGAGTACCTATTGTGAGGTACATCGTTAACAATTTCTAAAATTTAACACATTTTGAGTCAGCTTTTCTATTCGTCCCAAAGATAAAAGCAAGCAAAATAATAATTTTTTCATAACCAGTTATCTACTGACAGATCATATTCAAATGTGAGCCTATCATCTTTATATAACTTCAGTTATACGTGCTGTTATCCCAGCCTTCTATATTTATTTATAATAATTATTGAACCTGTACTTACGGCACTATGTAACACCTGTAATGCTCGAGCCAATTATGTTCTCCACAATTTGGGGCGTTGTCAGGGAAATTCATTTTTTTATCTTTTCAAATAATTAACATTTTAATCACTATATTAATCACAAGGTCACATCCCCACTTCTGAAACACCCCCAAACTGATAAACAAAACTAATTATACTGCTTATGAATAAACTATATTGAGAATATCTATAATACTTGTGTGTGTATATGACAGTCTAACCAGCGAATGCCCCGTAGGTCCTCTCATGAGTTCCCAACAGTCCATGTTTATCTTTCTTAGGCACCTCTCACGGATCCATAACACAAACAAAATATGCGTCCAACGACTATTTATATTTTAAATGTAAACAACCTATAACACAAAGTTTTTCAACTTTGTGGCATTGTAAATGTTTATTTAGTATTATGATTCATATGCATTATGATTTTTTTTTACCTTACCTTAAACCTGATTGTTATTATTATTATTATTAAGTCCGGTATTCGCGGCATCTAAGTTATTCTATGTAGCTCCTGGATCGTTATATAGTTGTTTAAGCATAACACGTAAACACTCAGCGAGTCGGTCATTTCCTTAGTAGTTGCAACAGCCATTAAAATTATTTTAAAATTAATTTCATTTCCAAGAATTGCATACAGCAAGCGTATAATTTCAACAGAACAAAACCCACCGCAATATCGGTTAGCTCATACGAGTTTCGTGCTTGGTCATATTAAGTTTCGTTTTAGTGATAGCAACAAAAGTGTTGGCTGGTCTGCCACTTTGACCACGATGACGACACGCAGAGGTCACATTATACTATGTTATTATTATTAGATACCTTTGTAAAATAAACACACGACAGGAGCATAACACGCTGTTATTACACACGGCCCTTTATACTCTCGATTTATAGGGAAACGTATATTTACAAAATGATGTGAGTATTATGATATGTTGAATATTCCTTTCTCGAATATGCGGAGTTAATGTGGAGAGATGTTTATTCGAGATCATGAGAGTGGCTCAAATAAATAAATATCGTCTGCAGTTGTTTGCTGAATAGTCTAAAATTTAATTATACACTGGCAAAGGTAGTACGTACATGATCTAAAATAACATTTATTAAGAGGCGTGCAAAATGAAATTGTTAGTTGGTATTACTTTACACACCACGTCTTTGAAAAAGACAAATATGAACTCAAAGTTTAAATAAAGCCATGTTAAAAAATAGGCAACTAGGCAACAGTTTGTAACTTTTTTTGTGCTCAGGTTTTTTCAGGAATGGTATTCATGCATGTATTACAACAAGATCTGGAAGTGGCTTGTTTTTTGAACTTATCCGGTGAAGGGTTTGGGGGGGGGGGGTAGTAGGGGAAAATAAGTAAAGCAAGCTGGTAAGAGTATAAAAATTTGGAATTTGGTGTATATGCTAGAAGCAAAGGCCTCAGATATTTTTATAATATTTTCCACCCCACCCACCACCCTCATTCCATTATTAAAAGAGTTGATGAAATAAAACAGAGACATTCACTTGAAATTTGGCACACATGCATATTATAATGCCTGGAACTAGATAACATTTTGAGATGATTCCGTTGAAAGGTTGGGGGGGTTAAAAAGCGGTAAATAGGGTAAAATAAGTAAAGCAAGCTGGTAAGAGTACAGGATATTGGGATTTGGTATGTACAATACTAGAAGCCAAGGCCTCAGATTTTTTAATAATATTTTTCAACCCCTCCATCCCCCCCCACTCTATTATTAAAGGGGTTGATAAAATTAAATTGAGATATTCACTCTTATGGATTATGACGATATCTGGAACTAAACTATATTTTAAGATTATTCTGATGAAGGGGTGGGGGAGTAAGTGGACGTAAATAGGGAAAAATAAGTAAAGCAAGCTGGTAAGAGTACAGAAACTTGAAACTTGGTGTATATACTAGAAACAAAGGCCTCAGATTTCTTAATAATATTATTATTAAAGGGGTTGATAAAATAAAATTGAAATATTCACTTGGGTACACGTATGCATTATAATAAGGGTGGGGGGGGGGTTGTATTGGGAAAAATAATTAGGGCAAGCTAATAGGAGTCCAGAAGCTTCAATTTTGGCGTATATGCTAGAAACTAACACCTCAATTTTTTTTAATGATATCTGCCTCAGATATTATAATTCTATGACCAATTATTTACCCATACTGGAGTACAAGTATAGTCAAGATGTTTTCCGTTAAAGAGACTTGAACGAAAAATCTGGATCTGGAAGTAGTGATTCTTTAGGCAGCGGTTTTTAGTTTATATCCAGGCTTGTTCCCGTTATGCGATACAGGCCTGTGTTCTGCAAATGCTACAATCTATTATACTTAACACTCTATGCACCATAACCTACGTAGATAAATACTAGGTATGACAATATTCTCACCGACCCACCATCGCATCGGAGAACTCTAAAAATTCTGTTTTGACTCAAGATGAATATAAACGAGTAAAGTGTGACACATCGTTTTAATCAAAATAGCATCTACTTTCGAATGCTATAATAAAAAATGTACATTCTGTTGAAAAATAAGAAGTTGATGATCAACGTCTACGAACTTGACATCGCTCCCAGCTTCGTTTCATCCGCGAGGGCGCAAAAATATGTTTGGAACAAAACAGTTTCCTCCTTTCCTTATTTTTATTCCTTCTAGGTATACTTGGTATCTATTTAGAAACTTAAAAATTTGTCGCTTGCTAAATTTCCTCCTGCAAATTCCTCTATATTTTGTCGACATAGCTTTAGAAAAGCGTTCGACATTTTCCACATTTACTAAATTTTGAATTTCATGTTAGCTCATTTTGTTAGTCATGTAATATTACTTGGTAAAAAACTGAAATCAGTTCGTTGTTCCTTTTTTGAGTGGAGCGAGTTATACCAAAAATAATTGTTTTATTTTATTTTTAATTATTTTCCTAATAGATGCCAAGAACGAGATAAATGGCCCACGAAAACTCGTGACGGTGTTAAATAATCAATCAATAAATTACTTAAACTACTCAACGGATCAATTTTGAATCTTATCTTCTAATAATAGACGAAGTATAGAATATAATTAGTGGATCAAGAGGATTCGTTAAGGATTGCGACCTGTAGAGTGTTTCCGTCCGTACGTACAGACCAACTGACAGAGATTAATATCAATTTTGAACAGCAATTTTGGAATTTGATGAAAGTTCAAATCAATCTAAAAATAATATCATTTTTAGAATATAATGTACCCTTAAAAATGAATTATTAGTTGTTAGCTTATAATTGTATTGAAACATACTCTTTATAGGATTTTGCAAACGGCAGAAAAAATAACTATCTACCTGCGACTAAAAGAACTACTTTATGTAAAAATATTAATGAAATCTTTGCATTCTTTCGATAACCTGAATTCTGGTTATGCTAGCAAATTAAAATCCTAAAATGAATTTGTCTAATTTCTTATTTGACAATTCTCAATCTAACACTAGAATCCACACAGTCCCCTACGGCCATGCAGATTAAACTAGTATCTACATAACCCCCTACAATCATGAAGATTCAGTTCAAAATGAGAACAAAGGTCTAAATCATATAAAGAATATGTTTCAATACAATTATAGGCAAACAAATAATAACTCATTTTTAAACATGCATAGAGTATATAGGCTCGAATACTAGTTAGCTAAATAGATAGGTGATTTTGTTTTTATCAGTCAATGTCAAATATAATTATTTCACACTTATTCACAGAATATGTCTTGGTTTTGCGTGAAACATTTTTATGGGTGGCTTTATGTCTTTCTGATGAGCTCCAGAATAAGAGCGAAAAAGGTTTCAAAGGCTAAGCATTTGTTAGAAACAGAATGATAGATTTCATGAAAATGTAATAATGAAAAATTTTTGAGACAAGGTAGATAAATAAATTCATGTTAGGCCTTTGTTCTCATTTTTGACTGAATATTCATGATCGTAGATACTAGTTTAATATGCATGGTCGTAGGGGACTGTGTGGATGCTAGTGTTAGTTTGAGAATTGTCAAATAAGAAATTAGACAAATTCATTTTAGGATTTTAATTTGCTAGCATAACCAGAATTCAGGTTATCGAAAGAATGCAAAGATTTCATTAATATTTTTATACCAAGTTTTTCTTTCAGTTATAGATAGTTATTTCTTCTGCTGTTTGCAAAATTCTATAAAGAATATGTTTCAATAATGTACCGTTATCAAAAAGATATGATTAAAATCGATTACTTGCAGAATTACCTATTAATAATAATTATTGTTGACTAATCTGAGTATTGGTGTGCTGAGCGAGAATAGAACATGCGCCCAGCGGAATGTGCAAAATCTTACAATTTTAATAATAATTCACGAAGAGAATTGTTGTTAAATACAGTTGCATGTGAGAATAAAAAGCATTTCTACAATATCACTTTCCTCTAATTTTCCAACAAATTGCCAAAAACTTAAAAGTTTTTATAATTAATCTATATTAATATCTATGGCTCCCAGTCCATGAAAACATGGAACACAAGTATAATTCACTCCATATTTATACAACACATACAAAACTCAAAGTTGCTGACCGAGCTAATATAACGGAGTTAAGGAATAGACGGAAACACGCCTCTTTTCATTAAGATTTCTAACTTCTGTGATATAATCACGCAAATCACCCCTAACAAGAACGTCAATATCGCAAAGGACGGGCAATGCGTCCACCAATGCATAAGATATCCATTTCTATCTTGCCGCAAAACAGAGTAAGATTTTTAATTTACCAGAAACGTTATTAAGTTTTTACCGAAAACACAATTTTGATATCTCCAGTATTAATTTGATCGTTCTAATATGCACAAATTTGAAGTACGGTTCTGTAGTACTAAACAAATGGAGACAAGTATGACCGTTTTATATATTTGTTGATCGCTTGTTATTCACGTTTGCAAAGCTGCCTATTTTTTGGACTCAAACATTTAAAAAAAGGAGGGAGTTTTTAATTCAACCTGTATGTACATTTCTTTAAGTTTGTTCAGTCATATCTCTCTGGAATGGTTTAAGTGACTTCCATGGAAATCTCCGATTAGTATTCTGGAGAGATATAATTTTTAGTTTTATCAAAATAAAACTTTATTACCTTAAGATAATTCCAGACTGGATCTGACTGAACTTTACATTTACCTAAATAAATAATACTTTTCGATGCAGCGTTAAGTATTAAATTCATGAAATTGTGACCCAGAATTGAGGAAACATTTTCATTTCCAGTAAACGGAAGATTATAATATACGTGACTTGAATAACTGATTAAATTTACAAAAAATTATTTTTACACGTTGATATTATCAAACACTGAATTTGAATTTGTAATGTTTTAAAGATGACAACATATTAATATCATTCCTGATTAAATGCACCAATGTTATTGATTTATACAGGGTGTCTGCTGTATCTGTACAAATATTTTACACGATAACAAAATTCCTACAAATTATTATTTTGTAACTCAAACTTATTTTTCTATTTAAACTAGAATGGGCTAACGCCCATTCTAGCTCCTCCGGAGGGGTGACAGCTCAAGCTGTCAGGCGAGTGCTCCGCACTCGTTTAGGTAACGCTTGAATCATTGTAGAAAGCTTGATTTTTAGTTTTCAATTTTCACTTTTTTGGGTTTTTTAAATTTTAAGTTTTCAGTTTTCTAATTTTCAGTTTTTTAGTTTTTCAGTTTTTCATCTCTCAGTGTTTCGGTTTTTCAGTTTTCAGTTTTTAAATTTTTCAGTTTTTCAGTTTTCAGTTTTTCAGTTTTCAGTTTTTAGTTTTTCAGTTTTTCAATTTTTCAGTTTTCAGTTTTTCAATTTTTTAGTTTTCAGTTTTTCAATTTTTCAGTTTTTAGTTTTTCAATTTTCAGTTTTTGTGGTTTTCAGTTTTTAGTTTCATTTTTCAGTTTGTCAGTTTTTCAGTATTTCAGTTTTTCAGTCTTTCGGTCTTTTAGTTTTTCAGTTTCTCAATTTCTCAGTTTCCCAGTTTTTCAGTTTCAGTTTAAAAGTTTTAAAGTTTTAAAGCTTTAAAGTTTTGAAGTTTTTAATTTTCTAAGTTTTTAAGTTTTTAAGTTTCTAAGTTTTTAGGTTTTTAAGTTTTGAATTTTTGAAAATTTGAAAATTTGAAGTTTTGAAGTTTTTAAGTTAAGTTTTCAGGTTTTCAGTGTTTCAGTGTTTCAGTTTTTTAGTTTTTCAGTTTTTCAATTTTTCATTGTTCAGTTTTTCATTTGTCAGCCTTTTATTTCAGTTTTTCAGTTTTCAGATTTCCAGTTTCTAGTTTTTCACCTTTCAATTTTTTAGTTTTCAAGTTTTCAAGATTTCAGGTTTGCAAGTTTTCAAGATTTCAAGTATTCAAATTTTCAAGATTTCAAGTTTTTAAGTTTTCAAGTTTTCAAGTTTCCAAATTTTTAAGTTTATCAGTTTTTCAGTATTTCAGTATTTTAGTTTTTCAGTATTTCAGTTTTTCAGGTTTTTAGTTTTTCAGTTTTTCAATTTTTCAGTTTTTCAGTTTTTCACATTCGTAATTAGGTACTTCAGCAACCTTCACATTCCGAGTTTCAGCTGAATCGGACGGCAAATAAGAAAGTTACAGTAAATAGCGGATATTAGGCTATGGGGACGCCGCCATTTTGAAATTTTTAATTTCGACGTCATATTCACAATCAAGTACTTCAGTAACTTCAACATATCGAGTTTCATTTGAATCGGACGATAAATAAGGAAGTTATAGTAAATGATGAATATTATGCTATGGGGACGCCGCCATTTTGAATTTTTGAGTTACGATAACATATTCGTGATCTGTGACCTCGATAACGTATATATACCCATTTTCAGACGAATGGCACCGTAAACGGTAAAATGGGTCCTGCAACTCCGCCGCCATTTTGAATTTTTCAATTTCCACATCATATTCACAGTCAGCTACTTCAGTAACTTCAACATACCGAGTTTCATTTGAATCGATTGAAAAATAAGGAAGTTACAGTAAATGATGAATATTAGGCTATGGGGACGCCGCCATTTTGAATTTTTGAGTTACGATAACATATTTCTGATCTGTGACCTCGATAACACATACGTACTTATTTTCAGTCGAATAGCATCGTAAATGGCAAAATGTGTCCTGCAGCTCCGCCGCCATCTTGAATTTTCAATTTAGATTTCGGATTCGTAATCGGCGACCTGGAAAACCCCCACATACCGGTTTTGAGCGGTGTGACGCCATAATCGACAAACATCGTCCGCCATTTTGGCGCCGCCATTTTGAATTTTGCGATTCCGACGTCACATTCGTGAGCACCGTGGTCGATAATCCCTGAGTACCAAATTTCAGGTCAATCGGACGACAAATAAATTTAATTGCGATTATCGAGATTTGTTTTGCGCACCCGTACTATTGGCATTCTATTTAATTTTAAAAATTTGACATCATAACTTATTTCCGCGTTGCTGGCAACGCCGCGTTGCCAGCAACGCGTTGCTAACTTCACACGCATAATTTTTACCACCTATTACAGTGGTCTGCATTGCCGACAAAAATTTATGTCGGAAGAGCAAACATGGACTTTAAAAACTGTGATTTTTCAGGAAATAATGGGAGTTGAGAGGCTTTCTAGGTTTCAAATTAATCGGAAGGGACGATATTTTGTTGTGACAGTGGAGTGTGCGGGCCCGACACGGGCGTGTGAAAGTTGGGTTTTTTGTGAGAAAGTGAAAAACATCTACGTCCAAAAAAATTCATAATTAAGCAAATACATAGAATAGAAGCTCGTTCTGTGTCTCGATGGAAAGGGGGAGCATGGCCCTTGCCCGTGATACCAAATTTTACAGGGAAAATCGAAAATTCGGCCTCACAGGGTCGAGACAAATGTGACAAATTTGACTGTGTTAAAACGTAACCTAGAAAATTGTAAAACATGAAATCTTAAAACACTCATATTTTAGTTAACACTTGACGTAGAAGCTCGATTTTAGTCTCTATTTGAACACGGAGATTGGCTTTTTATCAGTGCAGTTAAATAAAAAATTTAGTGTAGTTCTGTGCGAAATAAGAGTGGATATTTTCGTAAAAATTGAAAACCGTAAGTACTTTAAAAATTCATAAGTAAATAAAAATCGGGAGTGAAACGGCGTTCGACATCTCTCTGGAAAGCAGAAGAACGTAGCTTTCTGGCGATACCAAGTTTGACCTGAAAAATGGAAAATTAGGCCCGCGGCGACATAATTACGAAAAATTCTTCCACTTTGACCGCCCGTAACTCGTTAATTTTTGAAGCTGGAAAAAACAAAAAAAAATACTTTTAGATAATTCATTTTCCTACATTTTCGTTAGGGCGGAGTATTTTGCTCTAGGAGGCCCCGTTTAGAAGTTATGGAGGCTTAAAAGTAAAAATGTCAAATTTTTCGCCTTTTTGCACCGCCGCACCTTTCGGCCGATATCTCCGAAACGAAGAGTCGTAGGAAATTTTTGAAGATACCGGAGGAAGCGGAAAGAAACGCTCTTGTCCTTAAAGATTTTTTTATTTTGAGCTAGCTCCAGCCGTTTTCGAGTTATAGGCGAAAAACCGAAAAAATGAGTCTCGCTTCGGATTCGAAACAGTGCAAAAACGTGCGATCTTAAAACGTCCGTATTTTTTGAAATACATATTTGGGAGCGCCGTACGGCGTCGCGGCGGAACGGGGAGAGATTCTACTTATAGCTAGCCGCAAACTGCGAGGTCGAAATCGAAAATCGAGCCCGGCAGGAACGAAAAGAAATCGAACATTTTTGACGTTTACGAAATGCCAAAACGACCTCTCCTATTTTCTCTCTTACCCCTCGACTCCTCATTCCCAAAAAAAGCAGGCGAGAGAGATAGCGGACTTTTACTCGTTAATAATTAATAATGAAAAAACCACGAAAAATACCCGCCCCGCGTACGGCCTAAGCGACGAAAAATTCGCAGGCGAATCGAACGACGCCGGACCCGCGCCGAAAAACCTCCTCCCCTCGGAGGAGTTCTTATTGTAAAATCGCAATTTTAGAGGGGTACAGATCAACTCCCTTTTCATATATACGCGGCCTCGCGCTGGCCGTGTTGATTAATTAATTAGAAATACGCAGTGTTTTTAGTGTATATAGTACAAACCAGAAGACGGATGGGACTAGAAAATTGCGCTCACTTGTCCTGTCATCGATGAGCAATTTACAGTGTTGCCATTCTGTCATATAGAAATAATAAAATAATTTTGCTTTTAGCCCGTTTAATCAGTTTTAAATTGAAAACTTAACTGAAATTTATTTTTAATCTATACTTGAAGCCATTTTAATACTTTTTCACAAACATCAAAATTCATTTGAAGTAAACCATTCCATTACTTTTAATTTTCAATTACTTGCACAACCAATAACCTCCCAAGAGTTTTAAACTACAAAACAATAGAACCACTGCAGGACGCCCATATTGTCAAATTTCTGTCTAACTTCAAAAATGTGTTTTAATGATGGAACTAAAATTAATTTTTTGTTTATTAGAACTAAAAATTAGTTAAATCTAACACATTGACAACACTGTTTGATTATTACGCAGTTGTATAGCCTACAACTAAATAACGTAAGGTAGAAAAACACATGGAAGTCTCCTTGAACTATCAGCATCAACAAAGGCGGCATTTTTTATGGAAAACAGTTAGCAGTATTCATTTAGGTCTTGTGGCACCTCTCTAGTGTATTTTTAAAGTTTAGCAGGGTAGCATGTAAATATTTGTGTTCAATACGACTTGTGATACAAATAAAAGTTGCAGTCGGGCGTTGTCGACTGTGGATACCTATTTGACCAATAAAGATAACTAGCCATTGGCTGTGTACTTAATAATAATAATAATAATAGTTTATTGTCCAAAAGACCATACAAAAGATATAGGACTAGTCCTCAACGAAACCAATGCTTATTATAGCAAACGCTACTGATTTTAAAACGACAACAAAACATAAAATGGTACAAAATAAATACAAATAATTACAAGAACGATAAATACAAATTAAAATTACAATTACCGAAACTCTACGCACATAAATTATTAGTTGGAAAAATACTAAAATTTTTCTTAACATAAGAACTGTTTCTAAAATATAAATACATGCTAAAGTTAATATATTTAAATTTTTAAAAATATTGCGACAAGATGAATATTTAGAAACACCCGCTATATAACGAACTGCTTTCTTTTGAAGTTTAAATATTCTTTCAAAGTGATGCGAACATCCCCAAAACATAATTCCATATGATGTTCTAGAAACAAAATGTGCATAATAATATGACATAACAGTGAACCTACCGGAGATTTGTGTTAATCGATACAATGCATAACAAACGGAAGCATGTTTCTTTGCCAGTGCATCTATATGAGATTTCCAACTAAGAGCATTATCTATGTACACGCCAAGCAATTTTGTTGATGATACATGTTCCACCGTTTTTTCCTTGAATTCTCATTAGATGACTTTCGTTACATGTGGAGGTTCTAGGTGAAAAAATAATAACCACAATTTTAGTGACATTTAAAAACAGTTTATCTGCTTTAAAAAAATTTGCAAACTTTACCATATTAGTACGTGTACTCTCTATGACATCTGAAAAAGTATTCTTGCAATATAAATACGAGTTATCATCTGCAAACATAATAAGAAAATCCTCAAAGAAATTAGGTAAGTTATTCACATAAAATAGGAAAAGCAATGAACCAAGGACAGATCTTTATGGAATTCCAATATTTAAATTTAATTTGTTTTATTTGACCCTATTTACTTCAACTACTTGCATTTTGTTTAATATATAAAACACTAGCCAGTCATTTATTTTTTCACTTAATTCGTATTTTGTAGGTTTCTCAATAAGTAATGTGTGATTTATTAAATCAAAGGCTTTACTTAAATCCATAAAACCCACACATTTATCTTTTTTATCCAAGTGATTGTATAATTTGTTCAAAAATGACATTATAGCAGTTTCGGTAGAACGACTTTTTCTAAAACCATATTGTGACTCCGAAAGAATTTTGTATTTTGAAAATTTGACAACTCTGTTAGAGACAAGACATGAATTATTTATTATGGACCAAATTGTTTTGGAATTGTTGGTAGCCTGTGAGTAAATTAAGTCGTTGTGAAGTTTTTTAGCTGAAACTATAACTTTTTTGTAAATTTTCTTGTATTTTTTTATAAAAATTAATGGATCATTTGTTTAGGACTTAATTCGATGCAAAATTTGTAGCTTTTGTGACGATACAATTATACCTTTGTTACCCACTCATTGTTTACTTTTTTTTTTTTTTATAATTTATATGGTTGTATAGGCGGGTGTACCTGTAGTCACCCTCAGTATTTGTTACAGTTGAAAAGTCTAATTCAAGAATTTGTGAAGTGTGATCTGATATACATACCATCATTGAAAATTTTACATACTAACTGGGAAGAATTACAGAAATTAGTACACATATAATTAATACAAGTAGTAGATTGAAATGTTATTCTTGTGGGCTGATTTATAATCATATTAATATTGTATACCTCTAACAGGTCACATAATTATTTTTTTGTAGGAGTATCTGAAAGGAAATCAGTATTTAGTTCTCCACATAAAATAACTTTGTTATAGTTTTTAGATGTTTTATTTAAAACATTATCTAGCGTTAAAAAGAAATCATCTGTACTACTCTGTGGTGATCTATAAATGGAAATTATAATAAATGTATGTCCATCCGACTTTAATTCAATTCCGACTAGTTCAATCACCTTTTCAATTGAAGATTCTAAAACATATGACATTTCTTTTATTTTGAATTTATCATTATTTTTACAAAAAATAACCACGCCTCCATTTTTATATTCTTTCCTATAAAAGATTGACACTATCTTACATCCATCTATTTTTATTGCATCAGCTTCTGTTTGTGCAAGCCAGTGTTTATACAATGTCAATATCACGTAAACTTAAATATATTTCTAATTCATCAATCTTATTCCTAATACATTGAATATTTTGATGTAACACTTTGAGTTTTTGACAACAATTTGTTTTTTTACAATGATCTGTAGAGTTTACTGATTGCTATTCATTATTTAGCTATTTAAATGTTTGTTTTTCCTTTTCTACTTTTTTTAAAATATACAGCATATAATTTATCAAATACAAAATGGTTAACTTTTAAATCAAGTTTAAATTTTTCGTTTACCTCTACACAATTAGCACATATCACGTCATTTACACATTCCTCTGCTTTATGATCACTATTAGAACATTTTAGTCACTTTTCTTCACTTGAACAATTTTTCAAATATTCTGCATCTTGACTAGTTTTTATATAAATGTTTTTCAGTTAATGGCACCATCTAAAAGTGACTTGTACTTTATTCGTGCCAAATCTCATTCAAGTAAGTGTTCGCAATCGGCCACGCATAATTGCTACTATTACTCATCTTAAAGTATGTAAATGGTATAAAATAGATTGGTATGAAAATTATGCGATACCAAAATTTTATCTATTACTACTTTGTATCAGAATTAGAAAATTTATACAAACATTCCAGTCTCCGTTGAGCAGTTTGCTTTCATTTAATGACAGACAATTTACCCTAGATAAGACAATTAAATATATCAACTTTTTGTAAAAAGTTGTTTGTTCATTAAGTCCAACAGTCTAAAGTTGTCCAGACGTCTCATTTAGTGTACACAGTTCAACATTTTGAAATGTTGAAATAGAGGCAAACGTCTGGTTTATTTTACAGCAGGCGTTTTCTGTTTTAATCGCCTATTTAATTCTTTTTAATTGCTTTCTAAACTTATTTATTTAATTTTACAATCACCATTTTGCTGTTCGCCCAATCTTGCACTAAACGGTCTGGATGACTCACCCACGTAATGTTTGTTGCACTCACACGGAATACTATAAATGCGGTTTTTTGAATTTTGCTCGTGGTTCTTCGGCTTCGTCTTTTTCAGAATGGATCTTAAAGTGTTGGCTGTTTGAAATACCGTCCTAATATCAAATCTATCACCGATACGGCGCAACTTTTCGGATAATCCGCATACATAAGGAATTAATGCTGTGTAACGTTTTTCGGGTTTTTGTCGTACCTGATTGTTATTTCTAATATTTATGAAGGTTTTATCGATATCGATCTGCGAACACGCTTGGGAGAACGGACATAGAATAACCTGGGATTCGGCAAAAATTTTAATAAAAGCGGCAGATAGCAAAAAAAGAAAAAAAAAAGAATCAGCGATAATATTATTGAATGAGGATAGATGCGTGTCGAATTGTTCCGTAGATGTCTGTACAACTTGGTTGTCAATGTTAAAAGAAGAACTTCACAAACTTAACATTGTATACAAATTTAAAAAACTGTAAGCTATGTCAACAGTTCTATGTAAATAGTAAGTATCTATGGATATTGAATATTGCAAACATTTTTAGAGCTGTGTATTTATCATATACAGCAAAAGAAATTTTTCAAAAAAGCCTTGAAAAAGGAAACAGATTAGATTTCTAAAACGTCGCGCGTCGGCGAAATATTTGATTTCAAGTTTTTATACTTATTTGTGCTATTTATTAAAAAAAAGCAACCTCTAATTGATCCTTTAACGTCAAAGTCACAGGCGTAGAGGTTATTTACCAGTAACATACTGGTTAATTGTGATATTTTGTAGATTCCCCGAGAATCGCTTAAACATGCGACAGGAAGTTCCAAAGAATGGAAAAGAAAAAATTAAGATAATGTTACAAATAACATTTAGACAATATAATCAATAATGTCTAGCTGATAAAAATGTGTTAGCTATTGTACGCTGATTCCTGTAATATCAGGTAAAATTATTTTGTTGTTTAGAGTTCAGATGTCCATGATTTGACGAAACGTTCATTAATATACTACGCAGAATATTTTTGTAAAATTTAATGAAACGTCGTAACCCTCTTTAAATGCATTTCTTTTATAAAAGTGCTTAATGTTTAAATAAAGTGCAAAGTGGGTTCTCTTATCGTGATTACAAGAAATGAAGAGACCGGACGAACAGGCGGAAGGACAGATAAACGGATGAACAAACACCGTCCGTTTGTCTGTCGAAGAGCAGACCAACGTTTTGAAAGTTATTCAGAATCCAATGATTAATAAAATAAAATGAAAAAGTTTTCTTTGGAAGTATATGGATGATTCTAGAAATATGCAGTCATTCTCATATTTGCGGAGAGTATAATAAACAGCCTGAAATATCGTGATAGTCTCGACAAACATTGAATAACTTAGTTGCGAATCCGCTAGACAATAGACGTGAAGTGCGTAGACTCAAGAAGTTTAAACCTTGGTATTAATAAATTGATTTAATTCGAGTGGAATACGTAATCTAGTATAAGTTCAGTTAATCCTGTAAACCCACAAAATAACTTAGTATAGATTAAATCGTATTTGGTAGACTGCGTCGACGGACAAACCCTTACGTGTCAAATACATAACTATAGAAAATTTACTGAACGCCCATCCAGGACTAAGATAGTAGATAATTGTTGGTGTTGATAAAAAGATAATATACGATCAGTTCATTTACGTAAAGGGTATTTTTGTTTCTTGCATCAATTTTAAATAACTACTACTTAATAGAATACAATCGGAGAGGGAATTTATCTTATGGAATCACACGGATCGAACATAAAAACCAGTATATTGATACAGAAGTGAAAAGTTTGGAGTCATATAGACTATCGGCAAAAATACGAAGCTCACCACTAGCGCTCGTAGCGGCCTAGTCAATAACTTACTTGCAGTACTTATCACAAATATCAAAAAGGCCGTTTTTGATTCGCTCATGCCAAGTCGTGTTTTTGATTTCGCCGGCGCAATTTACGATGCCGACAAAATCCCAATCTTCCTCTTTCCGTAGACGCATCATACGACTTTCAACTCGACGTATTTATTTAGACATTATAATGCTTCAAATATGATGTTTGTAGATTTTACCATGTCCGCCGAGATTATATTCAAAGTTAAAATTGGGATCTAGTGGGTGGACTACGAGTTTTTTTGCGGCATCTCAAACCCATAGGATGCAGTTTGGTACAGTTGTTCCTTACCACAAAGATATTTATTTTCGACTAGGACGCGTCAACATTTTCCCTTAGGAACCAAGATAGCGGCAATTTAAGAATAATTATACTCTATCCAATTCTTTCATATGGGGTATGATTCTTAGTTAATTTTAACCTCCTGAACACGAAAATGGGGTTTACTATTCATTAGGGACTTATGCGGCCGACATATTTTATATTAAATTGCTGAAAATATAAGATAATCAAATATTTGGCACATGAACATGTTGGATATGGTTTCCGACTATCTATTGCTTCCTGAACATTAATTCTGAGTTCTATTTTACTGTTAGATCGAGTTAATGGGTATATGCTATTTTATAAAAGAGTAGTAATACTCGGACCTCGGAAATTAAAGTGAAGTGGATGTAAATCAAGATAATTTAATACTATAATATGAATCCAACATCATGTCAGGACACTTTTATGGCGTTTAATCAATCTTCCTCTATTAGGTCACTAAAAATAAAAGAATCGAATAAGTGAATGGTTTCAATTACTGGAAATTTTTGCATTTTCCTATACAGTTCCTGCAAATTAGGGAGCAGGGAATATTACAACTCACCCTCCCCCCCCCCCACTGGGGGCTAGTAGCATGAGTAGCATGTCTCATCTACAACTATAGGGCAATAAGTGTAGGCGGTAGAGCAAAAAACCAGCGGCATTGTGTTCAAAGGATAGTAGCTGTTATGTAATACTTAAGTGGCACCTCGTTCTACTGTATAATCTCACATATTCAAGAGAAATATATTAAGTTTTATCCACATACCAGAGATAAAAACCGCGACTAAGTCATTATGTGTAATTGGTACAATCAACCAAATAGAATAAATGTTTTAATGTGGTGCCTTTATACCTAATATATTCAACTACTGCGGACCTCTCATAAGCAAATTTCACGACCCTAGCCTACCGCATTCAGTGGCTCCACATATATATTTACAGCAGTAACGGTTTCAATGCAACGGACATATATTTGCGGCTGCGCTGCTATAATACGTGGAGATAATGTTGCCAGATGTAAGCATAATATTTTAAATTTAAGGCATATGGTAGCTCATGCATAATTCACACAATCCCGGTGCTTTCAGTTCTTCGAAAATTCGTAAATCCGTACACTCCTAGCTTTACTGCCTATACTTATTGGCTCCACTGTGAGTTAGTGCACCAAAGCCAAAAAGGCAGTTTTTATTCGCCATCTCTGAGACACTAGTAGTACGTTATTCTAAAGACTGCTATATTAGTCTAGACTACCGCAAGATGGTTGAAGACTTCACTATAAATGTGTGGAAGTTACTGGAATGCTTTTAGATGTCATTTGTAGAGTATATAAGCCGATGTAAACACGTGGGGAGGAAGTTTTTAATGAATTGAGGTTAGATAAAATCCCAAGTGAAAATCGCATATAATGAACATAGTTAAAGTTTATTTTAATCAGTAAACGTGTATTTTAGTTATTAAAAGTATTGTGAACTTTTCAGTAAGTCATTTAATAAATAGTATTAGTGTTTATCTCTTGTTATAATTTTTGAACCCACGGAATTTAAAGGGTGGTTTCCTAAGGGGTGGAAATATATGACAATAATATTACAAGAATAATTAAGTACTTCAATGTAATTATTCGGTTAATTTAACATTTCTTATAGTGTGTACGCTTATCAAGTATAACTCACTTGTAAATGCACAATATTTATTATCCTTACGAGTAGGAGAATGTACTTTATCCTACGGGGACTAATTTAATTAAATATTTAGACAACTGTACTTTTAGCTGTATTTAACATGAACTAGTTTGTTTCATACCGATCATGAATGGATCTATCCAGCTTTAAGTTGGTTATTTAAATTTTAAAACGAGTAGACCGGAATTAAAATAATCCTCTAATCAAGGAAAACTAACGTCAGGTTTATATCCGAGCCTTGAAGTTATAAAAAGATGAAAGTTTTTTTAAACAGGACGAGGGGATGAGTTGCGATGCAATGGATTAGGTAGTACACTAATTGTATAAATTGGTAAGTAGTTAATTTATGTTTTTAGCACAGTCTCTATGGCTATATCCGTATTTAACAAATAATCCACACAAATTATACAGCAGGTTTCCTAAGTACATTCAATGTACGAGACGATTCCTCATACTGTTAGTTTTCGTCAAATTATCTAAAAATACATTTGTTTTTTTAATTTACCTCAATTTTGCTAATTAACAAATTAACAACAAAATTATTGTTTATAACAATTGCGCGACAATAGCAGCTAATTTTTTTTGGGGTTTGATCTAGACATCAAAACGAACAGAATCCACAAAGTTTCGTGAAAATCCATTTATTCGTTAAACTATTTAATCAGAAATGCTAATTTGTCTACACTAAAAAAGAACAAAATAAATAAATAATTTAAAAAAATTGAACACGGTTTTAAACACAAACTGAAACTGTTAAAAACTGAAATTAATTAACTGAGTCTGCGGTAGGTTCTTGATAAAACATATTAAATAGAATAAGTATTAAGACCACTTGGTATTACTGTTTCACAATTTTTATTCAGATTTCTCTGACATGTATTTCGGCCTTTCGACCATTATCAGAGAGTCATAACGACTAACCTAAATATTTATAAGATTTGAGAGGTATAGGTAGCCTAATTAACATTTGTTACTTATTTCTAATATACTGTTATTCATTACAGTCCCTAGGAAGTGGAGACTTATACGCCCATGATCAATAGTGACCGTTCTAGAAATTTGTAGAAAGAGATCGAGTTCCTTGGAATGTGTGTTATATCACTACTTGGCCTTAGAAAAATTATCAACGGTACCACCATTTAAGGTGATAAACACACAAGTAGTGACGGCGTACGGCTAGATGATCTGGTGCGTGGCTGGGATTTCGTGGACTCATTTAATTTTTTTAAATAAGTCAGAGAGTGAACCAATATCTTTGTGATATATTACTCAGCCAGTTTGTTCCACCACTCAGAGATAGCTTAAAATGATGTAAATATTAGGGGCGCCATCCACAGAAAAATTTAAGAGTTACTGCTACCCATGTGATGGTGAAACTAACAACCGTGGAAAGATTTGACCTCATGGCGGACAGACAAACGGAAAGAATGAAAAATTGAATTTTATGATTAAAAATACATATTTATTAATAACTTTAAAAAATCATCAGTAGATAAAAAAATAAACAAATTTCATCAATAGAAAATGTATAATAATGTTATTAATTATCAAATAAAAATATTAAGTAATATTATCACAATTTACAAAAGTATTTATAGCTTAATTAATTTATTACTAAAGGAAAAGAAACGCTTTATACAATAAACGTTACACAATAAATGTGTTACGAAAAATCATTGAAAATTTCAGAATCTCACCAATCTCCTGGCGATGGATAGATATTGGATGAGGGATGATGGTGAGTTCTGGTAGTTTTTTCTGACATCCTCTCCGAACACAGACGGCCTCTCGACGAAGTTTGCCGTCTTGTAAACCTGCATAGGGTTTTGCCGTTGGTTTGGATTGACTGGACTATGCTGAACTTGACTAAACTAAATGTAACTGGACTATCTTTCTTATGGAATCTAGCGAAGTGATTTCCCTTTTATTCGTATTAGATAATACTAATATGCAACTATACTTAGTGGTATTACTTGCAATTATACTTATAAGTTAAAGTATTTGTATGTTAAATTTGTAAATTAAATTTATAATTTATAGTTTGTAGTTAAATTATGTAGTATAAGTATTTGGCAGCAATACTCTACGTTTGGTAAGAAGAAAAAATGTTGTCAGCACGTGTTTCAGAATGATGGTTATGTTCATTTAGATTAAAGTAGCAGAACTGAAAAATATGGCCGAAGGCCGTTAAATTCTACTGAGAAGAATTAATTAAATAAATTTAATTACCTTCTATCAAATAGATCACTAAGAGAAAATTTGATAATACCAGAAGAGACACACCTTGTGTGACGAAATAATTATCAAAAACTTTAAGTATAAGTTAGGCTGCCACAAAATTGGAAAATGGCCAGTTCTGCTCTAGGCCAGCTAGTTAAGAGGATATCCCCTCTCAATTAACATTTTGTTACCATATTTCATAAACTAAAAATTACTAAGTATTTGGGTCCTCGTTCTCTGCAACCCACAATACTTCCTGCTGTATATTTCGTTTAAACAATAGTTAAGAAATAAGTGCTGCGAAATACAGATATATTTACTATTCGAAGGAAACCTCTGTGTTCTACGAGAGCTGTTATCAAAAACTGTAATACAAAAGTTAAATGGTTTAATTATGAAAATATAGTAAATGTGTACATTCTTAAATTTAAACAGATTTGCCTATGATAATTTAATATGTGGGGTTTTAGTTACTAGAGTATGGTATACCTGTACATGTTTCTCAAAAATTAAGTTTAGTTTATTAGAATTTAATAAAATTACTTAAAGTTCCCAGATGTACGCAACATTTGGTTCTAGATGACTTTGGAAGCATCTTTAGAGTATATAAGCCGAATGTAAACACGCGGAAGAAGTTGAAAAGTGACAAGTGAGGTTAGAAATCAGAAGTAAATACATAGTGTAAATTTCAAGCAATAAACATTCTTAAAGATTATTTAAGTCAATTAAACTCTATTTTGGTTTAAAAAAAAGTATGTTGAAATTTTCAGTAAAGTTATTAAATAAAGTGTTAGTGTTTATCCCTTGCTAAATTATTTTGGAACCCACGGATCCTGAAGGGTGGTTCAGGGGTGGAAATACGCAAAAATACCTACTACTATGAACTTAATTTTAATTTTTAATTACTATTTCTAGGTACGTTTAATTTTAATACGGTATCTATTATGGGGTATTTTAAAAAATGCACTAAAATAAAGAATATTGTGTTAATAATAACAATAATTATGTTAATAAACGTAAAGGCGTGGGGCACTCAAAGTACCTGGAGAAATAGAAAACATTGTTTATTGGGCGCCCCAGTCTTTTACATTTATTAACAAATGTTTTTATTATTAACATTTTTTTTAGTGCATTTTTTAACAGTTTCAGTTTGTGTTCAAAATCGTGTTTTTTAAATTTTGAAAATTATTAATTTTTCAAATCTGTAACCGCCTTTCGGACAACCTAGGCTTTGGATTTGAGGGTTGTCTACTACGTATGGCGTGTTTATGTGTTTGCTTAAAGTGTCCCTAGAAATTTAGAAATTCACATTTTTTCAAGTGGCCAGCAGTTTATATCATTGATCACTGATGAATTTTGATTGCTGGCACGGGAAAAAATCCGTTCGAGGAAATTGGTATCCTAACGGTCTCTTGCCACTAGGAAGATGGGAACGAGTATATAGATTTCTTATTTTAAAAGTTGCGATTTTCGTGAAGCTTTTCGATCGAGATGGAACTTTGAACAAAACGGACAAAAAGACAAAAAAGATAAAAGACCAACAAAATGATAGAAAGTAAAAGGAAGAAATAGAGTATATAAAGTCACGAAGGGAGGAAATGTGTGGTAGAGGAAAGTTATGGTATAGAAGAGTGTGGCTAGAGAGGTTGCCGAATGATAGGCAACGCCTGGTATGGTAGGGTGTATTTAATCAGAGCGGGGTATTATGCATTCTGATTTTGGTTATGTTGCGCGTTAGCGGATGAAATCCGCTAGTGGTGCTTTGTCGTTGCAACGATCATATAAATCTCTGAGGGAGGTGGACACATTTGGCTTCCGACTAGTCAACAATACCAAAACCCCTCCAAACTCCAATAGGGCTAGGCAACAGCACTACAGACGAAATAGGGTTCCCGGGATCCGAAATACTAGGTCTTACAGTAGAGAGCCAGAAGAGATGGCCCAACTGGCAGAGTCCAACAGCCAGGGCCAGGGAAGGTCTGCTAATATCTCCTACACCGTTCGCATTTGCGGTGGGAGGGGGGGCGGTAGGCGACAAAGTAGCCCCCCCCCCGTATGAGGTCGCACAGTGGGACCAAACCGAACTCTTCCAGACAAATCAATTTGCTGAAGGTATTTTATGGCTAAACGAGCTTTATATACTCAGAACCAAATGTCTAATCGACACCTCCAGGCGGAATTTTAATTTTCATTATAATTTTCAGAACAAAAAATGTTTAAATTTTTTTCCAAAAATAGATTTTCTCAGGTAATGTTTAACATTTTTACTTGAAATTTTGAGCAATATAGATTCTAATTGACCTTCATCTTTACTGTTAATTTCAAGGCAAAGAGGCTTATACTTATTGAGATACGATGTTTTAAAATTATAGTAATTAAACGTTAATTGCGAGAAAACTTAAATGAAGGTTGTTCTCCTAAATCGGCCACTTTTGGGGAGAAATTCCAAATCTTTTACTTTGGCAGTATACTCGACAGCAGATTTGATAGCTGCCGTGTCAAAAGTGTTAAGGATTGCTCGAGAAATACACAGATTCTGTATTTTGACAGGTAGACAGTTGCCAACTGCCAAAATTAAAATTCCGCCTGGAGGGATCGATTAGGAATTTAGTTCTGAGTATTAAAAAAAAAATCAGCTCGTTTAGCCATACAGTGCCTTCAGAAAGTTAATTTGTTCGAAAAAGTTCGGTTTGGCCCCACTGTGGGCCGGTCCAGGTCTACAGTGATGCTTGGAGCAAAGAGCTCAAGCTCGACCCCTAATCATCCGAGACCGTAATCTTTAGTAAAAATATTGGCGATGGAGGTGTACCTGCCCGAATCGGAGATGAGAAGCATAAATTTATGCTTCAGGACCTGGAGTTTTTTCACTGTCGTGGCCGGGATGCTGCTCCACACCGGCGCCGTGATGGCCAGCCTGATCGCCATCGTGTACAACAATTTTTTAATCTATCGGTTCAGTCCGCTACCCCTTGCCAGGAGCGGATACAGGCTCCTGGACATGAAGTAGACCTTTCGTACTGTCTCGTTTACATATATGTTAAAGATAAGTCGTTTGTCCAAGTTAACCCTCAGACAAGAAGCCCTAAAGTGATTCAAAAACATAATTTACACAACTACATGTACCCATGCGTACATTCAAACAAATTTCTTTTGTATTATTCATTTCAAGATTTCATGAGACGAATGTAGATAGATCAATTTTTCTGGGTGGTTGATAAAATAATATTTCTTGTCCGATAAAAATACACTTGACTTTACCAAATAAGCATAAAAATACGACTCGAAAATCCATGAATATATAAGTGATATAATAAAAATAATTCTCGTCACATAATTCAATCCCGTTCCAATCCTGACGCTCACGAAACTTAATTTACTTTTTAAGAATTTCGTCAATACATCAGAATTTCAAACGTTAAAACGAATATTTTATAATAATGTTATAGAACCTATGAATGTATTTACATAACTCATCTAGAATTTCGTATACGTGATGCGTTAAGTCTCTAAAACTATAATATATTTCAGTCGCTAGTTCGATAAAAATTTACATCTAACCAGAGTTTTGCTGTTGAAAATTGTGTTATTCTCCGGCGAAAAGTCATTATTTTACAACGGAGGTGCTTGCAGGCCCATATCTGTAATTTTCCTCTTTGTGATGTAGATGGTATATACTATAATGTTGCCTTTATATTTATAAAAACGGAGGAGTTATAAGCAAATATATAGTTGTATCCATATATTTACTGCTCATAAAAAAACCTCAAAACTGTGCCACTTACGTATAGTTGAGAGAGTGGGGCATGCTATTTATTCGTAAAAAATGGTAAATCATAAATATAATGTATAACTTGATACATAGCATGTAAAGCATGTTTAAAATAAGAAATTAACAGGAACATGTTTCTAATATAACTTCAAATTATTTTGATGTAGTTGCCCGACTCGCTCCCACCGAAAATATTGTAGGATATAACGGTTTACAGCAGGTATGTAAACCCTATCCGCGACAGGGTCGAACTTAATATTGTCAGTGTATCATGGAACATCAAATTTGGAAGAGTGTCCAGGCCTTTAAAAGCCGTCAAAATCGCCCAAAAGTAACCCATTCTAGCAAGGTAAATAATTTTTGAGCTCACATATTGAAAGAGCAAATGGGCATTAGCCTGTTCGACTTTTGTTGGCGGTTTCACAACTTCTCCACGAGACAAAAGATGGCGGAATGTTTTTTCAAGAATCAGTGTCTTTAAACGTATGCCTCTCACTAGAAAATTAACTACGTGCGATATTGATGTGATTTTTTATATGTATATAGGGTGGGGCAATAGTGCTTCGGACCTCGATACCTAGAGTTCTACAATAGCTAGGAATTAAAAAAAAAAATGCAGGTAAACTATATAAAAAAGTTTATAACTGGAAATTATTTTCGAACATACAGGGCGAGCCATGACGAAATTACAGGACCAAGTGCCTTTTTTTTAAATGGAATGCTATGTATATCAGTACATTTTTAAAAGTCTCTTTCTAGGCTCTATTCATTCCTATATTAGCATTGAATATCTCCCAACCAGTTGGATGTAATGATTTTTTTTTTAAATAATGCAATCTGCAGACGGATATTAAAAAAATCACCACAGTCGCAATTGTGGGTTTAAATGTGAATGCCAGTTACGAGACATCTAATTAATGTTTTTGAATCATTTCATTTCCTAAAACTGTACAGGGTGGCCAAAAAGTATTTTTCAATTAAGAACTTTTTAAATTGAATTTCTCAACTTTTTTCAAATGGAACACCCTGTATATTTTTCAACGATGTGATGTAGAAATGAAAAACATTTTTTGTAAAGGCTTCCCTATGGCTAATTGCAACTATTTTGGTTTTATAAATAAATAAGCGCCAAACTCAAGAATAAACTGAAAAAAAGAGGTTTCCTCAAATAATGAATTAGAAAAATTTATAATAGGTGTTCGATGTGTTGCACATTTCAATTTTGAATTGAGGCCATTTAGTGGGACCATTTCTTTCAATCCATTGAAATGAGTAAATTGTATTTAACACGTCCTTTACTGTAATGTTTTTTGTAAATTTTTTTGCCGTTTTCGTTATTCGACAAGCAATAAAACCTCAGTTTGATATAAATTGTCGCATACAACGGAGCATTTATCACACTTATCGGTCGTTAGTTACAATTTGTATTGAATTTAAAATATTTGGAATTGTACAATGTGAATTTTAATAAAGCGGAACTTGCAGACATGACTTTTGTTTTGGGCGAGTCAGACAGAAATTGTTTACTTGCCAATAGTATTTATCACCAACGCTCTCCTGAAAGAAGAATTGCTGATGTTAGCAGCTTCCAAAACCTTCTCGATAGATTTCTGGAAACTGGAAATGTCGAATATAAAAATAAAGTGAAAGAATAAAACGTGCTGTGAACGAAGAAGATGAGTTCTCTGTGGTGCTGGCAACGGTTGAGAATCCCCATGTTAGTCAAAAAGAAGTTAGTAGGAATAAGTAGACAGTCTGTGGGTCAAATCTTAAAAACAAATAAGTTGTTTGCATATCATATTCAAATGCACGAGGAATTATCTGATGACGATTTTCAAAAGCGCCTATAATTTTGTAATTGGGCCGGAGGTAAAATGCAAGATGATGTCAACTTCTTCAATAATGTTTTATTCACTGATAACACTGATAATTATAACAAATTATAATATATTTAACAAATTATAATCCTTGATATTATTGTGTTTATGAATTTCCAAACGTTTTAGAATCTCTGGAAATTCATAAACACAATAATATCAAGGATTATAATTTGTTAAATGATCAATTAGATCTGATATATTCACCTTTATTTACAGCCGGCAGACCCATAATTGCATATTCATAATTAAGTTTATTATTGTCATCTACCTGCCTAAGCCCTTATTGTACCTATCTATCCAACCAATATTGTCTATAGATAACATTTCTGTATAATTGTAAATCAGTCATTTTTGATTCACTGCTTGACAATGGCTTTGTAAGTCGAAACTGCAGTCGCAATTTTTATAAATACATAGTGGTAGAAAACATAGTAGTGTGTTTTATTTAGTTATTGGTGCAAAATTATTGGAGAATATGTAATAGGGCCACATTTCTTTGATGGTACATTGACTGGAGCTATTAATCTTTATTTTTTGGGAAACCATCTGCCACAATTATTGGTAAATCTCCTTGAAAAAATTCAAATTAGGATGTGGTTTCAGCAAGATGGCGCTTCACCACATTATTTAAATGCAGTTAGAGACCACTTAAATAATACCTACCCTCATCAATGGATTGGAAGAAATGGACCCACTAAATGGCCTGCTAGAGTAGATAAGCTATGGGGATTCTGGCTCAAAATCCCATGTTATTTCTTATGGAGGTTCATTCTGGTCATTTTTGTCTGATTTTACACCCCTCCACATTTAGGCTCCGCCTTCGGGGAAGGTCCTACCGGTCGAAGAGATATTATTGGCCGAGGTGTTTGGGCACATGATCGAGGAGTGTGAGAGACTATTGGTTGAGATTCTATTGGCTGCAGGAACGTAGAATCCTATTGGCTGAGGTGTACTATTGGTCGTGAGATTCTATTGGTCGTGTGGTGTAGGATTAATGGGGGATAGTGTTTCTATTGGCTGAGATGCATAGGTATGGCGTTTCAAAGATGGTGGTTTGGTTTTAGGTCGTGGCAGCAATGGGGACTTAACAAATCTGAATATAGGTAGATGGTGTAGAGGTGCAGGGAAAGTAATGGCGCTATAACAAATAGTGGTCTATTGGTAGAGAACGAAATGGTGTATCAGATAGAGAGGTCTATTGGGGTATGGAGACATAGCAAATCAGAATGGTGAATCAGATAATAGCATAGTGGTATAGCAAATCAAATGATAGATGGTGGATCGGAGTGTTGTAATGATATTTTTTATGAATATGATAATAGACTGTATCATAAAGGTGTATCAGTATGTACTTCAGATTAAAGTATATATTTTTCCTGTGTGAAATTCACATACAGGGGAGATGGAGGTATTTTTTACGTTCTGGTTGAATGTTTAAGAGAAATTCTATTTTAGATTTAATACTTCGGAAGATATTTTTTAGATATATTTATTGTTATTTACAAACATTTTTCCACATATGGTGTATATATGAACCTAGCTACTATATTTTAAAGCACTATATAAGCCTCAGATACTAATTCCGAGAAGCCACCTGGTATACAAGCATGTCATAATAGGTAATGCATTAGTTATTTAAGTATTGTTACATACATCAAATAGCTTAAGGTGAGAACATTTTATGAAGAAATCATGGTTAACCCAATGAAAATAGATACCTGCCCATAGGTGGCAAGGTGGAAAAAATCGAAAGGTCTTATTTATTAGAGATATATGAACAATAGGGTGAGATTTAGGAGTTAACAAACAGTATAAGAAATAAAAATCTAAAACTTATACTCGTTTACTGAAGAAATGTATAGAAAATCATTAGAGAAAAAGCATGCGCGGTGGAGACTTTAAGAAAAAATATATAGAAAAAACATATAATCATTAGAGAAAAAGCATGCGCTGTGGAGATTTATAGGAACATCATAGACATCGTGAGAATTCTTAGGGAAAGAAATCGTGGGTATATATAGAAAAGCATACCTACGCAGTAGGAATCTTTTATAGTCTCTATCTCTGACGTTAGAGTAGGGAAGTCCATTATAGCAAACAATCGTGAACATATAATAAAATAATCACCCAATGATGGATACTATATTAGCGTAATCAAATATTTCTGCATCATAAACCGACTTCATCTCAATACACCGAGGGGACCTCTACATTACGTTTAAAAATAAGATATCAGGTACAATAAACAGAAAGCATAAAGTTCTATAATCTTACTTATCACATCACTGTTAACCGATACTTCAAGGTTACACTTCTAAGAAAAGAACATCCACAGATATCATAAGAGGGTTACATATAGTTTAAGTGAATAATAGAAGAATCAAATTTATGGGTACAAATTCCGGTCCACCCTGTATACAAGCAAATATAATTTTCTCATTTAATAGTTATTTAAATATTGTTTGTTATTTAGGCACGTTCAGCTTAAGGTGGATCATTACCTACTGAAAGAAATCGTGTCCAACAATAGGTGCTTGAAAATATGATGGATTTCTCATATTAGCACAAAAAAAAAAAAAATTAAATTAATTTATATATTTTAAACGCTATAAACTAAATCATTCCAGAAATAAAATATTGCCAATTCAACGGTATTATTAAAATTTTTAAGGCGCGGTAAGAAAGTGAATAAGTCGTTAGGTTTATAATAGACTAAACAAAAGTATTAATGTTTATATTAACAGATGACAAGTTTCGACAAGTTTCCGGCGGCACTTTAGATGTGACGATATCCAAGAAAAAATTTATAAGTCATCCACGCAGCTGTGCTTCATATCGGGTTTAAGTTGCTGATACGGCAGATGGTGTCATCATTGTGCAATAGGTTTGCTATAAATCCCGGAGCAAAGCTCAGAAGCTCATTCCATGGTTCTAGTGTGTGCGCGAATCAACAAAGTTATTTTTCACCCAGTTCAACAATTATTAGTTAGTGTATACTTCACCAATAAAATGTAAGTACACATTTTTTATAACTAATCTTTAAATCATAAATTATGTGAATCATATTTACGGGGTAGCAGCAATGACCTTTTTATTATTTGACTCCTAATTCTTTATGGCTTTTTCCTATATAAACTTGCAATAATTTATCGGATATTTTAATAGAATCCAGGTTGTTCAGGGCGATTTGAACTCTTAACGGCAAGGGGATACACCGTAGCAGAGCAGATTATTCGTTTGTTTATAATAATTTGGGTTATTGGGATCTATGCGCTAAGGAATTATTCATGTTTGCTTTTATTTTTGCTTCAGTTAATATTTGATAGCGTATATTTACATTAAAAAGCACGTTCTCGACTGAGGGGATCTACACATTGAGACAAGGCACCGTTTTATTCAACAAAAACATATTTGTGTTTTATTTCTAATTGGGGACGTATAGCTATTAATTGTTTATGCTTCATATCTTCTACTTAAGATAATTATTTATAGTCCGGGGGCTGTAGGAGACTTTCACTAATATAGGAAAACAAATAGTACAAAAACCTACTTATGATAAAATTCTTATTAGTCTGGGACCTGTTGCATGAAAATAATACTTTCACTAATATAGGAAAACAAATAGTAAAAACCTACTTATGATAAAATTTATAGTCCAGCCAATATAGAACAAAATTAATACTTTCACTTATATAGGAAAACAAATAGTAAAAAAACCTACTTATGATAAAATTGTTATTAGTCTGGAGCCTGTTTCATGAAAATAATACTTTCACTAATATAGGAAAACAAATAGTAAAAACCTACTTATGATAAAATTTATAGTTCGGTCAATATAGAACTTTTTAGTAATATATGAAACTAGTGGCCTTTGTGTTTAGATGCTTAGGACAAATAAAATGATCAGAGGCGGTACAATAGATATTTGGAATGTTCTTTTTTCAATGATGTTTTAGCATTTTGTGTAGTAGATATTTGAAACAGTTGTTCTTTTTTAACGACGTTTTAGCATTTCATACAGTGTTATAGTATATAATCATATTTCTTGTAGCTATTAGTCCGAGAGCTGTGAAACAAAAATAATACTTTTCACTAAAATGAGGAAATTGAAAGTAAAAACGTATACTTAAGATAATTGTTAATGTTTAAAAAGAAGAGGGTTAGCGAGAATAAGTATGTACCTAATGCTTTATCGTTTGGGGCCTATACACTATAAATTCCTTAATGACAAACGCACCATGAGAAACTTAGTCATATAGTAGGTACTGTTTTGGCTTTTATTGCTATTGTTTTTCTATGTTGTATTTATTGTGTCTTGTCATGATGTGTATACAATAATTTTTATTTATGTATCTTTGTATTATGTATAGGTCGCGATAATGCCTACCGAGACCCAGTGAACTATACTGAATCGGTGACGGGCACGATATTTTTCTAGGAATTTTGGTTTCAGCCACGCGAATTTTTTAAATCCGTACGTGTTCGCGAAAGGCCTTCGGGCTACCGAAAACGCTCATATGGCTGTCTTGTTTTCAATGGATATTTTCTATACATTATTAAACAATAGCTTGCCTCCCACAATTAAATGTTAAGTTGATATGAATTCTATGGTGCTGGTATAACGTTTTAGCAGTTCCATCTTCATGTAACATTTTTCATATTTCAATGATATTCTTCAGCGTTTGTGGCGCTTGTTTTTAGTCATATATATTACAGTTATTATATTACAGTCCACCCACGAAATTTTTATGTGTTAGCTTATGTTGTTCATTAACCTAAAGATAGCTGGATTGGATGTCTGCATGTTTCCAGTCGTTCATTATTTTAATTATTTTATGTCTACCCAAGATTTTTTACGTGGCAGCTGATACCTTTCATTAACTAATTGTTAGCTAGATTGAATGTCTGCTTGGTAACACCGCTTCATATTTTACTCATAATAGTAATAATGGTATGATCTTTAAATTTTATGTGCTAGCTTATGTGGTTTATTAATTGATTGGTAGCTGGATTGATGTATCTTTTACATATAATAATAATAATAATGTTAACTTGATTTGACGACTTTCTCTCTCCTACCTCGTTAAGTTCTCTGATTGGATGGGGGTTGAATGTTGTGACTGGCTTCTGATGTGTTTGGAGTCTTCTGCGTAAATCTATTTTTATGGACAAGCAGAGATTTGAATTCTGTTTATAGATCTTACGAAGAGCATATTGCATTCGGTTGGTACATTTCTAAAACCAATAATATTGCTCGTAGAGAAACACTATGTTGATGATTGAATTCTGAACAACTTCCATCACATTTTTTGTAAGCACAATAAGTTAAAGATGAATAGCTGATTGTAGTGAAATTTGGTCAGAAAGTTAGTATTAGCTAGAGGAAGAACTCTGTTGTTACATTACAGAACCGGCTAATTAGACAAAGTTTATTAACTTAATAGCAATATATTTGTTACAAATGCGATAAGATTATGGGTGTCTTTCATTCATCTTACAGTTAGACAAGGTCGTCGCTCGTTATTTGACTATGAACATTACACGCTTCTTGAATTTTCTTATAATCATGTAAATCTTGTTCATCGTAGCCTTAGGGTTTCTTCATAAATAGCAGCTCGTATAAGCCTCGTCTTCCTGCATACTTTTCATTATCAATATTTATTTCAGCGTCTGGACTTATGTGTAATTCGAGGGAATCAATATAAAATTTATTCATTTCTGAATCCAGTCTGACGCCATATGTTTTATTGAAATTCTTATTTTTGTTATACAGTCCTATTATATAATGCTTAGCTAAAGGAGAATACTGCTCAAAATATTCATTTGATTCCATCTGATTAGTTGCTTCTTCGAGAGTATAGTCTCCTTCTTCTTCTTTGTCTTCTTCGACTGCATTTTCCACTTTATGTTGTACTGGTATTTTTATAAATGACTTAACATTTACATTGTTCGCAGGTTTTACAATAGATTTTAGTTCTTTCAGCGTTTCGATAACTGGTTTAAATAAACGATTAAGGGTTTCATCCTCCTCTGATTTTCTTAATTTTAATGCTAAATATTTCTTTCTAATAGCTCTCGCGGCTTTTCTAATTTTCTCTTTAAGTTCTCTGTCTTTCTCCAATACATATGGTTTTACTCTGGGTGGCTTATATGTCTCGAAAGTTATTTTAGTAGACACCATTTTCAAACACGGTCTGAACAGCTTTTTAAAACAGAGTCTGTATACAGGTCTGTACGATTTTAAACAGGGTCTGTATACAGGTCTGTACGATTTTAAACAGGTTTTTACAGCTTTTAAACAGGTTTGTACAGGTTTTAAACAGAATCTGTAAACAACTCTGTACGATTTTAAACAGAGTCTGTACGATTTTCAGACAGGTCTGTACGATTCTAAACGAGGTCTGTACAGCTTTAAAGCACGTCTGTTGTAACTGAGAGCTTGTCTGATAATGACTGATGCGTTCAAATTACACACTTATATACTGATCAAAACCCTTCCGATAACGTCCATTATGCAAATCAAAATCTTTTACGATAACCATTACACCATACTGATCGTTCCAACATTCTCAACGCATATTTTGAAACTGTTCAAGAGATCACTTCAATCATTAAAGCATATGATTAAGTTTTTGGTATGTCTCCATATGTATCGGATAGTATATGTAATTCATTCCAAACCATTCACTTTGATGTCTAATCGCATTGACTTTCATTGACTTTCATAGCAGTAGGGTCAATGAATATAGAGTATTGAGAATTAATTTATATAATAATTCCCATATCCCTCGAAGTATTGATATATACGAGATCTTTTCCACCTAGACGTCTGATAATTGTTATCGCCTCAACTAAGTCATTAGTTTATTATCAAAGTCCCAATTCAATACTTCATTTTTTCTTATTATCTTTGAAGTAGGGGTCGATCTAGCTGCAGATGACTCAACTATTTCGTCGTTGATTTTAGTATGTTTTACTCTAGATATATCAGACATTTCTCTAAACCTCATCAGATCAGCAACCTTCTCGTTTTTTAATGTTAGTGTATCGTGTACTCTGTATACATGAGACCTCAAATTATCTTTTCTTTTAAATGTCTTATTACACAAATCACGCCGGTAAGAGAGACTCTTATGAATATTAGAATGCCTGCTTAGACCACTGGGCCAAGAGAATGTATCGCTACAAATATTACATGTATACATGTTCGCTGTATGAGGTTAAATAAGCAAGTTACCCTTATTTACCCCTATTTATCCTCATTTCTTACCCTTAATTATCCTCGTTTTACCCCTAGTTACCCTCGTTTTACCCCTAGTTACCCTCGTTTTATCCTCACTTACCCTCGTTTTATCATCATTTATCCTGGTTTTATCCTTAATTATCCTCGTTTTATCCTCACTTATCCTCGTTTTATCCTTAATTATCCTCGTTTTTATCCTCATTTATCCTTGTTTTATCCATACTTGACACATTTTTCCAAATCTAAAATCACTGTTTACTGAATCTATATTAATAAATTATTAGCTCCATAGACCTAAAGTCTTATGAAGGTGTGGTATGAAAGTTTACATAAAATGGTTAAGGTTAGATAAATCACATAACAGCTGGAAAGTTTTAGAGCTCAGTATTTTTGAATCTCTTCGGGTGTTACCATGTCATCGATTGCACCTAGCCCTACATTTTCTTCGGTTGATGATAATTACTGACAAGAAATTGATTGAAGCTATAAGATGAAACTTGGCTTTTATTTATCTCGCTTACACACTATTATACCATGCTTGGGAAGTTATAGTTGTGAGAGAAAGACGTTATCAATTAATTTTAAAATTATCATGTCGTATACTTGTGTGTTATCACGCTTCTCACTTGTTACAGATTACATCTCACCGACACAGATCGTCCTGAACGAGTTAAATAGAAGTTACAAAGACAATTTATTTAGTATAACCTGAACTTTCAAAGTAGCAAGATGTCTGCTAAAGCAATGTTAAAATATTTGTGCTATACCATCTCGAGCATAATTAGTGTCTTGTTATCTTCATATAATGAGGAGACTGCTGCTGATGGACTTAGGCAGTGTACCAAGGCGGTACGAAATGTAAAGTTACAGTTGAAAACAGCAAAATCCGTTGGAGAAAAGCAAAGCCTGCTATCAACTCTGGCTCAGATCAAGAGCTTTCGCAATCAAATTAAGCAAACTCAAAAACATGGTTCCGGCACGTCTACGACAAAGGAAACTGCAAAACATCGGGTTCACTGGGACGATACAGAAACAGCCTTCGATAGCCGAATTCGTACTGGAGTGATCTCAAATTTAAAACATAAAGATCCACGCGAATTTCTTAAGGATTGCTTCGCTTTATTCAGGAGACGGATACAGAATGCTTTGAAGAAAGAGGAGGCAGTGAAGGTCAATGCTATTTTTTGTGGGAAGTTCGTCATAATCAAGGCCGATCGGATAATTGAAGAATTTAAATATTGTAACACCAAGAACACACCAATTTACCGTGACACCAATTTAGAAGAATGGTTCCAGGAAAATATTCAACTACCAATTTTAACGCAACTTGAACAATTCCTCGAGAAGGATAGTGGATGGGCGTTGCAAGCAATCAGCAATTTGGGGATCAATATCAACAAATTCACACCTCAGATTGGTTCCTCCTATATTGATCTACCCAAACAAATATCTGATAAACATGCCTGTGTTAATGTTAAAAATGATGACGAGGCGTGCTTCGCGTGGAGTATTGTTAGTGCTTTATATCCTGTGAATAAAAATACAGACCGAATATCATCATATCCTCATTACACAAGTGTTCTAAACCTGACTGGGATTCAGTTTCCTATGACCCGCAGGCAGATACCTAGACTTGAGAAGCAAAACAATATCTCAATCAACGTCTACACATTAAATAAACAGAAAAAACATTTCATTACTCTACCCACCTACTTGACGAAGGAGAAGAAAGATAAACACATAAATTTATTAATGATTCAGGATCAGTACTTTGATGACGATGACGATACCATTTCCACACATGTACGCTATCACTATGTATGGATCAAGAATATTTCACGCCTTCTTTCCAAACAATTAAGTAAACACCGCACCAAAAAATATTTCTGTGATAGATGTCTCCACTACTTCTATACCCAGTCAGCTCTGGATAAACATACAGAAGACTGCATTAAAATGAACAATTGTAAGGTTAGACTACCACGTGAAGGCCAGAAACAACTAGGATTTAAGAATTTCAAGAATAAAGAAAAGGCTCCCTTCATCATCTATGCCGACCTCGAGAGTATTCTTGTGCCGATGAACTCCAACAATAAGTATCAACAGCATGTGCCTGCCGCCATTGGCTATTATATCAAGTGTTCGTATGACGATTCACTATCCTCTTATCATTCATATCGAGGTGAGGACTGCATGTCCTGGTTTGCTCAGCAGATGAATGAATTCGCCGAAGATGTCGAAACCGTTTTTCTATGTCCACATGATATGAAATTGACGGCTGAACAACAAACTGAATTTGATAAAGCCACACACTGCCACATCTGTGAGAAACCCTTCAGCCCAGACGACGTCAAGGTACGAGACCACTTTCATCTTAGTCCAGAGAATAACTACAGAGGTGCCGCCCACAACTCATGTAACATTAATTATAAGGATGAGGTGATTGTACCGGTTGTGTTTCATAACCTCGGAGGTTACGATGCCCATTTCATTTTAGAGAACATTGCTAATGACATGCCGGGCCGCATTGATTTACTTCCAATAACAAAAGAAAAATATATTTCATTCACTAAACATATTGATCAAAATTTAATTAAATTCCGATTCATTGATTCATTCCGTTTTATGAGCTCCTCACTAGACACGTTATCCTCGTACTTGTCTGAGTTTCCTAATCTAAAATCACAGTTTCCTGAATTGGATAGTGAACAGTTTGATTTAATAACGAAAAAAGGGGTGTATCCATACGATTTTATGAGCAGTTTCGATAAATTTAATTTAGAATCTTTACCCGAATAACAGCATTTTTACAATAAATTAGAAAATAAAGATATATCAGATGCGCAGTACGAGCATGCGCAGCGTGTATGGTCCGCGTTTAACATTAAAGATTTAGGCCAATACACGGATTTATATATGAGAACGGACATATTGCTCTTGGCGGACGTATTTGAACAATTCCGTAGTAGTTGTCATCAATCATACGGTCTAGATCCCGCCAATTATTACACTCTACCCGGATATACTTGGGACTGTATGCTCAAGTATACAGGGTGTTCCTTAGAGCTTTTAACTGATATCGACATGATTATGTTTGTAGAACGTGGAATTCGTGGTGGACTAAGCCAATGTTCTAAACGTAAAAGTGTAGCCAACAACAAGTACCTTAAAAATTTCAATCCGGCTAAACCAACCAAGTATTTATCATATTTCGACATTAATAACCAATATGGGTGGGCGATGAGTCAATCACTTCCATTTGGAGGCTTTGAATGGAGCGATACTAACATTGATGTTATAGAAATCCCCGATAATTCTGACGTAGGTTATATTTTAGAAGTTGATCTCGAATATCCTGAATCATTGCATGATCTACACCGCGATTTACCATTCTGTCCCGAACACAGTGCTGCCCCCGGACGTAAAGACACTAAACTTTTGGCTACTCTACATAATAAAACTAAATATGTCATCCATTACAGGGCTTTGAAACAGGTACTAAGGAATGGTCTGAAACTAACGAAAATACACCGCGTTCTGCAATTTAAGCAATCCCCTTGGTTAAAATCTTACATTGATCTGAATACCCGGTTCCGTCAGCTCGCTAAAAATGAGTTTGAGAAAAATATGTTCAAACTCATGAACAATGCAGTCTTTGGGAAAACTATGGAGAACATTAGGAAACACTCCAACGTTAAATTAGTAAATAAATGGGAGGGGAGGTACGGCGCAGAGGCTCTAATTGCAAGACCCGAATTTAAATCGGTCACTATTTTCAATGAGAATCTGGTTGCTATCGAGCTCAATAAGATGGAAATTTACTTTTGTAAACCACTCTATATAGGAATGGCTATTTTAGATATAGCTAAAACCACCATTTATGATTTTCACTATGAGTACATGAAGCCTGAGTTTGGCGACGACTGCTCCATTCTTTATACGGACACGGACAGTCTTATATATGAAATTATCTATAAAGATGTGTATGAAATCATGCGTCGCGATTGTCATTCTCGATTTGATACGAGCGATTATCCTTTAGAGAACAGATATAACATACCCCGCGTAAATAAAAAAGTATTGGGCATGATGAAAGATGAGTTTAACGGCGTACCTATAGAAATGTTTGTGGGACTTAGGGCTAAAATGTATACTATTAAACGAGCGGGCGATGAGACTACTGCCCATGTGGATGTAACAAAAAAGATTAAGGGAATTAAAAAGTCTGTCATCAAAAATGTTATTACTCTCGAGGATTTTATAGAGTGCATTGATAATTTTAAAAATAAATACATTACACAAAATTTAATTAGATCAGAGAAGCATACTGTTTATTCTATGACACAAGAAAAAATAGCTTTGAGTCCCCATGACGATAAGAGGCATTTAATTAATGGATCGTATGAAACGCTACCGTGGGGTCACTACTCCATTATGAATGATGAGCCTACGGTTACTTGAATATGTGAATGGTCTTGTTTGTATGTGTTTATATATTTGTGTGTATTTATATGTATATTATTATATTTTATATTATTACATTTTATATATTTATATCTTAGCTTTATATTATTGTATATTTTAATATTATGTATAATAAAAAAATATTTAAAAAATAAAGATTTTTATTTATTCATGTATATATGTAATTGAAAAATAAAGTACTTATTATTATTTATTGGTATTATTTATGAACCTGCCCCATACTCCTAAACCTTTTATTATTTGCTCTTCCGCTGATTAATCCTCTGCGCTACCACCGTTACAAAGAGTAGATGAGACATGTTGTCTTGACTATAGTCTATAGACTAATAGCTTCACAATTTTTTCTTTTGCTATACCACTATGCTATTATCTGATTCACCATTCTGATTTGCTATGTCTCCATACCCCAATAGACCTCTCTATCTGATACACCATTTCGTTCTCTACCAATAGACCACTATTTGTTATAGCGCCATTACTTTCCCTGCACCTCTACACCATCTACCTATATTCAGATTTGTTAAGTCCCCATTGCTGCCACGACCTAAAACCAAACCACCATCTTTGAAACGCCATACCTATGCATCTCAGCCAATAGAAACACTATCCCCCATTAATCCTACACCACACGACCAATAGAATCTCACGACCAATAGTACACCTCAGCCAATAGGATTCTACGTTCCTGCAGCCAATAGAATCTCAACCAATAGTCTCTCACACTCCTCGATCATGTGCCCAAACACCTCGGCCAATAATATCTCTTCGACCGGTAGGACCTTCCCCGAAGGCGGAGCCTAAATGTGGAGGGGTGTAAAATCAGACAAAAATGACCAGAATGAACCTCCATAAGAAATAACATGGGATTTTGAGCCAGAATCCCCATAGCTTATCTACTTGCTAGATCACCAGATCTTACAAAAATGGATTGCTTTTTATAGGGATACGTGAAGGAAATTGTTTATAGAGACATACCAACAACAACAACAACAACAACAATATGAAGGAAAGAACAATGACTGCCTTTAGATCTATCACATCGGCAGTTTTAGGAACAGTGGGAACATCATTTCAAAAGCGCATAGAGATGTGTGTCAGCAAAATGGGCAACATATGGAACATTTATTGTAATTATTTCTACTCACTTATTTGATGAAACCTCTTTTTTAAGTTTATTTTTGAATTTTGTAATTATTGCTCTATAAAACGAAATTGGTTGCAATTAGACATAGGGAAATACTTACATAAAATGTTCGTTTTTCATTTCTGCATCACATCGTTGAAAATTATACAGGGTGTTCCATAAAAAAAAAATTGAGAAAATTCAATTTAAAAAGTTCTTAAATGAAAAATGCTTTTTGGCCACCCTATACAGTTTTAGGAAATGAAAATGATTCAAAAACATTAATTAGATCTCTTGTACTGGTATTCACAGAAGTTTTTCTTAAAATCCATAAAACCTTCTGCAGATTGCATTATTTTAACAAAAAAATTCTTTACATCCAAGTGGTTGGGATATATTCAATGCTAATATAGGAATAAATAGAGCCTAGAAAGAGGCTTCAAAAATTTTACTGATATGCGTAGCATTCTACTTAAAGAAAAGGAACTTGGGCGTGTAATTTCATCTTGGCTCGCCCTGTATGTTCGAGAATAATTTCTAGTTATAGACGGTTTTATCTAGTTTACTTGCAAATTTTAAAAAAAATTTATATCTATTGTAGAACTTGAGATATCGAGGTCCGATGCACAATTGCCCCACCCTGTATAACTATACATTTTTAAGAAGAGAGTCATTGAGAAATATTTAATGGCGAAAAATGTAGGTTGAGACATTATTTCTAATTAAAAAAAGAAGTATGGTATCATTAAGGACATTTTCGTAGAACCTCGAGGGTACTGAAAAAGAAAAAAAAAATCTAAAAATACCTAATAATATAAGTAATACAACCCATTTTCTTGCTTACGGAAGAGTATCTTACTAATAAGTTGCATAGTCTACTTTTATTTTCTAAATATATTCGATGAAAATTTAAAAGTTAAGAAAAAGCTTTAACTCTGCAGCTCCATCTTGAATAAAATGGTAATAAAGAATAAATAACAAATTATTTAAAACATTTCTATCAGCAAATTTTTAATTCACAAAATTACATAACTAATTTAAAAAAATATATATTTATAGCAAATTATTTATAATTATTTAAACAATCTCAGCAGCATTAAAATATCAACACAGATTAAAATCTATTGCTTAATAATACCACAGCTACACAAAACTTCCTTACTTTGTCTCCTGAATTCAAATGGGTGATCAGGAAAGAATCAGCACATCAAAGTTGATTTCTAAACTCAAAGGAACAAAAGTCTCCAGAATGCGAGAGCTTATATCTTGAAGTTGGGAATTTTTATAATTTCCAGCCATGATCCAAATCTTTTCCAGCATTCAGACTTTTTTAGGCGCCCAAGTCATTCCAAGATTTAGGGCAATTTAGGCAGACCATGTATTTATCATATTCGGGTCATTCACATTAAAATTCGTTGTATTTTCTGCCGAAGGATGGACTTGTATCTCATTTATGAGCAACTGAGAAACTTGAACGTAAAATGTAAAACAACAGCTATACTCCATATGAGAGATTGTTTCTCTTAAACAGGCATTACCGATAAACTTTGACATATAAAGTCATTCTTGTTTCTAATGACGGATTACTTTAATCTCAACTTTTCTCCCTGGATTGGTATGGTACTTTTGAACATCCAACAAAAATCAACTGTTACGATTCTATCACACTCACCGTTAATATCTGCGATCTATCTCCTTGGTACTTTGATGATATATTCCACCTGTTATTCTCTGTATTCTAGAAAATAGTCCTGTTGTAAATCTCAAAATGCAACTTTGAATGTATAAAGAACCCTAACTACGCCTTTGATGGACCTCAAATTCATATGCTACTGAGAGACGGAACCAAAAAGCGGCACTTTTGGGAAATGAGCTTGTTCCACGATATTAATTTTATATGGTTGTTTATACGTTTTTATATAGTACCCGACATTCTTATTATGCAATTAAAATTTCATTTTATTAACGTTTTCCGTTCTCGAGAAATATGGTGTTGAAATTAGTAATAGTTGCAAAAACTGTGCGCCTGTTTATGACGTCACTATACGCAACTTTGAACTCGCGACCACTAACAGCCGTTCAGTAGTAAGTAAATACGTGGAGTTGAAGGCCGTTTTAGATGTCTATGGAAAGAGAAAGAGTGGCACTTTGTTCTTATATCAAAGTGAAGGGGCAAAACCGGAAATTCGGCTTGGCACGGGCGAACGAAAGATGTCTTTTCTGTTAAAAATTGGAAAACATTTAATTTTCAAAAATTCATAACTAAGTAAATACGTGGAATGGAAGTCCGTTCTGGATCTCTATGGAAAGAACAAGGTCGGCCCTTTCTCCTGATATCAAATTATATAGGGGAATTCGGAAATTTGGCTCTGCAAGAGCGAGCAAATAATGCCTTTTTTGGACTATTAAAACATAACAAAAAAAAAAAAAAATCAAAAACATCAAATTTTTAAATGCTCATAGATAAGTTAATACTTATAGTGGAGGATCGATATTGGTCTCTATTTAAAAAAGAAGATTTGCATTTTATCGACATCGTAAGTGTCACAGTGGAAATCGGAATTTCGGTTAGGTCTGTGGGAAAAAAATGGCTATTTTCTTAAAAATCGAAAATTCAGCCGTCATATTTTGACATTTGGTAACATTTCGCCAAATCATATATTCCCCTGCAATCCCTCGACTCCCTGTTCCTAAATTTAAGAGGCGAAAGAGATAGCCGACTTTGCGAATTAATTACCTAAAAACCATTAAAAAGAACGCCACCGAATGTATCCTAAACAATGTAGAATTAATTCCTGAATTGAATGACACCGGCTGTTTCCCAAAAAACCGTCCACACGAAAAGCCTTTGATAGATCCGATTCGCAATTTTAGAGGGGCGCAAATCAACACGATAAGTATATAGATAATAACAACTAAACAGCATCGAGTCGACTGAGGTCGCCGAGTCTATGCGTATAGTGACTTAGCGCCTGGCTACGCCCAATTTTCGCGAGGTGGATGTTTGTAATTGTTTTTAAGACACTGAACGTGCGAATAAAATTCTGATTTTTTGCAGATCCATTATTTCGTACTTGAACTTTCGATTTATGAGATAAAAAGAAATGCCGAACAAGCCCATTACAATAGAGAAAATGGTAAAATGTTTTAAAAATTGGATGCATAATAGATTTAAAGATGTACTTGTGCCAGTCTGATCTGGACTATTTTCCAAAAAATCTAGAAGACTATAGTGAAGAACAGGGAGAAAGATTTCATCAAGACATCAAAAACATAGAACGTTGATATCAAAGGTGGTAAGATGTCAACATGATGGCTGACTAATGGATACTCAAAAAAGGCGCACCTATGAAGGGGGAGAAACGCAAAAACTTTCCATTATATCGATCATTCGAGGATAGAAGGGCCCGTTATCATCAAGTAGAACCAATTTTCAGGTGCAGGACATAAACTATCGCTGCATCTGAAAACTATTGTTTATTAGAAATTAACTGCGATGTGCTGATTCTTTCCTGGTGACCCATTGGAATTCACAGGACAAATATAACAGTATATGAGCCAGCGTGCAATGACCTGATACATTTGTAACAGCTAGAGTCATCATTAATCCCATGCCTTAGAACATGGCAGACAAGAAAAGTGATTGAGAATTTTTCTTAGTGGTGGAAACTTAATTTATAAAAGAAATTAATTGTGTCTGCGCCACTTCACGCCTCGGACAACAATGAAACTCTTTCCACCTCGGTATGTAATATACTATTAATCAACTTTAAATGCACAAAGTGGAAATAAAAAGTCATGGCTTCCGATTGAATTACTAATTTTACAAAATTTTAAACTCTTGAAGAGCTTGGTTTAACGGTAATTTAGGTTAAATCACCTTTGACCCGATCAATACGTATTTGCTCTATGTCCATTTACGTATGAGATATCCTGTATACAATTTGAATTTGTTTTTATCATAGAACAAGTTTAGTTGCAAACACTATTACAGTTTTCCATTATGCTAGTTTTTATGTAAGGAAAATGCCCATAAAGGTAAATTGGCTAAGAATATAGTCTAATGATCGGTGTGAAGTTGGCAACGGCCGTTTCCAGCAACGGTACGAAAATCTACCATGTCGATAAAGTCGTGGCATTGCATTATTATGTTACACAGAAACGGGTTCAGCAACGGCCAGGAAATTAATAACAAATGACCTACTCATAATTTCGCTGACAATTACTGCATATTGTTTGTAACAGATACCGAATACGCTTATCAAGAAATGTAAAACTAGTCAATGTAGTCCATGAAAAAGTTGCAAAAAAGGGGTAAACTTAAGAAGTGCTGTAACCAGCACAACTAGCACAAGGCCCCCCGTTTTCGAGGGTGCTGAATACGATGGCGATATTTTTATGTCTCTCACCCTCCGGGAACAACCCCTAAACGCGAAAAAACACCCCCTTTTCACGTTCCTTCCATTCTAGGTATGCGAAGGCTTGTCGGATCGGGTTTCTTGGATAGGACGTAGGACGTTGAGCATCCAACATGTTATCAACCCCCCGGGGTTGAAACTACCCCCTCCCCTCATACAAGTCTCCACAAAAATTTCAAAATTAATAAAAATTTGTTTCTATTCGCCTTCAATACGATAGCAACAAACATTTCTTCCCTACCCTCCACTGATCATCCCCGAAAACAAACCCTTTTACATTAATGGCTACTGGACATGTGGGGAATCGTTGGATCTAGGTTTTTGGCAAGAATTCAGTAATCTTTCTTGGTACTGGGTATGTGGGGATTCATTAGATTACGAGGGGGTGCATTTGGGAATTTGAGGGTGGTTCAGGGAAGGGTTCGGGAAAAAGGGAGTTTTGATTTGAGCAAGTCGGTTACTCCTTAGCCATTCTATATGGCAAAAACATTAGTAGGTCCACAACAGGTGACGCACTACCTAACAAGAAAATATACCTAATTTTTTCATTTGAAAATGTCGGTCCAGTTTTATGCTGAGAAGCCACTTAGGACAATGTAATTAACTTTTCAATAGGGTGGAAACATTTGTAGGTCCGTAATCAGTGGCGTACAACCTCCATCCTCAGTAAACAAGAAAATATTCCTAATTTTACTTCCACATCCACGTAGTGGATTGGATTACTTCCACATCCACGTAGTGGATTGGAAGTATAGTAATCGCAAAAAAATTTTCAAAAATTTTTATTCGTGAAATAGGTTTAGAATGTCATGAAACGTCGAGATTTTAAATTTGAGCGAAAAAAAATTTTCTGTCTGTCGGTCTGTCTGTCGGTCTGTCTGTCTGTAACTTTTTTTTGTCCGCACGCTTTCTCCGGAACGGTTTAAGATATTGACCTGAAATTTTGTACACGTATATATTATAACGAGATCTGGAACTGGATTGTTTTTTGAGGAAATCCGGTGAAGGGTTGGGGGTTAAATAGGGGTAAATAGGGGGAAATAAGTAAAGCAAGCTTGTAAGAGTACAGAAACTTGAAATTCGGTGTATGTACTAGAAGTTAAGGCCTCAGATTTTTTTATAATATTTTTCAACCCCCCAAAACCCCTACCCCATTAAAGGGGTTGATAAAATAAAGTTGAGATATTCATTTGAAATTTCGTACACGTATGTATTATAACGATGTCTAGAATTAGATTATATTTTGGGATGATTCCGTTGAAGGGTTGGGGGTTAATTTGGGGTAAATAGAGGAATATAAGTAAAACAAGTTGGTAAGAGTACAGAAATTTGAAATTCGGTGTATGTACTAGAAGCCAAAGCGTCAGATTTTTTAATAATATTTTTCAACCCCCACCACTCCTACTCCAATTTGAAAAGGGTTGATAAAATAAAATTGAGATATTCATTTGAAATTCTCTACACGTATGTATTATAACGACATCTGGAACTAGATTATATTTTGAGATAATTCCGTTGAAGGGTTGGGGGTTAAATAGGGGTAAATAGGGGAAAATAAATAAAGCAAGCTGGTAAGACTACAGAAACTTGAAATTCGGTGTATGTACTAGAAGCCAAGGTCTCAGATTATTTATAATATTTTTCAACCCCCACCAGCCCTACTTCATTATTAAAAGGGTTGATAAAATAAAATCGAGATATTCATTTGAAATTTGGTACACGTATGAATTATAACGACATCTGGAACTAGATTATACTTTGGGATGATTCCGTTGAAGGGTTGGGGGTTATTTAGTGGTCAATAGGGGGAAATAAGTAAAGCAAGCTGGTATGAGTACAGAAACTTGAAATTCGGTGTATGTACAAGAAGTTAAGGCCTCAGATTTTTTTATAATATTTTTCAACCCGCCCACCACCCCTACCCCATTAATGGGGTTGACAAAATAAAGTTGAGATATTCATTTGAAATTTCGTACACGTATGTATTATAACGACGTCTGGAATTAGTTTATATTTTGAGATGATTCCGTTGAAGGGTTGGGGGTTAATTTGGGGTAAATAGAGGAATATAAGTAAAACGTTGGTAAGACTACAGAAACTTGAAATTCAGTGTATGTACTAGAAGCCACAGCGTCAGATTTTCTTATAATATTTTTCAACCCAACCACCCCTACTCCAATATGAAAAGGGTTGATAAAATAAAATTGAGATATTCATTTGAAATTTGGTACACGTATGTAATATAACGACGTCTGAAACTAGATCATAATTTGAGATGATGCCGTTGAAGGGTTGGGGGTTAAATAGGGGCAAATAGGGGAAAATAAGTAAAGCAACAGAAGACTACAGAAATTTGGGATTCGGTGTATATACTAGAAACCAAGGCCTCAGATTTCTTTCTAATATTTTTCAAACTCTACCACCTCCGCTTCATTATTAATGGGATTGATAACATCAAATTGAGATATTCACTTGAAAGTTAGTACACGTATGTATTGTAGTGACATCTGGTTGAGATGACTCCATTGAGGTGGTAGGTTGTAAATAGTGGAAAATAAGTACGGTAAACTAGAAACTTTATTTTTAACGTATATGGTAGAAACCAACTAGTCAAACTTTTCTATGACATCTACCCCAAATATTATTAAAATTCTATGACCAATAATTTCCACATACTAGAGTGCAAATATACTCAAGATGTTTCCTTTAAAGTGACTTGGACGAATAATCTGGATGTGGAAGTAGTGATTCCTTAGGCAGCGGTTTTTTCATTTGAAAATGTAGGTCCAGTTTTATGCTGGAAAGCCACTTAGGACAATGTAATTAACTATTCAATAGGGTGGAAACATTTGTAGGTCCGTAATGAGTGGCGTACAACCTCCATACTCGGTAAACAAGAAAATATTCCTAATTTTTTCATTTGACAATGTCGGTCCAGTTTTATGCTGGGATGCCACTTAGGACAATGTAATTAACTATTCAATAGGGTGAAAACATTTGTAGGTCCGTAATCAGTGACGTACAACCTCCATACTCAGTAAACAAGAAAATATTCCTAATTTTTTCATTTGAAAATGTCGGTCCAGTTTTATGCTGGGATGCCACTTAGGACAATGTAATTAACTATTCAATAGGGTGGAAACATTTGTAGGTCCGTAATGAGTGGCGTACAACCTCCATACTCGGTAAACAAGAAAATATTCCTAATTTTTTCATTTGACAATGTCGGTCCAGTTTTATGCTGGGATGCCACTTAGGACAATGTAATTAACTATTCAATAGGGTGAAAACATTTGTAGGTCCGTAATGAGTGGCGTACAACCTCCATACTCGGTAAACAAGAAAATATTCCTAATTTTTTCATTTGACAATGTCGGTCCAGTTTTATGCTGGGATGCCACTTAGGACAATGTAATTAACTATTCAATAGGGTGAAAACATTTGTAGGTCCGTAATGAGTGGCGTACAACCTCCATACTCGGTAAACAAGAAAATATTCCTAATTTTTTCATTTGACAATGTCGGTCCAGTTTTATGCTGGGATGCCACTTAGGACAATGTAATTAACTATTCAATAGGGTGGAAACATTTGTAGGTCCGTAATGAGTGGCGTACAACCTCCATACTCGGTAAACAAGAAAATATTCCTAATTTTTTCATTTGACAATGTCGGTCCAGTTTTATGCTGGGAAGCCACTTAGGACAACGCAATTAATTATCCAATAGCGTGGAAACATTTGTAGGTCCGTAACCAGGGACGTACTATCTCTATACTCAATAAATAAGAAAATATTCCTAATTTTCTCGTTTGATAATGTCGGTTAAGTTTTATACTGGGAGGCCACTAAGGACAGTGCAACTAACCATTTCAAATGGTTAAAACATTTGTAGGTCCGTAATCAGTGGCGTACAACCTCCATACTCAGTAAACAAGAAAATATTCCTAATTTTTTCATTTGAAAATGTCGGTCCAGTTTTATGCTGGGAAGCCACTTAGGACAACGCAATTAATTATCCAATAGCGTGGAAACATTTGTAGATCCGTAACCAGGGACGTACTATCTCTATACTCAATAAATAAGAAAATATTCCTAATTTTCTCGTTTGATAATGTCGGTTAAGTTTTATACTGGGAGGCCACTAAGGACAGTGCAACTAACCATTTCAAATGGTTAAAACATTTGTAGGTCCGTAATCAGTGGCGTACAACCTCCATACTAAGTAAACAAGAAAATATTCCTAATTTTTTCATTTGAAAATGTCGGTCCAGTTTTATGCTGGGAGGCTACTTAGGACAACGTAAGTAATTATCCAATAGCGTGGAACCATTTGTAGGTCCGTAACCAGGGACGTACTATCTCTATACTCAATAAATAAGAAAATATTCCTAATTTTCTCGTTTGATAATGTCGGTTAAGTTTTATACTGGGAGGCCACTTAGGACAATGCAACTAACCGTTTCAAATGGTTAAAACATTTGTAGGTCCGTAATCAGTGGCGTACAACCTCCATACTCAGTAAACAAGAACATATTCCTAATTTTTTCATTTGAAAATGTCGGTCCAGTTTTATGCTGGGATGCCACTTAGGACAATGTAATTAACTATTCAATAGGGTGGAAACATTTGTAGGTCCGTAATCATTGCCGAACAATGAGAATAAAAAGTAAAATAAATACGTCTGATTTAGCGACCTACTTTAACAATAACGGGCCCTTTTCAAACGATCATCTTAACATTATTAAGCTATAACTAATACCCTTAATCAAGATGATGCTTGTATCTATTCGGCTCAAATAAAGAAACTTATTGCTACGCAACTATTGTTGCCATTGGAAGGAACTAAGGCAATTTTAAAAACTTTAAAATCTACTTCTGAACCAATTTGTTAACCAAACACACTGGCACAACGTATTGCAGAGTACGAAAATGAATGAAATATATGTGACGAAATGTTCGTATCTGAAAAGAATGGGAGGCCACTTCGATATATGGATAGCTATATTTACATTTTGGTTTTAAGACCTCATACAAAAATATCATAAAAAAACATGAAGTCATTAATGGCATAAATGTACCGGTTACAAATTATAACGGCGCTCCGGCGTGCAATGCCAGCAACTCAATTAGACTCTTTTGGATTTGATTTAACGCCATGATTTACCTCACATTCGGATGAGGCAAATTTAGAACCGGATTCACCTGAGTGTAACTTACTTATTTCTCCTTCAGAGAACGACCTGAGCAAAAATAAGTGTAATAGCAAGCACAAGAATTTCGGTATTACACCTAAATCAAAAATTAAAATCTTATCCAACTTGATATTAGCTTAAGTCAGGCAGTGTGTTGCAAAAAATCAGGTCAGAAAAGTTAGGCACACTGATAACATCATAGACGTGTGTCTCATGCAAAGGGCAATTCCAACGTATATAAAAGTTAGGATCGTTAATCGCACTAACCTAAGTCACCTCTTATAGAGGTAGTACGTCCCTGGTTACGGACCTACAAATGTTTCCACGCTATTGGATAATTAGATACGTTGTCCTAAGTGGCTTCCCAGCATAAAACTGGACCGACATTGTCAAATGAAATAATTAGGAATATTTTCTTGTTTACTGAGTATGGAGGTTGTACGCCACTGATTACGGACCTACAATTGTTTCCACCCTATTGAATAGCTAATTACATTGTCCTAAATGGCATCCCAGCATAAAACTGGACCGACATTTTCAAATGAAAAAATTAGGAATGTTTTCTTTATTACCGAGTATGGAGGTTGTACGCCACTGATTACGGACCTACAAATGTTTCCACCCTATTGAATAGTTAACTACATTGTCTTAAGTGGCTTCCCAGCATAAAACTGGACCGACACTTTCAAATAAAATAATTTGGAATATTTTCTTGTTTACTGACTATGGAGGTAGTACGCCACTGGTTACGGACCTACAAATGTTTTAACCATTTGAAATAGTTAGTTGCATTGTCCTAAGTGGCCTCCCTGTGTAAAACTTAACCGACATTATCAAATGAGAAAATTAGGAATATTTTCTTATTTATTGAGTATAGAGGTAGTACGTCCCGGGTTACGGACCTACAAATGTTTCCACGCTATTGGATAATTAGATACGTTGTCCTAAGTGGCTTCCCAGCATAAAACTGGACCGACATTGTCAAATGAAATAATTAGGAATATTTTCTTGTTTACTGAGTATGGAGGTTGTACGCCACTGATTACGGACCTACAATTGTTTCCACCCTATTGAATAGCTAATTACATTGTCCTAAATGGCATCCCAGCATAAAACTGGACCGACATTTTCAAATGAAAAAATTAGGAATGTTTTCTTTATTACCGAGTATGGAGGTTGTACGCCACTGATTACGGACCTACAAATGTTTCCACCCTATTGAATAGTTAACTACATTGTCTTAAGTGGCTTCCCAGCATAAAACTGGACCGACACTTTCAAATAAAATAATTAGGAATATTTTCTTGTTTACTGAGTATGGAGGTTGTACGCCACTGATTACGGACCTACAAATGTTTCCACCCTATTGAATAGTTAACTACATTGTCTTAAGTGGCTTCCCAGCATAAAACTGGACCGACACTTTCAAATAAAATAATTTGGAATATTTTCTTGTTTACTGAGTATGGAGGTTGTACGCCACTGATTACGGACCTACAAATGTTTTAACCATTTGAAATAGTTAGTTGCATTGTCCTAAGTGGCCTCCCTGTGTAAAACTTAACCGACATTATCAAACGAGAAAATTAGGAATATTTTCTTATTTATTGAGTATAGAGGTAGTACGTCCCGGGTTACGGACCTACAAATGTTTCCACGCCATTGGATAATTAGATATGTTGTCCTAAGTGGCTTCCCAGCATAAAACTGGACCGACATTGTCAAATGAAATAATTAGGAATATTTTCTTGTTTACTGAGTATGGAGGTTGTACGCCACTGATTACGGACCTACAAATGTTTCCACCCTATTGAATAGCTAATTACATTGCCCTAAGTGGCATCCCAGCATAAAACTGGACCGACATTTTCAAATGAAAAAATTAGGAATATTTTCTTGTTTACTGAGTATGGAGGTTGTACGCCACTGATTACGGACCTACAAATGTTTCCACCCTATTGAATAGCTAATTACATTGCCCTAAGTGGCATCCCAGCATAAAACTGGACCGACATTTTCAAATGAAAAAATTAGGAATGTTTTCTTTATTACCGAGTATGGAGGTTGTACGCCACTGATTACGGACCTACAAATGTTTCCACCCTATTGAATAGTTAACTACATTGTCTTAAGTGGCTTCCCAGCATAAAACTGGACCGACACTTTCAAATAAAATAATTTGGAATATTTTCTTGTTTACTGACTATGGAGGTAGTACGCCACTGGTTACGGACCTACAAATGTTTTAACCATTTGAAATAGTTAGTTGCATTGTCCTAAGTGGCCTCCCTGTGTAAAACTTAACCGACATTATCAAATGAGAAAATTAGGAATATTTTCTTATTTATTGAGTATAGAGGTAGTACGTCCCGGGTTACGGACCTACAAATGTTTCCACGCTATTGGATAATTAGATACGTTGTCCTAAGTGGCTTCCCAGCATAAAACTGGACCGACATTGTCAAATGAAATAATTAGGAATATTTTCTTGTTTACTGAGTATGGAGGTTGTACGCCACTGATTACGGACCTACAATTGTTTCCACCCTATTGAATAGCTAATTACATTGTCCTAAATGGCATCCCAGCATAAAACTGGACCGACATTTTCAAATGAAAAAATTAGGAATGTTTTCTTTATTACCGAGTATGGAGGTTGTACGCCACTGATTACGGACCTACAAATGTTTCCACCCTATTGAATAGTTAACTACATTGTCTTAAGTGGCTTCCCAGCATAAAACTGGACCGACACTTTCAAATAAAATAATTAGGAATATTTTCTTGTTTACTGAGTATGGAGGTTGTACGCCACTGATTACGGACCTACAAATGTTTCCACCCTATTGAATAGTTAACTACATTGTCTTAAGTGGCTTCCCAGCATAAAACTGGACCGACACTTTCAAATAAAATAATTTGGAATATTTTCTTGTTTACTGAGTATGGAGGTTGTACGCCACTGATTACGGACCTACAAATGTTTTAACCATTTGAAATAGTTAGTTGCATTGTCCTAAGTGGCCTCCCTGTGTAAAACTTAACCGACATTATCAAACGAGAAAATTAGGAATATTTTCTTATTTATTGAGTATAGAGGTAGTACGTCCCGGGTTACGGACCTACAAATGTTTCCACGCCATTGGATAATTAGATATGTTGTCCTAAGTGGCTTCCCAGCATAAAACTGGACCGACATTGTCAAATGAAATAATTAGGAATATTTTCTTGTTTACTGAGTATGGAGGTTGTACGCCACTGATTACGGACCTACAAATGTTTCCACCCTATTGAATAGCTAATTACATTGCCCTAAGTGGCATCCCAGCATAAAACTGGACCGACATTTTCAAATGAAAAAATTAGGAATATTTTCTTGTTTACTGAGTATGGAGGTTGTACGCCACTGATTACGGACCTACAAATGTTTCCACCCTATTGAATAGTTAACTACATTGTCTTAAGTGGCTTCCCAGCATAAAACTGGACCGACATTTTCAAATAAAATAATTTGGAATATTTTCTTGTTTACTGAGTATGGAGGTTGTACGCCACTGATTACGGACCTACAAATGTTTTAACCATTTGAAATAGTTAGTTGCATTGTCCTAAGTGGCCTCCCTGTGTAAAACTTAACCGACATTATCAAACGAGAAAATTAGGAATATTTTCTTATTTATTGAGTATAGAGGTAGTACGTCCCGGGTTACGGACCTACAAATGTTTCCACGCCATTGGATAATTAGATATGTTGTCCTAAGTGGCTTCCCAGCATAAAACTGGACCGACAGTGTCAAATGAAATAATTAGGAATATTTTCTTGTTTACTGAGTATGGAGGTTGTACGCCACTGATTACGGACCTACAAATGTTTCCACCCTATTGAATAGCTAATTACATTGCCCTAAGTGGCATCCCAGCATAAAACTGGACCGACATTTTCAAATGAAAAAATTAGGAATATTTTCTTGTTTACTGAGTATGGAGGTTGTACGCCACTGATTACGGACCTACAAATGTTTCCACCCTATTGAATAGTTAATTACATTGTCCTAAGTGGCTTCCCAGCATAAAACTGGACCGACATTCTCAAATGAAAAAATTAGAAATATTTTCTTGTTTACTGAGTATGGAGGTTGTACGCCACTGATTACGGACCTACAAATGTTTCCACCCTATTGAATAGCTAATTACATTGTCCTAAGTGGCATCCCAGCATAAAACTGGACCGACATTGTCAAATGAAATAATTAGGAATATTTTTTTGTTTACTGAGGATGGAGGTTGTACGCCACTGATTACGAACCTACAAATGTTTCCACCCTATTGAATAGTTAATTACATTGTCCTAAGTGGCTTCTCAGCATAAAACTGGACCGACATTTTCAAATGAAAAAATTAGGAATATTTTCTTGTTTATTAAATATAGGGGTAGTGCGTCACCTGTTGTGGACCTACTAATGTTTTTGCCATATAGAATGACTAAGGAGTAACCGACTTGCTCAAATCAAAACTTCCTTTTTCCCGAACCCTTCTCTGAACCACCCTCAAATTTCCAAATGCACCCTCTCGTAATCTAATGAATCCCCACATACCCAGTACCAAGAAAGATTACTGAATTCTTGCCAAAAACCTAGATCCAACGATTCCCCACATGTCCAGTAGCCATTAATGTAAAAGGGTTTGTTTTCGGGGATGATTAGTGGAGGGTAGGGAAGAAATGTTTGTTGCTATCGTATTGAAGGCGAATAGAAACAAATTTTTATTAATTTTGAAGTTTTTGTGGAGACTTGTATGAGAGGAGGGGGTAGTTTCAACCCCGGGGGGTTGATAACATGTTGGATGCTCAACGTCCTACGTCCTATCCAAGAAACCCGATCCGACAAGCCTTCGCATACCTAGAATGGAAGGAACGTGAAAAGGGGGTGTTTTTTCGCGTTTAGGGGTTGTTCCCGGAGGGTGAGAGACATAAAAATATCGCCATCGTATTCAGCACCCTCGAAAACGGGGGGCCTTGTGCTGGTTACAGCACTTCTTAAGTTTACCCCTTTTTTGCAACTTTTTCATGGACTACATTGACTAGTTTTACATTTCTTTACATTCGGTATCTGTTACAAACAATATATAGTAATGGGCCTTTCCCGCATGACTGAATTTTACCTCTTCACTATAATCAAGCCATATAATAAACTGCAATATAATTTTATTTTAATTTAGTTTCTTCCAATTTTTTACGTTCTACCAAATATTTACATTACAAAATCAGTTTTATTTCAGGTAATTTGAAACGTAAGTTTTAAGGCGCCATGCGTGACGTCACACTGATTAGACCAATAAAAGTCGTATTCTTAAATGAGGATCCTCTATTGCCAGATGTATGTCTTTTTACATGAACATCGTATTTCCGTTATCAATAATTGTCTACTTTGAATAGCGCATTTTTTCGTTACAACGTATTCTTCGTTTCTCTGACACTAAATAAAAGCAAAAATTGTATCAACTTTTGACTGTAAGAGTTTCTAAAATCTATATATCAGATTTATATTCTCTATTTTTGTTCATTTGGTTCACATATGGCATATTGCCAGTTTCATTTGGCAACGCTGTACTGAAATGTTCAAACTTTATTCGATAACCTCACTTTCTATTGTTTACGTTCGATACGAAAATTAATTTTGCTCTCTTCTAATTATAAAATGCCGCTTAAAAAGGTTTGTTTTGTACCAGTGTGTCTAAATAATAGTGAAAATAGTACGAAGTTATTTTTGCGAGTTCCAACAAATTTGGAAATTCGAAAATTATGGTGGAAAGTTGCAAAAGTTCCAGGTATTGTTTATACTGTTCCTGGATTTTTCTGTTGCGAAGATCATTTTAACGTATGTATATATTGTTCTTTCTTTTAGTGGACCTTTTACAAATCTGTCTTCACATTTACTCATATTTTTAAAAGAAATTAATACTATAACACCAAACAAGAAGTAAACACGCTGGGCTGCACCTCGTGATTTATGACAGATACTTCTTGGCACTGTCAATGGGCGTCATAAACGCACGTTCTCAATTAAGCGTTACCACTTTGCAATATGAGATTCTATTGGTAGTTCCTCATAAATGTACTTCAGGCACCAATAGAATTGCAGGTTGTGGAAAGCAAGGCAGAGAAGTGAGGTTCTTTTTGAATGCACCTTCATAGCTAATTCTGACGGCCGTTTAATCTTATACTGATTGGTGCAGTTTATGATGACGTCACATTGGCGCCCGAAAGCTATCGTTTCAAACTGCTGTTCATTTACGGAACATTTGTATTTTTTTTGTGGTATTTTATGCGCTCAGAAAAAAAATAAAAATTCATTTTTAGTAATATTTTGATAGGCTCTTTCCAATAACACAATAAAAAAAAATTGAGGGAAAAGCCCATTGTCAGCGAAATTATGAGTAGGTCATTTGTTATTAATTTCCTGGCCGTTGCTGAACCCGTTTCTGTGTAACATAATAATGCAATGCCACGACTTTATCGACATGGTAGATTTTCGTACCGTTGCTGGAAACGGCCGTTGCCAACTTCACACCGATAGTCTAATGAGCAATTTTCCACTATTTTATTGAGAACGTAAGTTGAAAGTGAAATAAAAATGTTGAAATTTATTGAACTAAACTCGACGCTATGGATATAAATTTCAACATGATTCGCTAGTAGAATTCTTTATGGGTTATGTGAAAAATGATGTCTAATATAAGGGTGCACTTTGAAAATGTATGTCTTATGTTTCGCAGCAATATGAGGCTAGGAAATATTATTAAATAACCAGCAAATCTGTTTCATTATCATGGAAACTTAGTTTTATTAATGATGTTACTTGAGGATGTACAAAGATTCATAAAATATTTTAAGAGCTTTTATAAAATACGACAGATCATTTCATTTTTTTTAGAAATTCCTAACTCTCTTCGGCGTTCCAGAAGCTGTAATATATTGAGTACTATTAGATGGAAGAAGGTAATCCATCATTTCGTTTGCTATTATTATTGATATGCTCGTTAGATACCATGTCAGATCACATTAAATGATGTAAAATAATTTATCTCAGTACAAGTTATGAAATACATCATGTTTATTGAATGATTAAAGTCCAAAGGATAGGTTGTGTAAACGGGAAATGGTTTATATTATATGGATGATTTTATCATTGTTCTTTATTTTATTTCATCATATGGTGTCACTATAGTACTAACTGCATAGCAACGAATTGAGTTAGGTTACTCTTAATAGCACCAGTGCTGTTATAAAAACATAACGAAATTTCAGTTCTATTTAATCATTATAGTACATATATGAAAGAACATAAAAAGGAAAATTAGTAATAAAATAAGTCAACTGTCAAATATTTTATAAGGCAAGTAGACATCGTCGAGAGCATCTTGTGAAAACGTCTTAATCTGATCTCTTGTAAAAGATTTTGCTTGCTTCGGTACATGCCCTGAACTATTACGCTTCATAAAAGACTTGACTTTTTACATTGCTTTTCATGTCAATAGTTTTTGTCCATACAGACGACGGTTCATATTGCTTAGACTGAAAAAGGACACTTATTATCAATGTGGACTGTATGTGTATATCAAACACTACAAGATTCACCAATTCTGAAGTTTATGCTAAAATTACGTCTACGTCAACGCTTTAAACTGTATTAACCCGTTGCCAGTTTTGAAAACTATCGATTTCCTTGCGATCACTTGAATTGATCGTAATTAATTCTTTTCTGGCGGCATCGGCCTTTTCTTTGATGAATTCGCTTTATTTTTGCTTAATACCATAGTAAACAGCCAGTTTCATAGATATGCATAAAGGATTCCTTCAAATAAAAGTCTTCTCTTTAAAGTCAGTTCTGTTTCATAAAGCCGATTGAATCATCTGTTAGATAAAGTTCGAGTTTTAATATCTATTCATCTATTCGTGTCATACTGCTTTACAAACAACATTACTAAGTTGGAAAAACGCCTTAAATGAGAGAGAGATCATTGTGGTAGTTTTTTAGATTCCGCAGAACTTTTGAGACAATAGATAGATATAATTATTACTATTAAAGTTAATAAATTACGGATTTGGATATAACATTGTGATGTAGAAAATAGAACACAAGTTACCAAATAAAAAAGTAACAATCCTTACCAAAAGAGATAATATTCGGTATACCGCAAGGAACCGGTGTGAGGCCTAACCTGTTTGTTCTGGACATAAATGATATTATGAAGCACGTTAAAAAAATGCAGCATACAACAATTTGCCTACGAAATATTGATATATTTAGTTGGTGATAATGTAGACTCGACTATAAATATAATAAATAGTGAGTTTAAGAAAATAGAAAAACGGTTGGGACTGAAGAGACTTAGCTAACTTTATGATAATTAAAAGTACAGCCGAGCAAATATAGTAAGTAGCCAAGGCGTAACCATCGATGAAACAAAAATTGAGCAGGTTAAGAATTCAAGTACTTAGATGTAATTATTGATGATCGCTCAACGTTTTTCCTTTATATTACCAAAAAAATAGATAATAAAGTTAATTTAATGGAACGTATAGGAAGATTTTAGTATCATATATAAAACAATTATTTTACCACATTTCAACTTCTGCTAATTAATACTTTTCCTACTTAGTAATGCTGAAATAAGTATGTTAAAGAAAAAATAAAACCATTCAGAATGTTTTTTTAACTGTGGCATATTTTTTCGATATGTGCTATATAAGGTACTTGTGAAAGGCATTGTAAGAAGTATGTTGATTTTATTTTTCTGGAGTACATTAAATTAAAATTATAAATTTTACTGTATTCAAGTGATTTCCTGCTTAACTTCGGGTAGAGCATTTATAATAAACGGGACAATTTAGTCTGATGATGAATTATTCTTATTCAGCTGTCCTGGGCAAATCCAAATATTACAGCGGGAATATAGTGCGTGCTGTATAAAATAGGTACATTAAATGGAAAATAGTTGAAAAGCCTCCTTGTCCTGATTTCTGTGATGAGAAAGTAAGATTTATAAATGAATACGTTTCATAAATATAAGCAAATTCAGTTTACCTCTGAAAGAGCTTATAGACAAATCGAATCCTATAACATTATATTGCTTTAAGCGTTACGGGGAATTTCAATTTCTACTTCTATTCCAGTGAGTAATATCATTAATATTAACAAATCAAGAGCACTTCTTGGTATATACAACCCTGAATTATGGACTCTTAGAATATTTAATACAATATTACAGTGAGAATTTAATGTTTATGAATGACTTGAAGTTTGATTAATAGGGTTGCGTATTAATACAGAAAGAGGGGAAATATGTTGAAGCGTGGGAGTATGAAACGAAGATTTTTAAATGTGATACGGGCTGATACTTTACCGACTGAGTGCTATGCATAATAATATATATTCGTAATTGTAAATGCCTAGTTATTCATAGTTTTGAAATATTATTTCTAGTGAACGTATATTCGATATCACAGAGATCATATTATTATATTTCCAATATGCATTCTCCGGAAAAGAAGTTTCAAAAATATTTCTATCAGTTTTCAATAAGATACAACTATGAGTGGTCCTTAATGACTTGCTAATATTTCAGGGTCCGTTTCCTTAGGTCATTTTATGAAGAAAAGTTCATATGTCCGCGACGGTTTAAATTTTTTGTTACAGGATGTTCAATTTTTTTCAGTTTTGGTGTCTGGTTGTAGATCTCTTTATTATCTACAACTTTTACGTTTAACTTCATTCCATAGGATGCGTAGTTTAGCTAGAAATCGCAAAGAATCGTCTTTCACCCCTAAAAATCCACCCCATTGCATACCAGAAAGTCAGCGGTGGTTCGGACTATTTTTTCTTCCTTAGTTATGATCTGTTCTACAGTATTCCTCTACCAGCTTGCTGTAACGACTTATTTTGTTGTCCAACCCTTTTCTAGCCCGGTCTATTTTCCCATAATCGTCAAGTAAAGCTGAAGTAACTGGAATTAGTTTGAATATATTGAAATATATTGAAATATTCGTTTATGTTTTCTGCGAAAGGATAATTAGGCAAGAAGTGTCTACCAAAAATAATAGACAGAGCTCAGTACAAGGTTACAGTTATCTGTCCGACGCAATACTAGAGATGGAATATTATATACTACAACTAATCGAAAAGGCAAGGGAACTTTACATGCTTACGTAATTTTCTTTTGTAGACTACCCCAAGTTTTCGATAATGTGGATTGGAACATAGTGTTATGAATTACACCCCCTTGGAATTGGAGATGATACGCCTATGCCTAGTGACTGATAGTGACTGGAAAGACTCTAGAAAAAACCAAGGACTTTTCTAGATTATGGTTGGAGAAGATTCTGGATGGAAAAATCCACCCCATTGCATACCAGAAAGTCAGCGGTGGTTCGGACTATTTTTTCTTCCTTAGTTATGATCTGTTCTACAGTATTCCTCTACCAGCTTGCTGTAACGACTTATTTTGTTGTCCAACCCTTTTCTAGCCCGGTCTATTTTCCCATAATCGTCAAGTAAAGCTGAAGTAACTGGAATTAGTTTGAATATATTGAAATATATTGAAATATTCGTTTATGTTTTCTGCGAAAGGATAATTAGGCAAGAAGTGTCTACCAAAAATAATAGACAGAGCTCAGTACAAGGTTACAGTTATCTGTCCGACGCAATACTAGAGATGGAATATTATATACTACAACTAATCGAAAAGGCAAGGGGACTTTACATGCTTACGTAATTTTCTTTTGTAGACTACCCCAAGTTTTCGATAATGTGGATTGGAACATAGTGTTATGAATTACACCCCCTTGGAATTGGAGATGATACGCCTATGCCTAGTGACTGATAGTGACTGGAAAGACTCTAGAAAAAACCAAGGACTTTTCTAGATTATGGTTGGAGAAGATTCTGGATTAATCTAGATCTAATTTCGGAGTATATAAGGCACGATTACAAGCACGGAAGAGGAAGTTTTATGAAGAAAGCAGTTTATAAAAGTGAACAAGTAGAAAAGTGAAAAGTTAGGTTAGATAAATAGTAAATAAAGTGAATTTGAAGTATTGTAGTCAGTAAATAGTTAAATAAAGTGTTAGTAGTGTTTAATCTCTGGTTAAAATTATTTAGAACCCACGGATTCATACAGGGTGTTTCCAAAAAGGTGGAAATCCGTAACATTTTGGTGTCAGAAGTGGGATTTTGACAAGAGGATTTTTCGGGAGTGTTGAGAAGACTGGGACAGTATTCTCGGAGTTAGTGCTAACACAGGAAGGACTAATTTACTGGACATTGTTCGAGGTTTATTTTCGAACAGGAAAAATAGTGTTTAAGTGCATTTTTGAGACATTTTTGGAACATTTTGTTGGACATTAGAGGTTAAGTGACAAAGACTCTAGATAAGACTTTTTCGTGCCGTTTTGAGGGTTTTCTGGACAGTCCCATTACCGATAGTGACGTAATTATATTAAACTTATTTGATTTCAATGTAATTATATGCCGATAACAACCAGAAGCATGGCATCCGAAAAACAAATGCAGGACTTTATGGCCCAAATGCAAAAAATGATGATGGATCAGGAAAGGCAGCGCCAGGATGAGAAAGAAGAACGGGAAAGAAAACGACAAGAAAAAGAACAAAAACGCCAACAGGAAAAAGAAGAACAAGAACGAAGACGTCAAGAAGAGGAGAAACGACGTCAAAAGGAAAATGGCGACTTAAGGAAAGCTATAGAGACACAACAGAATGCCTTGTTTACAATCGCTGAAGAACTCAAAAATAAGATCGAAGTAAAAATGGACAAGGTCGAGGAGGAAGTAAGCGAAGTGAAAGAAAAAGTAGACAAGGTTGAAGAGAAAATGCACCAGGTAGAAGCAGAAATAGACCAACTTAAACAACAGTTGAGGGATAGAGGAAACCAGCAACTGGTATCATCAGGCCAGCGATTAAAAATTCCCTCCTTTGATGGTTCCTGGATGACTTACAAGACACAGTTTGAGGCAGCAGCGAGTGCAAACAACTGGAATGACGAAGAGAAGGCTAAGGCATTAATCGTGGCTTTAAGAGGCCAAGCGTTGGAGTTGCTCCAGACAATTCCGGCGGACCAACAACGTAATTTTAGAGTTTTAGAAGCTGCCTTAGATCTACGATATGGAGATCAACACCTTGCTCAAGTATACCAGACCCAGCTGAAAGTGCGCGTTCAGAAATCTGGAGAGAGTCTGCAAGAATTTGAAGCTGCGGTGGAAAGACTGGCACATTTAGCGTATCCTAATGCGCCAAGAGAATTTAAAGAGCAATTGGCAGTGGGGGCATTCCTAGACGGGATAAGGGACGAGGAGATCAGGCGAGTCCTCAGGCTATCCCGACATAAAAGTAGTAGTGAAGCCTTGGTGCATGCACTGGAGGTAGAAGCCGTCTATAGGGATACTCCAAAGTCAAGAGTGCGGGCTATGACGCTTGAAGAATCGCAGCCAGAAGAGAGAGACCAAAACCCTATCTTGAACGCGATTCTCAAAACGAATAAAATGATCGGTCAATTACTGGCTCAATCGAATCCTCCAAGAAGACAGGAAAACCAACAAAACAGAGAAAGGCCAAGTGGAGGTATTAAATGCTACAACTGCGGCAGGATGGGACATATGAAACGAGACTGTCGACAGCAGAACTCGGACAGACGAGTAAATGCTGTAAATGTAGAAGAGCAGCAGGAAAACTAAAGATAGCCAGCACCAAGGGGGCTGTGCTGGCTAGGGAACACGGTGCCCCAGAGAAATAAAGATTTCCCAGCTGCGAAGAATCCCAAGTAGTTTGCTGTTGCAAGGATATGTGAATGGAAGAAAGTGTGTGTTTACTGTTGACACAGGCGCTACGTCATCAATAGTGCGGCCAGGGTTTATATCAGGCTTGCAGATTAAGAAGAAGCAAAAAGTAATTATTCGGACAGCCACGGGAGACAGGGCTGCGGTCCATGGAGAGGTCAATTTGGAACTGCAGGTTGGACGATTGAGATTCAATTACAAGGTCATTGTGGCTGACATTACAGATGATTTCATTTTGGGACTGGACATCATGGAAAAGAAGAGGTTTATTGTTGACGTAGGGGAGCGAGTCTTGAAAATTGGAAATGAGGAATTTATCCTGGCAACCGCAGATGACCAATTCCGTAAAGCAAGGTTATTGACAACAAAGACGATTAAGATTCCTGATCATTCGGAACAGATCATCGATGCTGCCTTGGAAGGAAATCCTGGAGGCTACCGTGTTGGCCTGGTGGAAGGTGATGAATCGATTAAGTCCCTAACCAATATTGTTGTGGCAAGAACTTTAACCCGGACTAAAGATAAAATCCCAATTAGAGTCGTCAATTTAAATTCCCATGCAGTAACAATTAAAGAAGGCAAACCGATTGGCTCCTATGAACCGGTTATGTGGGTAGCAAGGTGCGAAGAACAAACAGAGGGAAATTCATCTACAAATATAGACCAGGAAGTTTTGGCCTTGCTGAGTTCCCAGTTGGAGCATTTATCTAAGGATGAACGAGGGGAGGCAATCAAGTTCCTGAAAAAGGAAAGTTCAGTATTTGCCAAAAGTACGGAGGCCCTTACAAAAACAGATATAGTCCAGCATCGGATAAATACTGGTGACTCACCCGCTATTCGACAACAACCTAGGAGGCTTCCGCTAGCAAAACAAGAAGAAGCCTCGGCAATGATAAATAAGATGCTACAAGATGGAGTCATTGAGGAGTCAACGAGTCCCTGGTCATCGCCAGTAGTTTTGGTGGCAAAAAAGGACGGAACGTTAAGATTTTGTGTCGATTATCGGAAATTGAACGATGTGACGAAGAAAGACAGTTACCCATTACCCCGGATTGACGACACGTTAAGTACATTGGCAGGCTCACGATGGTTTTCGACGTTAGACCTTAGGAGCGGTTATTGGCAAGTTGGGCTTCATCCTGATGATAAGGAAAAGACAGCGTTTTCAGCAGGCAGTGGTCTTTACCAATTTACGGTGATGCCTTTTGGACTTTGCAATGCTCCAGCCACTTTTGAACGATTGATGGAATTTGTACTACGAGGACTAACCTGGAAGACGTGCCTGGTTTACCTTGACGACGTGCTGGTTATGGGACGAGACTTTACAGAGCATTTGAAAAATCTTCAAGAAGTATTTGGACGAGTAAGAAATGCACACCTGAAATTGAACCCGAAGAAGTGTTTACTATTTCAGAAAGAAGTTAAATTACTTGGTCACGTAGTGTCTTCGGAGGGAATACAAACGGATCCCGACAAAATTTCTGCCGTACGAGATTGGCCAAGGCCATCTAACGTTCATGAAGTACGAAGCTTCCTTGGCCTTTGCACTTATTATAGACGCTTTGTGGAAGGGTTTGCAGACATTGCGAAGCCATTACACCGGCTAACAGAGGAGAAAGTTCAGTACCAGTGGACACCGGAGTGTGAAACAGCATGGAGAAAATTGAAGGCAGCTCTATGCACTGGTCCTGTACTAGCATACCCACAACAGAATGGACTTTTTATTTTAGATACAGATACCAGCAATTCTTCGATTGGTTGTGTGCTGTCTCAAATTCAGAACGGAGAGGAAAGAGTGATCGAGTACTTCAGCAAGGTGCTCTCCAAACCAGAACGAAACTATTGTGTAACCAGATCGGGACGATCAGGCTTAAGGAGGGGGCAGTGTTATGAATTACACCCCCTTGGAATTGGAGATGATACGCCTATGCCTAGTGACTGATAGTGACTGGAAAGACTCTAGAAAGAGCCAAGGACTTTTCTAGATTATGGTTGGAGAAGATTCTGGATTAATCTAGAGCTAATTTCGGAGTATATAAGGCGCGATTACAAGCGCGGAAGAGGAAGTTTAATGAAGAAAGCAGTTTATAAAAGTGAACAAGTAGAAAAGTGAAAAGTTAGGTTAGATAAATAGTAAATAAAGTGAATTTGAAGTATTGTAGTCAGTAAATAGTTAAATAAAGTGTTAGTAGTGTTTAATCTCTTGTTAAAATTATTTAGAACCCACGGATTCATACAGGGTGTTTCCAAAAAGGTGGAAATCCGTAACAATAAGATCAAAAACTGATTCATTATGTGAAAACTCATTGCAAGACATTAAATATATAAACCAAAATTGGAAAAAAATAATGATAAAAGATTTATAAAATCTTTATGAATTGAGAAAATGTGATTACAAAACTTTACATATATTTTCTGTGTCTAACTTCAAATTGTGAGCGGTGTAAACACATTTGCAATTATTTTGCAAATTTTCAAATATACTGAGAAATTCACATACTGGTGAGGAGTACCTTAAAAGTCCATGTTGCAAAGCTAACAGATTTTATCAATCATTTCATTCGAATCTGGCAGTAGTGAAATGTATTGTGCAAAAAAATGAAAATGTATTCCTGCTTCCAGCAGTCAAGTACCTATAGTCCCTCATTGAAATATGCAGGACTGTGTGTACATAATTTCAACAAATTTATTTGAAACATCGTTATTTATGAGCAGACTTCCCTTCAGTATCCCTGAAAAGCCTTTTGTAACAAATAGCGGACATGGAGTTGGGTAATGGATCGATTATTTTTAATAAAAAAAGAATTACGCGGTAGTAAATATGCAAAAAACAGAATGTGGAATGGCACGGTTGTTATCTTCACCAGCCTCTCAGAGCCGACGTCGTTGATACGTCAATCAATCAGCAGTGTTCTTTTGATGTTTTTTTTATCATTGTTTTTTGAGATTTATTTTCCTCATTCGGTGTCTGAAAATGGTTAAGTTAAATAACTTAAAACTAAGAAAATATTAATAATGAAAGAACTCAATTATTTTTTAATATGTTGGACTCTATCAACTAATTTCAATGATTTAGGAGCGTGTGGGCATGAATTGAAAAATGTGTAAATATTTTAGTTACATACACGATGACTCTGAAATAGATTCCACAATCAGCAAGGCACTTGAGCACTACACTTGAATTCTAACACTCGCGCATTTCACTGACTATGTTGACATTATCGGGAGATCATTAAACTAGAGTACTACCGAAAATATGCGTTATATTTATACTAAAATAATGTCTTCCATACTTAAGCTGGGTGCCGAATTTTATTGTGCGGTAACTATGACCCGAAAATGGGAATGGCCGATCTCCAAAAATTTTTTGAGAACTTTTGTTCTCATGCATACACTGAAACATAATTATTTTGATAATCTCTATAATAATGGAGTGGGCATGTTGAAGGTGGCGGTGGAGGTGGCAAATGCCATAAAGAAAATTGAGACCTTGACTTCTAGTATACCAGCTAAATTTCAAGTTTCTGGATTCGTACTAGCTTTCTTTACTTATATTTATCCCTGTGGCAGTTGTTGTGGGGGTGGCAGAGGTTAATAAAACTTAGATACCTTAGCCTCTAGTACATACACCAAATCCCAAATATCTGGACTCTTACTAGTTGGCTTTACGTAGTTTATCGTATTTAACCCTATTTATCACCCTATCCTTCCATGGAATCATCGCAAAATATAATCAAGTTGCATATACAGGGTGTTTCAGTTAAAAGTCCCCAGGCCATTATCTCTAAAATTAATAAAGATATTTTATTTTTGTAAATGGCAGATGATTGATACCAAAGAAAGGTTTAAATAACGGTGATTAGAATTTTTCCTCAACAGCACACAGAGATGGCGCTGCGATGCAAAACTATTTTTTGATGGCTGGAACCTTGAAACATAAGTCATGTGATTAAACAATAATTTGTGAATAATTTTGATGGTATAGAGAATTTACAAAAAACAAGCCGTTTTGGAGTTACATGAGTTTCTTTCATTAATGCCAGTACACGTGAATTTTGATAAATCCCTATAATTTATTTATTATTTATTATAGAATATTGGTTACCAAACACTTTTTTTCAAGATAAGGAAAGTGATATAATACACTATCATAAAATTATGTTTACCACTTCCGGCCAAACCGGAACTAACATGAACCAATATCCATATGTTCCTAGATATTATATTTTTTTTTCTAATAACGCTTCTAATAAAACGGCTCCCAAAACTTAAAGTAAGTAAGACAACAAAGAAAATACACACTAATTTAGAATGGTAATGAAAAATCTACTTAAGAGATATTAGTAGGCTTTGATTTAATTTTAAGTTTGATAGTTATTAAACAAAGTTTGTAGTTGGTGCATTTCAATCATAGTTTCAAACAGAAATAGTGTACTTAGAAACAATTCAATGCAATTAAAAAATGGTTAGATACACCAATGAAGATAAGTTAAATATGATTTTAATATACGGTGAATGCAAAAGAAATTCCCGACAAGCAAAACGATTGTTTTGTTTACGATTTCCAAATAGACCTACACCCGATAAAAAACATTTATCATGCTGTTTAAAAATTTAAGAAACTGGGGTAGTTTTAAGAAAACTATTCGTAACAGAAATAGGCCAGTTAGAAACGATGAAAATACAGCCTTGGTGTTAAATAGTGTTGTCATCAATCCTCAATGTTCTCTCCGGAAATTGGCATCGGAAACTAATCTGTCGATATCTTCGTGCCATAGAATATTAAAATCAAATAAATACCATCCATACAAATTAAAATTGATCCATCATTTAAGGCCTGGTGATTATGAACGAAGATTACATTTTCTAGCTGAATTTTCAGTTCTTTCTGAAGAATTTTTTAAAAAATGTGCTCTGAAGCGATGAAAGCCATTTTCACAACAACGGAGTTGTGAGTAAGCATAACTGCCGATACTGGTCACAAAATAATCCTAGATGGATGAGAATGACCCGAAATCAGGTAACTTTTGGAGTTAACGTGTGGTGTGGAATATTAAATTCATATATTATTGGACCATATCTATTCCATGGGACTTTAAATGGAAGAAAATATGAGATATTTTTGAGAAATGTATTGCCAGGATTATTAGAGACTATCCCTCATAACCAGGAGAATATTTGGTTTCACCAAGATGGTGCACCACCCCATAACTCAGTACTAGTCAAAGATTGTCTTAATGAAATGTACCCTCAGAGATAGATTGGTACTAATGGAGTAGTCAGATGGCCAGCACGATCACCTGAGTTGACTCCATTAGATTTTTACCTTTGGGGGTATTTAAAAAGTGTAGTGTACATTGAACCCATTGAGGATATGGCCGATTTGTATAATAAAATATGTGCAAGTGTTGCTGCTATAAATAGACATACGTTACAAAAAGTTTGCAATGAAGAGTTACTGAAACGGTACAATATGTGTATTCATGAAGAAGGGAGAAATTTTGAACATTTAATATAATAAGTACCTACTAATAAGAAAGAAATTAGTTTAATTTCATTTTTAATAATATTTCGATAGTTTTTAAATGTTTGTTTATAAAACTTTTGTTTACGTTCTTTACTGAATTGTTAATATAAATTTAGCCCATTCTAAATTAGTGTGTATTTTCTTTGTTGTCTTACTTACTTTAAGTTTTGGGAGCCGTTTTATTAGAAGCGTTATTAGAAAAAAAAAATGTAATATGTAGGAACATATGAATATTGGTTCATCATGTTAGTTCCGGTTTGGCCGGAAGTGGTAAACATAATTTTATGATAGTGTATTATATCACTTTCCTTATCTTGAAAAAAAGTGTTTGGTAACCAATATTCTATAATAAATAATAAATAAATTATAGGGATTTATCAAAATTCACGTGTACTGGCATTAATGAAAGAAACTCATGTAACTCCAAAACGGCTTGTTTTTTGTAAATTCTCTATACCATCAAAATTATTCACAAATTATTGTTTAATCACATGACTTATGTTTCAAGGTTCCAGCCATCAAAAAATAGTTTTGCATCGCAGCGCCATCTCTGTGTGCTGTTGAGGAAAAATTCTAATCACCGTTATTTAAACCTTTCTTTGGTATCAATCATCTGCCATTTACAAAAATAAAATATCTTTATTAGTTTTAGAGATAATGGCCTGGGGACTTTTAAGTGAAACACCCTGTATATACGTGTACCAAACAAGTAAATACCATTATTTTATTGTATTAACCCTTTTGATACTGGAGTGGGCGTGGTGGTGGAGGGTGGTAAATGTAATAAAAAATGGAGCCCTTGACTTCTCGTATACACACCAAATTTCGAAGTTTATGAACCTCTGCTAGCTTGCTTTACTTATTTTTCCCTATTTATCCCCAACCCATGAACGAAATCACCTTAAAATATATTCCATGTGCCTAGTTGTAATACGTACATGTACTAAATTTCAAGTGAATATCTAAATTTTATTTTACTCACTCGTTTAATAATAGGGTGGGGGAGGGTGGAGGGGTGGCAAATGTAAAAAAAGGACTTGGTTATGAGGTCTTGGTTTCAAGTATATTTACCAAATCGCAAGTTTCTGCACTCTTACCAACTTTACTTATTTTACCCCATTTATCCCAGAATCCTTCACCTGTGAGATATTATAAAACCGTTCCAGAGAAAACGTGCGCACAAAAAAATGTAGGCAAACCGACCGACCGAACGAATTTTTTATTGCTCAAATTTGAAACCTCGACGTTGCATGACATTATAAACCTATTTCAACAAACAATATTTTTTTAAATTTTCTTTATGATTACTAATGAAATGAAGTTCACATGTTTGATTGGTTACGATGGATTTGCATACACAGTCAAGCCAATATGACCAACATTCACTAATCTCTTATTTATATGATTGATAATTTGCTTCTTGTACTGTTTTGGATAAACTCATTTGCATTATTATGTGTTAGTTTATTACAGAAATCTGTTGCTGCTAAAGTGTCTGAATTTTAAAAATGAACTACATTATTTATGGAGTTCTGCTAAACGGACTAGACAAAGTACTAATTAATAAGATGCCATATAGTTTTTTGCAATTACTACAAATTGATTAATATTTCTCGTATTACAAATAGTTTTTCTCACTTTTTTGTCGACAAGTCTGAAACGTAGCCAAGGCGTATGCCGTCTTTTAAATTTCTTGTGTACAAATTATTCAATGCAGGAAAAACTTAAAGTTTGCTTAGCTGTCTGCGACCGACTGTCTCGGTGAAGTTTATGCACGTGACCCCTTTGATTAATTAATTAATTTTAGACTGTTCTTGAAAACGTACTTTACTTTGTGCAATTCCCAACTTACGGAATATTTCACGCTGGCTCTACCTTAATTCGTGAGAGGCAATTATTCTCGCCTGGGTCATTTCTGATAAGTGTTCTTCAGGTTTTTACAGGCTTTATTTTCTCTTCACGGCAATAAATGCGGTTCAACACTGATGTGCATAATGTAAAAAAGTTTAACCATTAAGGAAATGAACATTTTTTAGTGAGTATCTTCTGGAGTTCTTATTAGGTGCTTGCTATAACAATATATTCTCGTAAGTTTGTCAACATGATGACCATAATGACTCATTTAACTGTGATATCAGACTGATATAATCGATAAAATTACGCACGGCACTCCTTAGAAGTTAACTACTTCATAATTTCAAGCAGGTTATGCAGAGTAGTTCTTTCGAAAATGTGTTTTGCTGAAAAGAACTTATTATTAAATAGGAATTAAAAAAAAATGCATACAGCTGACAGAATTTTTCTGAGATCATTTACTCCATTCAATTTTTGTATAAAACTCATGACTAAATTAAGCAACAGTGCATTGTCCGTTGGAATCAACAAAAGCGGAATTTCTTTGATATTTTCGCATCAGTTTAGTTGTGATCATTTCTGATTGGTTTAGAAAAGTATAAAACTTAGTCCATTCAAGACACGCGAAAGGGTGCTGGAAAGAACACCGGTGTGAAGGTACTTTTTTGGGTCGCTGATTACGAAACTCGGGATCCCGCAATCCTAAAAGTTGGGGAACATCCCTAAAAATGTAAAAAACAGCCCTCTAGAGGTTTTTTCGCGATAATTTTAATTATAAATCAAAAAGGATCTTATGATATTCCCTGTTTTTAATATTAATTTGCAAGGGTGGTTGATTTACACCAAATATAGTTAAATTATGGATAATCAGAGAGGATTAAAACCTGCCCTATATCGACTTAAAATAACGAAAATTGGTAAAAAGTATTTCTTTTCTACTTTTTGCTTCAAATTTGGTGAAATGGGCATTGTCGGGCAAAAGTTGTCAATCCGTAATGGGGTAAAACTACCCCCTCCTATCCCTAGATGGAAGCAAGCTTTCAAACCGAGTCATTTTTTTTGAATTTTCATTTTATTTTTGATAAAATATTACTAAAAAGTTTTGAAATTTATGCTAATCCTTTGGGAGGGTTGAACCACCCCTAAATCAAAATGAAATTAAAAAAATTCATATAGAATATTTTTTTCTTTTTGCTTCAAAATTGGTTGAATGGGCATTGCCGGGCAAACATTAATTATTCTCTACTAGCCCACGGAAATTAGATAAAAAACGGAGGGAATCTGAACACAACTAGTAAAAAACTGAACTTTTGCACAGACGTTCTTTGAGGTGTCCCAAACCCAAATCCACAAAAATCACAGAAATCCCAGCATGGCTACCCAAGATTTTGGAGGTCAAATTTTCTTCCAAATATCTCGCGTTCTATGCATCGGATGCCCATGAAGTCAACGTGAAAGTTGTAGAGAATTAAATTATCTATTTTCTGTTTTTTCCAGACCTCCCACAACGGTTCGAGATATTTAAGGTCAAACTTTCAAAAACACGTTTTTTCGCGAATTTCTCGCACTAAAAAAAATCAAACAGCAATAAAGTTATCATAAAAGTTGTAGAGAATTCAATTATTCACAAGATTGGTATTTTGCATTTTTTCCCAAAACCTCACCCTTTTCGAGATAATCAAGGTCGAAGTTTAAAAAAAAGATTTTTTGCAAATATCTCGCTTCCTATGCGAAGTCAGTGTGAAAGTTGTTTAGAATTGAATCATCCATAAGATTGATCTCTTGCATTTTTTACCAAAACTTCGCCCATGTCAAGATATTCAAGGTCACATTTCCATAGAAAACGGGTTTCCGCCAATATTTCGGTTCCTATGCAGCCGAACGCCCATGAAGTTGACATGAAAGATGCAGCGAATTCAATTATCTATAAGATTGATCTTTTGCATATTTTTCCAAAATCTCGCCCTTTTCGAGATATTTAAGGTCAAAATTTCAAAAACCCGCTTTTCCGCTCTCTATGCATTGAACCGCGACGAAGTCTATATACCAGCTAGGAATTCGAATATCTGCAAGATTGGTAAATTTACAGTTTCTAATTTTTTAAAATTGCATTCGTTTCCACACCACCCACGAGGTAGAACACATGGCGCGTTTTTTTAACATGGTTTCCCCTGTGCATGTGGGCCTAACCCATGAAAATTGCGTCGATTATTACATAAGGTGCTCTATATTACTCCTACTCTGACTCATACTCAACTTTATCGAATTCCAACTCATTCTGTGAACTATCATTATCGCTAACATTATAATTATTACTATCGTAATAATCAGAATCCTCATCATCACAGCTAATTTCATTGTCATTAGTTGTTACAATGTATGAACATTATTCGAAATAATCTATTTCAGCCGTAAAATCTTCCAGTTCAAATATTTTCTTTTTGCTATTTATGCAGTAAAATAAGGAATCGGTGGTGCAAGTGTGATGGGAATTGGTACATTCAAGTCCAATTTCTCTGCAACCACACCTTGCGGTGCAACTTTTTCGGCAACTGCAGAAGATTTGGTTCAGTACATTATCTGGTGCTGGTGTTAGTACTGTGGGAACTGCCTCAAGGATATTTTTATTGGAAATTATTGGAAATACTGTTTGTTCACAAACTAAATTTGAATTTGGTAATAAGCTCTGAATATATGCTGTTGAGCTGCTGCTCTTGTTGGGGGAACTGCGGCCAAATTAACTTCTTTTTTGTTCTTGGTTGCTGTGGCGAAGCAAAAATACCTGTGCTCATCTATTGAAGTTTGCAATGTTTGTGCTCCATATGTCGCCAAAAGAAAACGCAATCCATTTGCTATTAATGCATCGGGAGAACAATTTTCCCTTAGAAAAGCTTCTGCAGTTTGATGCAGATCGGGACGTTTTTCAAACATTTTGAAAACTTGACTTTTTTCCTTCTTATAAAGAGCAGATGTTGTATCACACCCCGTCATCGAACAACATCAACAACTTTTACATTGACTTCATGAACGTCCGATGCGTAGTAAGCGATATATTTGCAAAAAATAGTTTTTTTTAACTTCGATCGCGAAAAAACATGTTCTTAAAAGTTTGACCTTGAATATCTCGAAATGTTGTGGGGGGTTTGGAAAAAAATAAAAAAGGCAACTTATACATAGTTTAATTCTCTACAACATTCACTTTGACCTCATGGGCATCCAATGCATAGGACCTTCAAAATCTTGGGTAGCCATGCTGGGATTTTTGTGACTTTTGTGGATTTGGGTTTGGAACACTTCAAAGAACGTCTGTGCAAAAATTCAGATTTTTACTAACTTTGTCTAGGTCAAATGCTAATTTCCGTATGCTATACCCTTAAGGGGGTAAAACTACCCTCTCTTACCAGTCGAGATTTCTACATTGTTCTGGATTGCCGCACGCGAAGGTTCTGGACTGCTGGATGCTTCTAGAGGCAATCTGTAGAATATATAAGTCGATGTAAACAAGCGGGAAAGAAGTTTTTAATAAGTTAGGTTAGATAAGATCCGAAGTGACACAAAGTGAACAGTAGAGTGAAAATATCAAGTAATAAACATTTAAGGAATGACAAAATTTTATCTATGCCTGTGTATCCAAGTTTGAAGCTTAAAGTAAATAAGTATTTTTTTACCAATTGACCAAATAGGGGTGGATTTACTTCCTTAAGGGTTGAGAATACTTTGCTTTTGCTCGGAAATGCCCATTCAACCAAATTTGAAGCAAACAGTAGATTTTTTTTTCCACCAATTTACCAAATAGGGGTGGTTTCAACTCTCTCTAATTATTCCTAATCATATAATTTGGCTATCTTTAGTATAAGTCAAGCACCTGTGCAAATTAATATTAGAATAGGGAATTTCATAGGATCCTTTTATGTTTTTATTGAAATCATCGCGAACAACCCTCTAAAAGTGGTGTTTTTTGCGTTTTTAACTATGTTTCCCAACTTTTAGGATTGCGGAAACCCGATTTTCATAATCAGCGCCCCCAAAAACATATAGTCAAAGTAGTTTCAGACCGGTGTTCTTTCTCGATACCCCCTCCCCGCGCTTTGAATGAACTAACTGCTATAATTAATAGAGAACGGGAATTTACTGAATTGGTCTAAAGCAAATCAGAGACGTACAATTCAAGGTTTAATCGTGGGAATCAATAACTTTGTAAATCTACCATCACCACTATATATGTCAGATATTCAAAATTTACTAACTTAAACCCTAAACGTTGCACAAGGATGGTCACACAAGGCCAAGAAGTAACAGATCAGTGATGAGCGATATTGTGATTTTTCCATCACACCATGAATCGTTAATTCGATTTTTGAGCAACTTAAGGAACAATCGTTATCGGTGGATTTTTTAAATATCAGTGAATATCTCGAAGTTTTTGCGGGACAAAATTCTTAAATGCGGGATGTTTGTGGGACAATCCCGCATATTGCGGGACGAATGGTCGTCTTAGATCAAGGCAATACTTAGAAATCAGTTTGCGAATGGTGTTGAGTATTGGTTATACGAGGGATTTTATTTATTTGAAAAATCCAATACCGGTGTGGCCAATTGTAATGTAAGCTTCTTCGCAATACATTTTAAATTATCGAGAAATGTGTTTTAATAGCTACAATGTTTGATAGTACATGAGCCAGCGTGCAGTTACCTGAAACATTTGTAGCAGTAAACACATTATCAATTTTGCTCGCAGAAAACGAAAATGATATGAGCAATTTTCTTAATGGTGTGAACTTCACTAAATATTATTATATTATTTACCATTTAGTGCATATAAAAACACAATGGGTATACATCCTGATTAAGCTGATATCCCACGATGCGTCGAATGCTATCTAACACATGATAGGTTGTCATATCGTTTGGCCGCTATTCAAACAATTAGGGAAACTATCATCCCACTTTGGAAGGCTTTTGGCGCATCGTGTGGCACTGGCTTTAGTAAAGGTCCAGAAGTAGATATTTTAAAATTGCGAGCTATGTGTTTGGGCATGACAAAGAAGTATCAAGCTGATTTCCTTGTTGTCGATTAATTACCTCTAAGTAATTACAAAAATATGATCAGCATACGTCCTGGTTAGTGAAGCTCCAGAGATAGGCATACGTCCCAGTTAGTAGAGGTACATCGGCAGACATTTTGAACCTATAAGGTGTCCACTTTTTGCTCATAATTATTAGTAAATATTAAGTTGTTTTTTTTTAAATAATTAATTTCATTTATGAATAAAATTTGCACCCCTAAAAAAATATCCCTTTTGTTGTCCGTTTTTCTCTAAGGCAAAGGATTTATTATGTGCTGCCTGATACAAGCGTGCCAGGTAAGTGCATGCTGCCTCATATACTATAATGTATAAAATATAGTGAGATTATTACGATTAGCATTCATAACAATTTTAATGAAACTGCATTTTATTTATTAGTGCAGTAGTGAAATTATCTAAACAGTACCGTTTGCAACGATTGGAGGTCAATTAATGGAAATTGGGCTTTCACTTTCATTCATGATCTTTTATTCATTCAATTTAATACCATTAGCACCTCTTATGTATATATATATATATATATATATATATATATATATATATGTGTTTAGCATAATCTCCGAGTTATATCCAGTTAAGTTTGGTCGCTAATATTCCGTCGTGCCCTTTAGCTCCATCAGAATTTTAATAGTAATTCAGAGCGCTATTGAAATTCTGATTTAATGTCAGCATGATATTTCATGTAGTCCTAAAAACGGACAGTGCAAACAGAAATCTTGTACCATTTTAAGTTATGATTATATAGGACCAATGCAAATAGTAAAGTTTATTGTATTTAACAGCAAAAATAAAGAAAACTTTGACCTGATAAAGATAAAAATATGACCCTAAAATGAGAAAAAAATTAATTGTCCTGAGCTTACTGCTAAGTTAATATTATTACTATTTGATGCATTAGATAATGAAATAGCAAAATAAACTGACCATTATACTCTTTGCCGATTTACTGCACTTTTTACATAATTGTTGCACATTCTATAGGATACTCCTCGCAGTTCTTTTTGTAAATAATATTAGTTTTAGACATTTTTGGTTAAATTACAAAACATTAAAAACATTTTTTTTTTATTTAAAAAATTAATAACTTTTTTATTTATCGATAAATTTTGTTCAAAACAACAGGGTTCTTCCTCTAGCTAACAGTAACTTACTGTCCAAATTTCAATACAATCGGACTTTTCGTTCTTAAGTTATCGTGCTTACAAGAAACGTGACGGACGGACAGACGGACGAACGGACATTTTGAAAGTTGTTTATAATTCAGTCACCAACATCCGATGAAAATTTTTCTCTACGTGCAATATTACCGGTTTTAGAAATGTGCCGATCGAATGCAATATACTCTTCGTTTTGTTTCCACTACGTGGATGTGGAAGTAATATTTAAATATCTCTAATATCGGACCGGAGAACGATTGTTGATTATTTTTGTCTTTATCCCATTGTGAGTGGGTTGTTCAATAAATAGAAACTTGTTCACACCGGCGACTCCGCCATATCTATTAATATCATTTGTGATTTCGTTGACTACTGGATTGTGTATTATTATTAACAACAAACTGGAAAAGAAAATATCATTTTCACTTGTTTGTTTTTTGTCATGAGTTTGTATGTGCAGGACTCAAGTCACAATGTTAGTTTTAAAACATTGTTAATGAATTATCCAAATCTTTTCATAGATTATTTAAAGAATATTATAAAGCCACATTAGGCTTAGAATATTTCTTAAAAATTCATGTGGTCTCAAAATTGTAAGAAATATAGATATTTAAGTAATTTATTGTGTTCCTCGCTGGCTTCAAACGTGAATTGTTAGCATCCGGCCACAATTCAGTTTTGTGTTAATAAATTTTTTTTAGAAAATATTTTTATTAAAGTATATTTCTTGTTCAATCCGAATCATTCCCAATATGATTTATTATTATACATTATTTGACCGGTAGAAATAATGGCGGATGTACGTATAAACCCTATTAGTTTTGAACAATACTGCTTCAAATATGTCCTGTCTTAAAAAGTCTATTAAATTGCCAATTGTTTTCTAAGTACGTTGGATTTTCTTGTAGGAGCATATTTTAAGCCTCATCATTTTTGTTGATTTTATTATGAAATAAATTGTCCATTGTATTTTATTAAATACAGTCTTTTAGAAATGACATCAAACTAATCTATGTAGGAGGCCAACATAAGTTCTGAAAATAAATGTATTATAAAGTGATCTTTTTGTGAAATGAGACACCTACATCCATTTCCGAAAATTTATACAGTTTACATTATCTGTTACAAAATTATGACTAAATTAAATATCTGTGATAAAACTCTCTCCTTATAATTTTTTTCAGATTAATTTAAATGTTGTGTTGATATCACAACTTTATATGAAAAATAATAAATTACTTGTTTATTACACATACTGTTGATCCAATTGTGGTCACACTAGTATACCAATAAAACCAAACAATGACTTAAAAAAAATAAAACAATGACGTCATTGTGAAATTATAATGATACATTTTTCTTGGAAAGGCAACACTAAGAGATCTACCTACAATGTTTTGTTTCGGTTAAGTAAACTAAGAAAGACATATTTTTTGTTTTTTTTACTAGCTTTTTACTTAAAGTAGGACTCCCATTAAACGAGCTGATAAATCACATTTAAAAAAAAATGTCTTATGAAAATTGTGGCTTTGGTGCCTCTTGAAGTGAGACGCCTCCCAAAATTTCTCGGTTACTGGCTGACACAATTCCTTCTCTCCAGATCATCTAAAACAAAAAAAGTAAATTTCTTTTTACTTCTTGTGAATGTAGACATGACATGAACTACGGATAATTTCTTTTTTTTTTTAAATGAGGACACTGCGACGTATGAAAAAAAACATTTTTTTTCACTTAAAATGTCGTCACATTTTTTATGATAAAGAAAAAAGCATTGCATGTATTTTATTTTCCGTAGTTCATGAGGAAGACAGTAGTGTTTTCGATTTATGTGCTAAATTTCAGGGCAATCGGTTTAACAGTTCTTGACACATCGTCGGATGTGATATCTCAAGCACTATTACGTCGGACGTGAAATCTCAAGAACTATTAAGCCGGTTGTCCTGATATTCGGCACATATATGGAGAACACAACTGTCTTTCTCATATACTACGGAAAATAAAATATATACAAACTTTTTTCTTTATCATAAAAAATGTAGCAACATTTTAAGTGTAAAAAGTTATTTTCTTTTTTACGTCACAGAGTCCTCATTTTTTGAAAAAATAAATTCTCCGTAGTTCATGCCATCCATACCTATATTCACAAGAAGTAAAAAGAAATTTGACTTTTTTTTAGATGATCTGGAGATAAAGGATTGCGTCAGCCAACAAACGAGAAATTTTGGGGGGCATCTCACTTCAAGTGGCACCAAAGTCACAATTTGCAATATAATCACATAAAAATTTAAATGCAGTTGCTTTGATGTATAATGAATTTATTTCCAAACTTTGAAAATGATTTATCTAATAGTTTTCCCAATAAAAAAATCTTTAAAAACCCCGATTTAGCTCGTTTAATGGGAATCCCTCTTGAGAATGAATGAGTCTAACATTTTCAGAGAATTTGTATTTTATACATACAAAAAATTTTCCCAAAGTCAATCTGTAGAAGTAAGCGGCGCATACCTCATGGCCAAATATTTGGAATGTGCAACACCTATTTCCATATCTACGATATTAGATAATTCAGAGTGAGACAAAAATTTTTCTATTTCTATTTACTAGAGGTTAACCATATAAGGATATTTCCACGTATTCCAGTTGCCTTTAGTTTGCTTTCAAGTATTTTCGGATTCACTGAGTCGAAGGCTGCACTTAAGTCAAAGAAGAGACTAGCTATCCTCCAAAAGTTTTCTATTTATTGGAGTTCCTTTAAATCCGGGGTTTTTCGAGAAGGATTGATTCAATTTGTGGTACATTTGAGACATTTTTTATATATATTCAAGTTCTGATTTGCGGAAATTGAACGTGTTGACTAAACTTCTAATATTTTCGAAATTTTTAGCATAATAAAATGCCGCCTGCAGTCATGTGCCCCACCTCGTAATAATAGGTGTTGGTGGCAGCGGTATCACGGACAGTGTTCATAGAACTGTGCGATTCAGCTCAGTGCCTTCAAGAACATTTTTTTCACTTCAGAAAATAAGTAGTATTAGTCTCAGAAGAAATCAGAATTTCTTCTGAGAAATTCTGCAAATATGCAAATGAACAGAAAATATTCGTTAGAAAAGCGGAAAATATTGGAAAAATTTTAGACACTAAAGTGGTAGTTTTTGAGGAGGTTTAAAAAATGTATTTAATTCTAAAATTCCGAAACTTTGTAGGTACGGTATTATGGTATCCGTGAATACACTTAAAATAGTAAAAAAATCTAAGGATCAAGGGGATGGTTTTTACGGGAGTCGAAAATTAAATACAGTTTTAAAATTACGTAACTTTTTGAATAAGATTTGTGACTTTACGAACAAAATGTAAAGTAAATGTAGTGAAATAAATGTAACCTCACAAGGGGTGGTTTTTGAGGGGGTGCAGCGGGCAATGTTATATTTCTAGGAGGGCGAAATTATATCAATTATCTTCTTTCTGTTTTTGGTGCAAAATAGTTAACTTTATAATTTTAGGTTGTAACTCAAATTATTCGCCATTACTATCATCACAACAATTTCCTTGGCAGACCAGGCAGACCATTTATCAAAGAGAAATGTGGAATATTACTCATAAGTTAATTTTAATCTGCTGTACTGTACGAGGACAGCTTTTTCTAAGTTTTTTTATTACGCAAGTAACAACACAATTTCCACTTGCATGATATGCGGTTTGAGTTGCTAAGCTTAACTGTTCTGAAAAATGTTCGAGTAGTGGCTGCATTTTTTCTTTTCGCTCTTTGTCCACTATCACCAAAACTTGCATTAGATTCACAACTGGCTGTTTAATCAAGTCGAATATATTTTTTAAACGAAGATTCATTAATTTTTTCTAATTTTTTGGGACTTCCTGCCACATGTATTTTTACTTTTTAACCGGTGCTCGGGAAATCTACAAAATATCACAATTAACCAGTATGTTACTGGGAAATAACCTCTACGCCTGTGACTTCTTACGTCAAAGGATCAGTTAGAGGTTGCTTTTTTTAAACAAATAACACAAATAAGTATACAAACATGAAATTAAATATTTCGCCGACGCGCGACGTTTCGGAAATCTTTTCTGTTTCCTTTTTCAATTCCTTGAAAAATCTTTTTTGTTGTGTATAATAAATACTCAGCTCTAAGAATGTTTGTTATATTCAATATCCATAGATACGTAATATTTACATAGAACTGTTGATATAGTTAACAGTTTTTTTAAATTTTATACAATGTTAAGTTTGTGAAGTTCTTCTTTTAACATTGCTAACCAGGTTGTACAGACATCTACGGAACAATTGGACACGCATCTAACCCTCATTCAATAATATTAACGCTGATTCTTTAATTTTTCTTTTTTTGCTATCCGCCTCTTTTGTTAAAATTTCTGCCGAGTCCCAGTTTATTATATGTCCGTTCTCCCAAGCGTGTTCGCAGATCTTGTACCTCTGAATTTCGTTTTTTCTGATATGATTTTTGTGTTCGCCCAATCTTATACTAAACGGTCTGGATGACTCAGCCACGTAATGTTTGTTGCACTAACACGGAATACTATATGTATGATTTCAACTTAGTTTTGAAATATACAAGCGACTGTAGTGAGAAAGGTGCCTTACCGTAATCCTCGGAGGAATGGCTCGCGGGGGCAGGAAGACAGCTCCTTCTTCACTCTCCAACCAATTGCTTGAATTGCTGACGATTTTTGTACACTACACTGATAGTTGTAATATTTAGTAGCAGTTGTTTAATTTGAAAATACTCGAAGTTTGTTAATATGATTATAGTAGTAGGCAACGTGCCGCGATGACTGTCAATCTATGATTGATTCGGTTTAACTCCGGGCGCTGTCGGCCCTGTTTGGCAGGTATACCAATCTCACTAGTATTTACCATGTCGGAAGACAAAAATGAAATTAACATTACTAATGCCAGTTAAACAAAAAACAAATATTTACATATTTACAAAAGGACGAAACATTCCGCCCACCAAATACAACCATGTTGTATTTTACTGAGATGGCAGGGGGCAAAGCTTGACGACGGGCCTCTGGTAAGTTCCATCGGCCGTCTTAACGGTAGCGACACGGCATACTCCATCAGAGCCACAATGAGTTTCAATAATGCGACCCAAACGCCAGCGGAGAGGTGGCGATAAATCGTCCTTAATCAAAACTAATTTTCCAATTGATAAATGTTCTAAATTACCCTTTAACCATTTTTGACGCTGCATTAAAGTGTGTAAATATTCGACATGCCATCTTTTCCAAAAATCTTGATGTAATCTTTGCAATAATTGCCAACGTGTTAAACGATTGATAGTGAGATCAGTTAAGTCAGGATCAGGCAGAACAGTTAAAGGTTCTAATGTTAGAAAATGTCCCGGAGTTAAAGCATTCAGATCGTTGGGATCGGTGCTAAGCTCCGAAAGTGGACGCGAATTTAATAATGCCTCAATTTGGACTAACACTGTATACAGTTCCTCGAATGTCAGAATTTGTTCCCCAATCACTCTGGAAAGATGAGTTTTAACTGATTTAACGCCCGCCTCCCACAAGCCACCAAAATGAGGTGCAGAAGGGGGGTTAAATTGCCACTTAATTTTCTCTGTTTCAGCAGCATTTTGCATAATTTCAGTGAGGTACTTGTTAGCTCCAACAAAATTTGTGCCACAGTCACTGTGGATAAGAGAACAGCGTCCTCTTCGAGCGATAAATCTGCGTAAAGCTGCAAGAAATGCTTCAGATGTCAAATTCGACACTAGCTCTAAATGAACAGCCTTTGTTGTAAAGCACACGAATAAGCAAATATAGGCCTTTTGAGATTTGCAACCACGTGTCTTACCGAGGGTAACATGATAAGGGCCACAAAAATCGCATCCAACACAGCTAAAGGGTTTAAGTTGACTTACACGAAGTTTAGGTAAATTGCCCATATACGGTGTCAACGCAGTAGGTCGAACCCGAAAACATTTTATACATTTTGCCAAGACAGAGCGAATTGCTTGCTTGGCGTTTAAAATCCAGTAATTTTGCGATATTAAAAAACGAAGAGTTTGTAACCCAGGATGCAGATTTTGTAAATGGGTGTCTTGAATAATAAGCTCGGTCAAACGATGTTTTCGAGGTAGTAAAATGGGATGCTTTTGTTCAAATGATAAATAGGAATTAGTCAATCTACCTCCCACTCTAAGAAAACCATTGGAATCTAAAAATGGAGATAGTTTTCGAAACGACTTAGGCAGAGCTTTTCTATTTCGTAAATTTTTAAGTTCTTCAGAAAAAGACAGTTGTTGTACATGTTTAACCAAAACCAATAAGGCTCGTTGAAGATCATAAGAAGTAAAAGTACCACGTTTCTTCTCGGGAGATGAAATATTATGGCAAAAACGAAGACAATATGAAATTATACGCTGGATTTTCGATAGAGAAGAAAATCTGTCTAAAAGATTATTCAGCGTATTTAACGTAACTGAAGTAGAAAGAACAACCTTCTTTTCTTCCTGTGTGACCAATGATGAAGTATCGTCGTTTTCAATGTCAGAAATGGACCAAGATTCCTTTGAATCTTGTAACCAAGATGGCCCCGCCCACCATAAGGAATGTGACAGCAAGTCAGAGGGAAAAATACCACGAGAAGCACAATCTGCAGGATTTTCCTTTGTACTAATGTGGTGCCAACAAGCAGGAGACACTAAGTCCTGTATGTGGCTAACCCGATTGCTGACGAAAGTTTTCCAACGATATGGGGGTGATTTTATCCACGCCAGGACGACGGTGGAGTCAGACCATGCGTGTATTTCATTGAAATTAAGTTTGTTGACAAAACTATTCAGTATGAAGTGGATTAAATCAGAAAGAAGAACTGCCGCACACAGTTCTAATCTGGGCAGCGAAAGTTTTTTCAATGGGGCAACTTTAGATTTTGCACATACGAGTACTGTCTTAATGCTGCCATCAAGCTTAACAAGACGAATATATACAACTGCAGAATAGCCTTTCTCCGAACTATCACTAAAGCCGTGAAGCTGGGAAGACGAAATTTGATCAGTGTCAAAATAACGAGGTATGCTGATAAGCGACAACTTAGGTAATTCTGCCTTGAAATTAATCCAGTGAGCTGATAGATGTGAAGGGAGTTCATCATCCCAATTCAAACCATGTGTCCACAATTGTTGCATAAAATATTTTGCAAGAAATGTTACAGGACATAGAAAACCCAAGGGATCATAAATTCGAGCGATGTCGGAAAGAACTGTTCTCTTTGTGCAAGGTCTTTCAGAGGTATCCACATTATAAGAAAATGAATCAGTAGAGAACAACCATTTCATACCAAGGATTTTTACACTACAATTTTCTTCATTGTCAAAAGACAGGGACTTTTGGTAATGATATTCTTTTGGAATTGATGCTAGTAGAGAAGGGTGATTGCTTGTCCACTTACGAAGTTCGAAACCTCCTCTAGCGAGCAGCTTTATTAAATTCTCTTGTAAGGTTATTAATTCGTCCAATGAATTATCACCAGTAACCAGATCATCAACATAAATATCAGAGGACAAAACTTGTGAGGCTCTGGGAAATTCAGAACACTCATCTTGAGCTAATTGTAATAAAGTTCTGATAGCCAAAAATGGGGCAGATTTTATGCCATAAGTAACTGTCTTTAATCGAAATTCTTGCACAGGTTCCTGAGGTGTAAATCTCCACAAGATTCTTTGATAATCTCTGTGGGTGGGTTTTACCATGATTTGACGATACATTTGCCGTATGTCAGCAGTGAAAACAAAACGATATAATCGAAAATGCAATAAAAGAGTAGTTAGATCTTGTTGTAATTTGGGACCTGTAAGTAGGGTATCATTGAGAGACTGTCCACCAGGTGGCGAACAGGATGCATCAAATACAACGCGAAGTTTGGTTGAAGCGCTTTCAGGCTTCACCACGCAATGATGTGGAATGTAAAAACATTTAGAGGGAATACAGGGCGGTGATGTGGCACGTTCCATGTGACCAGCTTCCAAATATTCCTTTAAAAAAGACTTATAAGCTTCGTACAACGATTGATTACGAGTAAGACGACGTTCTAACGAAAAGAGACGACGAAGTGCGATCGAACGTGTTTCAAGAAAGGATGGTTCCCCGTCACAAAATGGGAGAGCCACCGTGTAACGACCCAAAGAATCACGGGAATGATTTTCCAAAAACAGTTTTTCACATTGTAATTCTTCGGGGGTAGTATTACAATATTTTGGTACCTCTTCGATTTCCCAAAATTTCTTGAGATCAAAATTTAAAGAAGTAAGAACAGAACAAAATGAATTTATAAACGAAGGAGGTTCACAATTAATTTTTCCCATAAGTACCCAGCCGAAGATTGTCTGAATCATAGTAGGTTCATCTAAGTTTCCTTGAATGGGCCCGCTTGTCACCACCAATGGGAAAACATCGGCACCTAACAGCATATCTACGTCTTTAGGTACATTAAATTCGGGATCAGCCAATTTGACGTTTGTCAAATGTGACCACTTTGACACTGGTATGTAAGTAGTGGGCATAGCAGAACAAATTTTAGGGATTACCACTGCGTCAACGGTTAAATACGGCGATAATTGACCAACAGGACGAATGGTACAAGTGACACCAGCATTAGCCTGCGAAGACATGTGTGCAAGACCATTGATTGATAATGATACTCGGGAATATGGTAAACCTAAACGATTACAACAACTAGTAGTCATGAAGCTAGCTTGGCTTGCACAGTCTAACAAAACTCTAACCTTCTGAAAGTTACCTCGAATGTCCAAAACTTCTAGTATTGCCGTGGACAATAGCACAGTAGTTTTAGAGGGTATCAAATTAGTTAACGAATTTACAGCTGGTGAACTGGACGATGATGTAACTAAGTTCACCGTTGGAGGGGAGATAACTGATAAAGTATCTGCTGGAGCCGTAGAAGTGCTAGGAGATGAGGATGGACTAGGCTCACCAGTAGAACTATCAAAATGTAACAATGTGTGATGTCGGGCTTGACAAAGTCGACACGAAGATTGAGAACGACAGGTTGAAGAACGATGAGAGCTTTGTAAACAGTTTATACAGAGTCTCTTGTGTTTAACAAAGTTGTATCTATCTATTGCAGATTTATTTTGAAATGAGGGACATTTATATAAAGCATGCACTAAATTGCAAAGTGCACAGTTAAGAGCAGCAGCATTCGTGGAGTTAACAAGACACGAGGAATTATTAGAACTAAGTGACAAAACTTTATTTGAAATGTTTGGGGGTTTTTTAAAATTAAAATGTTCAATTTTACGATTTATTTTAGTCGCGGATAAACTAACTGATTCTAAGGCAATGCATTGATCCTGCAAAAATTTAACTAAATTTTCATAAGTAGGAATTTCTGTAGAGGGGTACTGCAATTCAAAACGTTTAACTGTTTCTAAGTCAAGTTTTTTAATTAAGATATGGAATAAAACAAAGCTCCATGAATCAACAGGTAAGTCAAGTTTTCGTAAAGCTTCCAAATTCTCAGAAAAACGTTCTAACAACTCTCTTAGTGCAACGCAAGAATCATTATTTAATTTTGGAGCGTCCACTATTTCTTGCCAGTATGTGCTGGCTAATAGTCTATTATTTTGATAACGATTTATTAGAGTTTGAAGGGCAATTTCATAGTTATTATCTGATAATGGTATGACCTTGACTACAGCTAGCGGATTTTTAGAAAGACAAGTCAACAAATACTGAAATTTTTCAGAATTGGATAATGTTGGATGATTATGAACTAAAGATCTATATAAATCTAAAAATGAAGGCCAGTCTTTACGATTACCATCGAATTTTGGCAAGTCAATCTTAGGCAATTTAACACTAGGTACTCTCTTGCTTGGTTCAGGTACAGGTTGTGTATCTGTTTCAAATAATTCATTGTAAATTTCTTTAATTAAATAAAAAATACGATCAAATTCCGTACGTACTGCCTCCTCCGGACCTATATCTGCACCATCCATGGTGGCTAAATATTCGATTAAAGCGAAATGTTTATTTTGAAATTGAGTATAAATACTGTCAATATCCGAAAAACGAATTTTAAATGAATTTAGACCAGTGGGGTCAGTACGAGCTGTTTGTGCCACCCCCTGCAACTCCTGCAAACGATTATACCAAATATCTCGTAGACTTTTATTTTGTTTTATTTTATTTGTTGCCATATTGCAGTAATTTATGGAATTAGAAAATAAACAATTCTAATAAGTACTATTTAAATATGCAATGCCAATAATGATTAAATACACCAAATAAACTGTACAAAAATAATGATTTATTAAAGGCAAATCCACTTATACTATGTTTGTTATTAAGAGAATTGTACGTCAAGCTTTGTAACCCTGCAATACTCAATAAAACACTCCTATATTAAATATAAATCTATGATAATTATAAAGCGAATAAGAAATTCAAATAATTATATTTCTTACCCAAATAAAATAAGTAATTCAAAAGAATAAAGTAGGTAATTCAATTGATCACAAAACGTTAGGATTTTTTATGAGCGCAAAAACTATTTATGACTGATAAGAAATAAAGAAACGAAATGAATTCTATTTAACTAGCAATAATAATATTTGGTAATATTCAATAAATAAATCTTAATTAGAATTAATAATTAATCCGACTCGACTGAAGGACCATAAAATGTATGATTTCAACTTAGTTTTGAAATATACAAGCGACTGTAGTGAGAAAGGTGCCTTACCGTAATCCTCGGAGGAATGGCTCGCGGGGGCAGGAAGACAGCTCCTTCTTCACTCTCCAACCAATTGCTTGAATTGCTGACGATTTTTGTACACTACACTGATAGTTGTAATATTTAGTAGCAGTTGTTTAATTTGAAAATACTCGAAGTTTGTTAATATGATTATAGTAGTAGGCAACGTGCCGCGATGACTGTCAATCTATGATTGATTCGGTTTAACTCCGGGCGCTGTCGGCCCTGTTTGGCAGGTATACCAATCTCACTAGTATTTACCATGTCGGAAGACAAAAATGAAATTAACATTACTAATGCCAGTTAAACAAAAAACAAATATTTACATATTTACAAAAGGACGAAACACTATAAATGCAGTTTTTTGAATTTTGCTCGTGATTCTTCGGTATCGTCTTTGTTAGAATAGATCTTAAAATGTTGTTTGTTTGAAATACCGTCCTAATATCAAATCTATCACCGATACGGCGCAACTTTTCGGATAATCCGCATACATAAGGAATTAACGCAGTGTAACGTTTTTCAGGTTTTTATCGTACCTGATTGTTATTTTCAATATTTATAAAGGTTTTATCGACGAAACCCACAGGGTATTGGTTATTTATAAGAACTTCTTTATACAAAAATTACATAAAAAAAATTGAAATTTAGAGGTCCAAGATCTGCGAACACGCTTGGGAAAACGAACATAGAATAAACTGGGACTCGGCAAAAATTTTAACAAAAGAGGCGGACAGCAAAAAAAAAGGAAAAATAAAGAATCAGCGATAACATTATTGAATGAGGATAGATGCGTGTCGAATTGTTCCGTAGATGTCTTAGAGCTGTGTATTTATCATACATAGCAAGAAAGATTTTTCACAAAAAGCCTTGGAATAGGAAACAGCTTAGATTTCCGAAACATCGGCGAAATATTAACTTTCAAGTTTTAATATTTATTTGTGTTATTTGTTAAAAAAGCAACTTCTAACTGATTCTTTGACGTAAAAAGTCACAGGCGTAGAGGTTATTTCCCAGTAACATACTGGTGATATTTTGTAGATTCCTCCAGCACCGGTTAAAAAGAAAAAAATACATGTGCCAGGAAGTCCAAAAGAATTAGAAAAGATAATGCCAGAAATAACATTTTGACAATATGAAGATTCATTCAATTTTTAGGACCTCCAGCGCATAAACAAATTGCATAAGTATAATTTAATAATTTGACGAAATTCATCATTTTCTCCTAACATTCCACAATAATTTTCTTTCTCATGTTCAATATACTCAATTATCTTGTGAATCGCTCTTAGAGATGCTCCATCACCCAGTAAATTTTCATTCCGCAATAAAATTTCACGTAAGAATATAATATAGATATTTTTTAATGTCCTTATTTATATTAACATCCTGTTGGAGTTCAGCTATTGCTGTTCTACCACTCAACCAAAACACGCACACATAGACATCAACAAAACAACCATTCCCTGCGATATTGCCATCTACCGCAGCTGAGACTCGAAGTCAGGAGAGATTACAGCGACAAGACATGTTGTGCCACTCAAAAGACGCTCCCGGGAGCCAGCATGCCAGCGACGAAAGAAGTCCAAGACAGAAGAGCACCAAAATAAACGACCCAGCTGGCAGGGTCCAATAGCCAGGATCAGGGGAGGTCTGCTAACACTGCCTACACCATCTGAATTTGCGGGGGGGGGGAGGTGAAAAAGCATGCCCACCCCTTACGCGGCCGGTTCAGGTTTACATTGATGATTGGGGCAAAGAGCTCAAGCTCGACCCCTAATCATCCGAGACCGTCATTTTTAGTCAAGAATACTGGCACCACTCAACAGTGGTCTAGTTCACTGCTACCGTCTCGGTAACACATGAAAAACGCCACTAAACATACCCTGGCCAGGAATGGAACCCGGGACTCCGTGGTCGCAAGTCAAACATCTTAACACTGTTCCACTGAGCTGGCTACATTTTTCAATTTATTTTTAATATAATTCATTACCATTGTACTTTATTTAATACTCCCGACTGTGACCCTGTTATCGCCGAAGGATTTTGACCCTTGGTTATCAGTTAGTTAGTATGAAAATACGATTGGCATACATTCTGGTTAATAGACGTACAGAGGCAATATTCTGAACCTGTAAGGAATGCAGTGGCTATAACAAACCAGTATTAAGCTGAATTCTTTGTTATCAATTAATTACTACTTAATAATTGCAAAAATACGACCGCTATAGTGGTGGCTCAGAAGCAGACATACGTCCACGTTAATGGAGATACAGAGGCAAACAGTTTAGATCTGCACGGTATTCATTTTTAATCCATGGCTAGTAAATATAAAACTATTTTTTATTACAAATTTAGTTTATAAATCAAGTGCCCACTATTAGGAAAAATTCTCATATCACTTTTGTTGTCTACCATGCTCTAAGGCAAAGGATCAATCATATCAGTAGATGATACAAAAGTTTCAGACAATTGTACGCTGGCTCCTATACTATCATGTTGGTGTATCATAAACTACAATTAGCAATGGAGTTATTAATATCATCATAATGACACAAATTTATTAGCTTGTTTAATATTTACTAGTCTCATGTTGCTGCGGAACACAAGAGCCTAAGTGCTTCCTTTTAATACGTATCATTTTTCACATATTCCATAAAGAAATTCTACTTGCGAATCATGTTGATATTTATTATCATAGCGTTGGCGTCGAGTTCAGTCAATAAATTTCAATATTTTCTGTTTATTTTTAGTGTGTTATAGGTCTCCATTCAATATAAAATGGTGCAAAATTGCTCGTTATAGTATAATTTTACTTATCTTCTTTCCACTTAATTTTATGGATTTTTTCATGCATATATATAACTTAACTCAAGGAAACATATTTAATGCTGTAAACCTAGTATCTGATAAATAAAATCCAGATTTTATGTACGAAATTACTTCTCGTCTTGGCGTATGTAATATAAGATTAAAAAACATGATTACACCTGCACAACACTTAACTGCTTTATTGTGGAACTGAGTTTATAATATAAAATGCGTTATCATAATGGGTCATCAAAATGAGATAAGCATTTTTCTAAACATTTTGCATCTGCGTCTGTTGAGCGTATTTTAATACACTAAGCTGAACACTTTTATAAATCTGATAGTGTTCAACTTAAATTGTTTAGAAGCTCCAATACCCATAAAATAAAATCGATTATGTCCTGTTAGAGACAGATAATTAGGTAGCTCTAAATGAATTACTACAAAGTCCTGCAATACTCTACTCTTTGGTCTTGCTATGATTCCTGGAAAGTAATCATCTAAGGTCAGTCGTCGTGATAAGCGAATTTATCATTACTATTGTTAAAAAAACCGCTGCCTAAGGAATCACTACTTCTACATCCAGATTTCTCGTCCAAATTACTTTAGGAAATATCTTGACTATATTTGTACCCTAGTATGTGGAAATTATTGATCATAGAATTTTAATAATATTTGGGGCAGATATTATAGAAAAATTGGAGGCGTTGGTTTCTACCATATACGTTAAAAATGAAGTTTCTAGCTTGGTCTACTTATTTTGCGCTATTCACAACCTACCACCTCCCACCCCTTCAACGGAATCATCTCAATCAGATGTCATTACTATACATATGTGTACTAACTTTCAAGTAAATATTTCAATTCTATGTTATCAATCCCTTCAATAATGGAGTGGAGGTGGTGGGGTGGGGGTGGTTATTAATATTAGAAAGAAATCTGAGGCCTTGGTTTCTAGTATATACACCAAATCCCAAGTTTCTGTATTCTTACCAGCTTGCTTTACATATTTTTCCCTATTTACCTCTATTCCCCCCACTCTTTCAACGGAATCATGTCAAAATATAATCTAGTTTCAGATGTGGTTGTAATACATATGTGTACCGAATTTCAAGTGAAAATCTCAATTTAATATTATTTATTAGTTTCAAGTTTATGTACTTATTTTCCCTTATTACCCCTATTTACCCCCAACCCTGCACCGGATATGTTAAATTCAGTTCCAGATCTCGTTATAATATATATGTGTACAAAATTTCATGTCAATATCTTAAATCGTTCCGTAGAAAACGTGCGAAAAAAAAAAGGTTACAGACAGACAGACAGACACACAGACCGGCAAACCGATAGACAGACAGACAGACTGAAAATTTGTTTGCTCAAATTTAAAATCTCGACGTTCCATGACATTCTAAACCCATTTTAAGAACAAACATTTTTGATTTTTTTTTTACGATTACTATACTTCCAATCCACTACGTGGATGTGGAAGTAATTATTCGTACTTGCTGTTAAGACATGTTTTAACATATAGTCTATTCTGAAGTGGGGTGTCATCCCATTTTCATTAAACCATATAAGATTATTTAGATTTAATACTTTATTTGTATGTACCAGATACTACTAGTTTATTTTTTTGTATGTACTACAGCAGCAGCTAATGTAGATGATACAAGAAAAGTAAAAGAACTTTGTAAATACAAACTGTTATTGAAATGTTCTAAAATGAAGAAAATAAATATTACGATTAGGTGGTTTGATTAGGAGAGGGCCGTAGTTCTCATAAGTGGACTCAGTGCCAATTAGTGGATGTTAACAAACGTAAGTTAAACAAATGTTTGTCGAATCAAATAGATAGCATCATATTATCACTGTTGATGCTATGATCTAAAAAGTTTACAGGTACTTAGTTCGACAGGAATAGGATTATCTTAATGCATATATTAATAATATTAAATGTCTTTATTTTCCAATATAATAACGAACAAAGTATATAAGTAACAATAATATAATAAAATAATTATTATTCCAGGGCAAATACCGAAGAGCAGGTGGTCATACAAGAAACATTACCTCAGAGTGTAATTTTAAGCAGAAAAAAGAATAAGAAAGGTTATACAAAATTAAGAAAAAATGTATCAAGAAGTATATACAATATACAAAAATATATAATATATAACTCGCAACTGGATATGATCTTATAACACACACACAAAAATATGATTAAACTTACAATAGTTTAATTATGTTTGTACTTTTATCAGATATTACCTTTTTTTTAAAAAGCTATTTTAAAGAATGGGACAGATTTTTTTATTATGCTTGGAGGAAAATTATTATATAACTTCGGAATTTGATATGAAAATTTGTAAAGTTGAGTATGGTGGACGGGAGGAGTTAATCTACCTCTAAATCTATCAAAAAGGCTATACACATCAATCCTAAGTATGGGGGGGCTTCTTGTATAAATATTGTGAAGCTTTATTATTTATGATTTTGTGAAACATGCAAGAACAGTGCAGTATTCGTCTATCAGACATATTAAGCCAGCTAATTTCATTCAGCTTATGAGAAACACTTTCTCGTTTGTTTATTCCAAATGTTTACCTTAGGCATGCATTTTGCCCTGTCTGAATTCTGCGAGCCACAGTGGAGTCAATACACGGCCCATAAGTTATGTCGCTAAAATAAAATCTAGATAGAACTAGAGACTCACAAAGTAGTTTCAAATTTTTTACTAAGGAAATAGCTATAATTATAAATCATTTTTAAAGCGTAGGCAAGACGTTTGTTGACCATCAAAATCTACTTTTAATTTTTGAGCTAACTCTCATCTAGCCCTTTGAGGCCCAAAGACGAGAACTGAAGTATTTTTTAAATTTATACTCCAGGCTTGACTCTTTGACCGTTTAACAACACTAGAAATATTAATGACATTCAATGCATTCAATGCTTCAGCACAATCTTCATGACGGACAGAACAACAGATCTGCGTGTCACTAGCATATAAGTGTATTCTGCAATTTTTTACCACTTTTTCTAGGTTAGATGTATAAAGCGTATATAAAAGAGGGCTTATAATGGACCCTTGCAGAACATGACAAACTCTTAGGTCAGCTCTACAACATAGCTATGATGTTATTTGTTTGATTTGATAATAATTCTTAAATTCTGTTTGTTAACATCTAATCATCCACATTGGGTCCACTTATTGTACTACAGCCCTGCCCCAATCAAGTCGCGCAATATTTATTTTACTTCTGATAATTTTTTCGATGTGGCAGATTTACCTAGTTAACATTACTAGCAACTTATCCGGGTTTAGGTAGTTATAAATTATGGTTAGATGAATACTCCAAATTTTTTTAAAATACAACTTTATGTAAGTTAAACCGTATTGCCGCTGTTGGAAATAAAACAATTTGTATACTTGCGAGTCATCTGCATAGTGATGTAGTTGGTCACTAGTGACTACATTTTAATCATCTGAGACATGCAAGGCAAACAACAGTGCCTCCAAGATGGAACTTTAGGGCACACTTAGATATAATTCTAGTGCCATCATTTCCTATAACCAGAGATTGCTTTCTTGCACGTAAATAATTACATAGATGATCTGTCACAAATTTAGAAAAACCAAGATAATGAAGTTTTGATAGTAGCATAGAATGGTCCAAGGTATCAAAGGTCATTGAAAAATCTAATGATACCATACAAGTACATTTTCTACCATCAATGTTTCTTATAAAATCGTCTACTAAATGTGTTAGTGCTGTTAAAATGGAGTCATATTTCTTAAATTCCGACCGTGTATTTGAAATGAATTTATTTTTGTTTAAGAATTTAATGATTTGAAAACGAATGTGCCTCTCTAATATTTTGGATACAACTGATAGCAAGCTAATTGGTCTAAAATCAGACAAATCGGAGGGATTGTTTCTGGCCACAGGCTTAATTAATGCGTGCTTCCATCAGACAGGATTTAAATAAAAATTATTATACTTGGCTTAATATGTATGTGGAACACAGTGAGGCATGCGCAATTTTATATCAACTAGTGAGAGACCCTTGTGGGATGCACTCTCATATGTAGTCGACACTACATCACCACCGGGATAGTTCATGCAGAGGTGGCGAGAATAGAAGAAAAAGCAAAAAAGGAAGAAAACAATATATAAATAATATATATGACAGATATTCAGATATTGTAAAAAATGTTATTGCGTCATTAAATGTGATCAAAAGTATATATGTTAATATTAATTTATTTATTTACAATACATAAATATTATGGGTCAATGCCCCACAAATTGGTGACCCTGCTGTTTGATTCCCACAAATTGGTTACCGGGGGAGTATTCTGGGATGCTCTCTCATATGTAGTCGACACTACATCGCCACCGGGATAGTTCATGCAGAGGTGGCGAGAATAGAAAAAAAAGCAAAAAAAGAAAAAAGGAAGAAAACAATATGTAAATAATATAGGTGACAGATATTCAGATATTGTAAAAAAATATTATTGCATCATTAAATGTGATCAAAAGTGTATTTGTTAATATTAATTTATTTGTTATTTACAATACATAAATATTGTGGGTCAATACCCCACAACCCTCTACCCCTCTAACCCTCTAGCATGGAATTAGTTGTTCTTAATGTTCCTAATAATTTAACGTATTTATGTTAATTATTTTATGTTAATGTAGTATCGTGTTATTATGAAGAGAAAGTTAATGATATTATATCATGTTCATCTATTATACATGAAGTCAGTTTGAAAGTTCAGTACTTAAGTAACCATCTATGTGGTGATTTTCATGCTGTTGAGCTACTGTTGGGACTATGTACCAAACGGCTTTTACCTCTCTAATTTTTACCGAAAAATCTTGGAACCCACGAACTATATCGGCCATATCAGATATACTATAATAAAATGTTAATAAATGTCTATAAGTAGTATAATCTGATATATCCACGAATTTTTCATGCATGTCAGCACTTGATTGCGTGTCTAACTAGTCAATAACCATACACCATGCACCACTAAATTGATAGCGGCTATTTACTAAATGCGGCAGCTTGCCTTCAGGGCTCAATAAATATGTTGTTTTGTAGACTAGACTTCGATTAATTGAATAAAATACCATGCTATTTATAACATTGGATCTCAATATTTTACAATAATAAAGGAAGTAGTAGGTTTAGAGTTTCAAGACACTCATTATTTTGTAATTTTATTTAATGTTGCAAGAGCTTTATTCCCTAACTTAAATTTAAATAGTTTATGTGCACTATGGCGATTCGAATTTATACCCCAGTGAATAAAAGGTTCCCATTCTATGGCCATGTCACTAGATTTGTTTGAAATTCAAAAAAGAGTTGCTTATTACTCCAAAATACATATTCTTAAATACATTTTTAATAGAACCGTAAAAATATGATGAAATCATCTCTTCAAAATTGTACAGAGAATTTGAATTAATTGTTCCTTAATAAGGTCCCAGAATATATCTTTAAAAGGCAAAAATAAAGTATCGCATATTTTTTACGTTTATGATTACTTAATTACTATTTTTCTTTGTACAAATTATTAGCAATTACTCAGATTCTATTCCATGTTGTTGTTATAGTGATTTTCAAATATTTTAAATAATTTTAATTCATTTATACAATTAGTAACATTTATAGTTTTTAATTTTGTTACGTATTAAATTGTTGCTAATGGAATCTAAAAATCGTTTAAATAATTTATTATTGTTGATTAGTATTACCGGCTTCTTCAAGATGAAGATAGAGAATTGCAAATTTACTTTTAATTTTTCAACTTTCTTGGACTCTCTACTATAATATTTAAAAAATATTTGATATTAGAAGTTATTCCTTGAAGAATTTTTATATACACTTTAATCATTTTACTAATTTGTAAAACAATAAAATATTATTGCAATCTATAATCTAAGTAATTAATTCATAATAATTTGTTCAAAGAAATCGCAAATACATAATAAGGATATACAAAAATACCAATTTTTCCTTTTTGTGGTAATTTTTGGGTTCCTATGAAAGTATCTTATATGAGTTTCATTTAAAAAGGAATTATTAATCTGTATTTTCTGAGAAAAATTCCGAAGAGTATACTTTACCCTTATTTCTCAACATTTTCACGATTCTATGGCAAATTTACGATAAAATGTATTTTTCCCCTAATAAATTCACTGGAACCTTCGTGATCCCAAGGCACCTGTCAAGTTATCCGGTTTTGGTCAAATTTGGAGAACATGCTTTTTTTGGGGATTTCCAGCAAATCTGATGGGTAAGACCAAAAGACTTCATTTCTTGAACCAGTCTAATGTACAGCATACGCATAAATAAAGAAATATTCAAGAAATGAAATATTCAATAGGTATCTCTAAGTGTCAACATACATGACTTTGTTCGTTGTTATCCATAGTTTTTATTATTATTACTCAGGCATGTCGGTCCATTGTGTATTTGCAACGTGCAGGATCTCCTAGAAGAGACCAGGGTTCTCCACAAAGGATAACAGTCTGTTCCATAGTTGATCCCGTAGTTCCTCCAGCTGTAAAATTTGCCTTTGGAGACACCTGTACCTTGACGTACCAAATGGTGCGAAACAACATAGAATATGAGTGATGGTTTCATCCTCCACTCCACACATCCGGCAAATAGGGTTGTGTTTCAACCCCATTGTATGAACATATCTATTCAGAGGACAGTGCAATGCTATCAAGCCTATTATCTGTCTCACTTTTTCTCCATCGAGCCCAAGCAACCACTTAATGGTTGAGTCTGTCGAGGGGGTCTTTACATGGAGCTTCGACTGCCTCACTTCAGGAGCCTGGGTCCAATAGTTGCTGAACCTTGCCATGGCCCAGTCTCATAACTCTGATTGAATCCGACTTCCTGGCACCCGAAGGTTGGCTCAGGGCCATGGAAAGAAGTTATTGCTCCTTCTTCAGCCCACCGATCGACTCCATCGTTGCCCTCCACACCTCTGTGCCCGGACTCTTATGAGTTTGACAGAGTTGTATTGACACAGTTCTATCAAAATTATCCGACAGTTTAAAACCACCCTTGAGGTTATTTTGCTTGACGCAGGAGTCCTCAAGGCTGCTTGTATGTCGCTGCATATGTCAATATGTTTGTTGACTAAATCTCTTCTGAGACCCTCGCTTGCATACACCAATATGGAATACTTCTGCTTGGAATGCACCAGGATACTTTCCAAGTTGCACCGATATACTAGCCCTTGGTTTGCATCCATGTATGCCAGCACCAGTTCCTTCCTGAGTCTTAGATCAGTCTGTGTAACATTCGAGACTCAGGAGACGATCTTTACAACACTCCCAGTCCTCTCGACTGGAAGACACAGCTGAGTATGGAATATTAAATCTATAGACCGGGAGACACCGATCATCCTCTGACTGAGTGCTGACCTGGTCTCTTACTGACCTTTATATGCCTTCCTCCCGGCCTGTCTCGTTCCACATTCCATTTTTGAACAGCTTATTTGCTATCCATAGTTAAGACACATGTAAATCTGTACAAAATGGCAAATGACTACAATAAAAATTGGTTATTGCAATCATGCGACAAGTACACACCAAGTGATAAGTTTGTCAACTCAAATTAACCACTGAAGAGAAACAGGCTCCGCTGCGAAATACCCTTCCAGTCCGTTGTTTTACTTATTCCATTCCTCAAATATTGATTTGTTATAAAAATTTAAAAACAAGATACCTATGTAAATAACGATGTGTGATTGATATAAATTATATTGATTCAAATACTAGCTAGAGATTTTCATATGTTAAAATTTAAAGTTCAAGAAGGCCCTGTAATTGTAAACTAAAATACATTTATGATTGTTGGAAATATAATTCTACCGCGCTACATCTTCCACATTATAAGAAAAAATAGGATATGAAGACGTCAAGAGGCCACAGGACAAATAAATAGCCCATTATCTTGCACATATGTTTTAAATTATTGCAATATTGTATTTCTGTATACTGTAATATTCTGATTATAATCGTTGTGTTTTCTTTCAGGTAAGTTTTTATCAGTCCTCCTAGTTACTCATATAGAACTTGAAGGGGTAAGTTGTTTTCTATTAATATAGACATCCTTACTTAATGTGTTTCTTAGTTACTTAAACAATAATTATCTATTTAATCTGATCATATTTGCAGTCAATATTGTTAATTGGATAAAGATAACCCTTAATCTTTTTACTGCTACTCTCGTCATGTGTTACTATGATTCTCGAAATGAAATGATGTCAGGATGAGTTCATTTGACAATATCAAATCGCTAGATCTATAATACAGTGATTTCAATATTGCAGGATCGTGTTTACAATCCTGGTCCTATATGTTACAGAGTGACTCAGCGCAGTGGCGTAACAGAAGCTGAATGGCCCCCCCGCAAACATTTTCAGGGGCCCCCCTCTCAATAATGAGTGGAAAATGATAATTCTTATCATCATTACTATTAGGTTCAGGTTTATGAGTTTTTGGAGCTCCAAAATGTCATCTTGTGTTTGTGCGCCATAAACCGACAATATGTTTTGTTATTTTGTTTTGTTAATTCTTGTCAGCATGCGGAAATTTTTTTACGTTGTTGTGTCTATTACCTATAAGTTTTTAAGTTTTTATTAATCAAAATATAATAATTCAATAATTATAAAAATAACATTATTTATGAGTTTAATTCATTGATTTTCTTACTTTTTGTTGAATATTTTGCCACTGAAAAATATTTATATATACATATATATACAAAATTTTAATGAAAAAACCTCGCGTCAAACGGATCAGTCAGAGGTTGGTTCTTGAATACTTGATTGTTTTCTTCCTACTGTCTGTTTTTTTCCCTGGAGTATGAACCCGATTATATTGTTCTCTGCCCAGTTGATGTGGCCAACGCATCAGAGGATTCGGGAGAACACCATGTTGGAATGTCACCTTCTGGGACCAATTTCTGGGAGCTTCTGTTGGTGCAATCGGCGGTCCCAGGAATTCAAAAGAAACATTTCCAGATACATATTTCGACTGCAACAATGCGTCATTTTATCTCCTCGTCAATGGTCTATATCTCAGAGGCGTAAAGATTCCTGTTCGCCAAATTTTGCTCAACTGACAATCTTACACTCGCAGTTTTCAATATTGTCCACAAGGGGGCTCAAAAGTAGATCATTTGTAGATCTTTACTAGCTTACAAGTACCTGTCCTGAATAGGTCTGGTTGGTTTCTATTTCGGCCTACAATGATAATTTTTGCATTGCTGGCATTTATACTTAAACTGTAATCGGTACTTATCGTTTGAAAGTTGTCCAGTAGATGTGTGAGCTCATCATCGATTGCTGCAACTAAAGTACCATCTGCAAATTTCAGTTCTTTTCCAGTTATTTGGCTTTGGGAAAATTTCAAGTTAGAAATCTTAGTTTCCTCTATAGCTATTTCACTCTGAAATTCAGCACACTTCTCATCACGTGCTCAGATGTTAAAGCGACAGTGACCTGCCTGACGTCTTTCCCGACTTTACATTTGTTGAAATCTCTGAAGTCACTCTCCAATACCATATTCTTTAGTAAATTGTGAATTTTTTCAACATCAACCGAGGATTGGAAAAATAAAACGGATAATGAAGGAAACCAGACAAGTAACGGGAAAGACGGCGCCCTGTGCAACATTAGGCAACTGCAGCAGAGGTCGTGATTCCCTTTTAAAATCACAATAATTGTAAATAATGCATATTCAAGTTGTAAAATTACATAAGATAATCGCATTTTGTTGTAAATAGTACAGTTTTTCCTCTGACGATGGTTAATAAATCGATAATAGAGAATTTTCATTTAAAATGGCCGAAAAATCCCAGGATATACATCAAGCCAATGTAACAAATACATTAAGAATGACGCGGGCCAAGTATGGCTCGAGGATACATCAAATATACTCCGCCAATTTCTGTAAATGATATTTTATGAAAATTTAAAAAATCTCAGTAGTTACGGCATCCGCCTTAGTTTTTTTCGAATGGTTCAAATGTTATGTTTATTAGTGAAACTCATTTACGGCGTATTCCGTTCTGCAATAAGCTTTCTGCGTTTAGCTTTTTTACAGTGTTTGCTAGATTACATTATACATCCGAGGTTGTAAAAAACTCTATCGTAAATTTATGAGATCGGCATAAAAACCGAACGACTGCCTATCGTATGTTTATAAAACAAAGAGAAGTTTTGATAACGACGTTTTTCAAGACTGCTGTTAAACTGGTCGAACATATTTTAGCCTTGACCTACATTATTACAGCTTTTATGTGAAATTTTATTTAACACAGATTTGTATATTTCGTACATTTTTTATCTACATGGTGTTTTCTATATTTTATTTATTTCATAATAAATGCACGTAGATTAGAACAAAGTAATCACATATAGTAAATTAAGAAAAATATTAACCTCCTAATAGCAATATTTACACAAATGTCATAAACTTTAATAGATAGTACCCGAAGAAGTTTATATCTTGCACATCTATAGACGGTTTTAATCTGTTGCTCGCTTGGGGCGCCACATAGTGATTCAAAAATGAATTTTCGAGTACAAAATTCGATCTGCACCTGAGTTTTGCTTGAAATAACTAATTTTTTTAAAAAGTCTTCTCAAAACAATACTTTACAACCCCTAACTGCCCAAATTGAGGTAAATTGGCTAAAAACCTTAATTTTTTTTTTTTGACTCATTGTTTGAGAAATAGGGTATTTACAGTGAAATGGCGAGGATGGACCTTCCTACATTTAAGATTTCTGTTTTTTAATGGTTGTACATTATGTTTTTGGGTCGTTGATTCCGAATATGATATTCATTTTACCTAAAATTGGTCCAATTTTGCGAAATTGGCCATTATTTGGAGGTTTCTGAAAATTTTTCGAGGTTCTTACTACATAATTTATTAAACTATAATATGACCATAGTATTCTAAGCTTTTTGGATTGATAAATAAAGAAGCATTGATTTCTTGAATATCAGTTAAAAAAATCCATTATCTAACTAATCTTACTAATATAGAAAATTCAATGTATGTTTGTCTGTTTGTTTGCTTATAACTCAAAAACTGCTTGACCGATTCAGCTTAAATTTTCAAAAAATATTGCGACATAAATCTGGAAGGGTACAGGACCAACATAATGCCGTTAAAGTAATTTCTGTGAAAATTGCATTAATTTTTGTGCTTAGAGACTGGAAAAATCAATTTTCAAAAAACTAGTAACGAGTATTTTATCTCTTATATACTAAATCAAAATTAAGGTTTTGCTTCAATTTGGGCAGTTAGGCGTTGTAAAGTATTGTTTTGAGAATAATAAAAAAAAAAATTTAGTCATTTCCAGAAAAGCTCAGGTGTATATCGAATTTTATCCACAAAAATTAATTTTTGGATCACTGTGTGCCACAGCTAAAGCAGGTCTAGGTATCCTCCTATTAGTTAGGAAAATGGTGTGCGAATTCGACGACGAAAAGTTACCGTCTCTCAGTCGATAATCGAAGAGAGCAAATAACTACGAAACTGTTTTCTCTCTGGAAAAATGGACCATAACTTGAAATTTGGCCCATTTTTCGTCACTTTGATGGCAAATTGCTCAAAACCGCCCGAAGAAAACGTCTGCCACTACATTACAGTACTGTACACGCCAAAACAAACATACTGCGCTAGGTTTGGTCCGATAACTAACAATTTTTTTTCAATTTGCGGTAACTGCGCACCGACTGGAACGGAAACCCTTCAATACGTTTTGCCGTTGTTACCAAGGAGCTTCTTTTAGGCTATAATTCTTACAGGCAACCGCGACCGATGACGTGCAGCTGTCAGACGTACCATTCAGTAAAGGAAGACTTAGAATAATACATAGGACACAAAACGAATATCAAGCCGTTATGAATAAGAATAAAATATCTTGCATATGGCAAATATTACGACGAATATGAGAAGTTTCAATACATTTGATGCTGTAAATCGAATTAATTGTCAGATTAGTTAAATTAACTCGCATGCTGATAATGATAAAGCTTATCTCGGTCCTAATTGAAAACTGAAGTTACAGATTCTCGAAATCGTAATAATATTCAATGAATCGATAACCGCGGTTTTTTATAATTCCAACGGTAGAAATGAAATTGTGAAATAATATGAGAACAGTGACGTCATTATACAGTTAAAGTATACGTAACTTATATTCCATTATCCATTGTTTCATTGTATGTTTCATCGCAAAATCGTAATTACGTTCAGATAACATGTTAACTGAAAATGTCAGAGTTGGTAGCTGAAGGGTAGAGAAAATTGTTTTGTTTATGGCTTAATTGTGTACTTTATCAAAAACTGTTAGATATGCAAAATTCGTATGAAACGTATTACAATCTGCCGTGAGTGATTCGACGTTGAAGTGATGATAATGAGAAGTTATGATGGTAAGAAGTGGATCGATAAAAATGAGCTGAAAGTGCATTAAAATAGTTACCGATTCCAAATAATTAAATTTTTCGATTCTCAATCGTCAGGTTAAATAAATTAATTAACAATAAAGTAGGTTATGGTATATTTATATAAAAAGTTCCTGTTAATTGGTCACATGTGACGATAAGGAGTCAACAATTTTTCTAATGTGTTTATTCTTGTTTCAAGTATTCCAGAACCAATTGTCGAGTAATGAATAAATTGACCTGAAACCTTCTGTAATGAGCCTTTAAAGGCTGTGTAGAATAATGTTAAAAAACAAAGAATGTCGGCTTTTATCCCCAAGGGGTTGAAATCACCCTAAATACAGGAAAAGTAATATTAAGTGAGATATTATACATTGTGTCTACTCTCCATGGATTCAAAAAAATATTTCATTGTCATTCTTTATAAAAAGTCTGAAAATGATACTATTTTTCAAGATATACATGGTGTTTCAGTTAACATTCCCTCAACCGATATCTCGGAAATTAAAAAAATATTTTTATTATGTAAACGGTAATAGATTTCTATTGTTAATGCCTTCACCAGGAAGTATAATTTATGTAATTACTTGCACATCTACATACTGCAGTGGAAGTATAGTAATCTTATATTTTTTTTAAAAGTGTGTTTTGTTAAAATAGGTTTAGAATGCCGTGAAATGTCGAGATTTTATGAGCCAAACAAATTTTATCTGTAACTTTTTTGTGCGCACGTTCTCTCTGAAACGGCTTAAGGTATTAACTTGAAATTTGGTACTCGTATGTATTATAACGAGATCTGGAACTGGATTATACCGGGTGTAACAGGATCATGGTTTTCTCCTTTTTTCCTTTTGTTTTGAAGATAATTGATTGAAATTTAGGATATACTACATACATAATAACGGCACCTTTTGACATACAATTGATTTTTATTCACTTCCAGTTTCGCCGGAAGTGACACTAACTTTCGATTTTTAAATGGAACACCCTATATATTATTGCATTTTTGAATTCTGCATAATTTTCTGAATCCAACGATGTCAAATAAGTGAACCTTCAAACATCAATTTCTATTATAGTATAATTTTTAGTTTTCCATTTAAGTGTGCCATGATGGTTCCGATTTATTCTAAATAGTCCGTGTAATGCTACAAAAAAAATCCCATTAAAAACACTAAATTACGTGATTTATGAGCAAATAAAATTCACAAAAATTGTTTTTGGGGCAAAACTCAATTTTTTCAAATGGAACCATATCGGTACCGTGGTACCATTTATTAGTACTATTAATAGGAATTTACTCATAAGTCCTATTAAAATGTGCGATAAATGCAATCAAAATTGCAGCTAAAAGAAAATAAGAAAATACAATTTTGCTCTAATTAAATGTTAAGAAGTAACTAAGGTGGCTTTGAAAACAATGAAATATTTAGCTTGTCAAACATTTGTTGGTTTAACGGTGTTTTTATTGTGTCTTTAAAACTCTTGTTAATTGTGTTCAAAATGCCGCAAATTTACAGAAGAGATCAAAAAGTGGACATGTGGAAAGTAAAAAAAATGCAATTGGTGCTATGGATCTTTATGGCCGACGATATCCTGATAGACAATGTTCAGCGAAAAATTATTTTAAACGTGTTGAGAACCAATTCCGAAGAGAGCCCAACAATGATCCTGAAGAAAACTTCATTATTGACGGAGGAACGGAAATTATGTTTCGGCTCGAATAGAAGTTGATAAGACTGTTTCTTTAAGGTAAGTTGGGTTTGAATTGAACATCAATCACCAGACAGTAAGCCGAATTTTGCACAAATACCACTACAAATCTTTTAAATACCAATTGCACCAGCATTTGTACAAAAGTGATTACAAACGTAGGATGGAATATTGCAATTGGATTTTGCATAATAAAGTGCAGCCAAAAAATGAGTTTTTGGGACTGATTTTATTTTCGGACGAATCAAGGTTTACAAATTTGGGATTATTTAACCGATAAAATACAAAATATTTGTCAGCAGAAAATCTAAATTTATTACAGAAGGGCAACTTTCAAGTGCAATTCGGTTTTAATGTTTGGTTTGGAATAGTCTGTAGTAGAATCATTGGTCCAATAATATTTGAAGGATCTCTGACTGGTGCCAGATACTTGAGATTCCTGGAAAATGAGATTGAGGACATTTTAGATGAGTTACCTTTAGGTTTAGGACAGGAATGTATTTCCAAGAAGATGGCGCTCCTCCCCATAACTCATGGATAATAATTGATTACCTTCAACGAAGATTCGGAGAAAACGTAATTTCGAAGAATGGTCCTGTGAGGTGGCCTGCAAGGTCACCTGATTTAACTCCCCTTGATTTCTTTGTTTGGGGTCACTTAAAAAATATTGTCTATGCAACCGCCGTTGCAAACCGTGAAGATCTGGAGCTACGAGTAAGACCAGCAATTAATAGCATAACGGCCCAGTAATTGTCGAACGTTCTTCGAGAAACAGCTATGCGAGTTCAGAAGTACATTGACATTAATGGACAGCATTTTGAACAACTGTCATAATGTTTTGTGTTAATTTTTTGTATTCTAATACCACCTTATGTGTAACAAGGTAATTAGAATAAAATTGTATTTTCTTATTTTCTTTTAGCCGTAATTTTGTTTGTATTTATCGCACGTTTTAATACGACATATGAATAAATTCCTTATTAATAGTACTAATAAAGGGTACCACGGTACCGATATGGTTCCATTTGAAAAAATTGAGTTTTGCCCCAAAAACAATTTTGGTGAATTTTATTTGCTCATAAATCACGTAATTTAGTGTTTTTAACGGGATTTCGATTTTTCTAGCATTACACGGATCATTTAGAATAAATCGGAACCATCATGGCACACTTAAGCGGAAAACTAAAAATTTTACTATAAAAGAAAATTATATTATATAAAAATTGATGTTTGAAATGTCACGTATTTGGCATCGTTCAATTCAGAAAATTATGCAGAATTCAAAAATGCAATAATATATAGGGTGTCCCATTTGAAAATCGAAAGTCAGTGTCACTTCCGGCGAAATTGGAAGTGAAATAAAAAATCAATTGTATGTCAAAAGTGCCGCTTATTATGTATGTAGTATATCCTTTCAATCAATTATGTTCAAAAGTAAAGGAGAGAAGGGGGGTACACGATGATCCTGTTACATCCGGTATATTGAGTTTATTCCGTTGAAGGGTGGGGGTGAAATTAGGGTAAATAAGTGAAGCAGATTTATACGAACCAGAAAATTGGAATGTGACGTCGATGATTGGCCTTAGTAGCGGAAAGAGGGGCCGACGTTAAATAAGTGAGTAAAAAAACAGAAAATTACAAAAAAAACGTTTCCCCTTTTAGAACTCAATCCGTGGTCTCACTGTATTACTACTTCCGGAAATATAAGAGTTTAAATGTGGCAGTTGAAATTTTAGTGGCCAAAAAATATATTTAAATCTCAACCTTTTTATAAACTTGTTAGTTCCGGAGCTAACGTGCAGTTAGTTACCTGATATATTTGTGTCGGCTAGAGCTCATAGATTTATATCAGCTGTTAAAGTTTTATTTAAAATATTTGTCTACTATTCTTAAATAATGTACTCATTAAGTATGTGTTTCCTGAAGGATAATGCTATCCATTATTCCCTGCAGTGGATAATGATATTATTATTCACTAGTAAATAATGGAGACGGTCAGTTGTGCGTAAGAAATCATGTTAGTGATATTTTACTAAACATTTAAAATGTCAAAGTTGCAGCAACCAAAAGACAAGTGATGTCTCTAAATTTTCTAAGAAGCACTCAAATTCTGCATGCCGAAGAGGTACTTTAATGAACACTCAAAAACTACATTAGTAGTATAGTAGTAGATTTTTTAAAGCATCATTTATAAGCAGGCAATTTTCAACATTGTTTTTGGAACCATTTACCTACGTGCCTACAAACTGTGTTATTTTATTAGTAAGCCATGACAATATGTCAAAGCGTAATTCTGTTATTGATTTGAGAGTTCAAAATCTGTGCGATTTAAACGTCAACATTATTTACAATAATTTAACAAGTTGCTTAAAAAGAGTAATATAATTAAACAAATGGATACTGACAGTGAAAACGCGATTTCTTTGACGCACAGGTAAGGAAAGCTGCAGAAATCGCTTCATTAAACTTGTTGCCAGAGAAATAGAGAAAATTATATATAATGGCGTATGAATCATTCTTAAATTGGAGAAATGAAATGAAAACGAATTAAATAAATATTAATTTATTTAATTGTCGTGGCAAAGTATAGTATTCTACTTGCACATAATGGCTAGTATTCACGGTGGTGATTTACAACACTCGTCTGCGGCTCGTGCCTTAAACTTCGCCCTCGTGAATAACAGCCGTCATTATATGCGGGTTGAATAACATACTATTTTGGTTATTGCTGTAGCATTAAAAACAAGCGAGTTGTGACCGAAATAAAATGACCCAAAGAATGCAGGAGTCTTAAACATATTAAAATGTAAGAGTTTTATTGAAGCAGTGATTTCTAGTAGGTAATAATTATATAGTAAATAATAAATTAAGATTTTTGTTGAAGATTATCAATTATAAGGTTCAGTCATGTTACGAATTTTGTTAAATAAATTTCATAAAGGTATTGATTGGACGGTGGGATTTAGTGATGCTCTCAACCTAATTAGGTCGCTACCATATGTTACCCTATCTTTCAACCCCCACGGAGATCGAAATTTATGAAAGGTTACAGCTACTACAGGCCAGAAATCAAATTAATTGCCGTATTTTTCATATAATGCAAATTAGACACTCCTAAAAGTGTTCCTAAAACTATGAGTGTATGGTTATTAATTAACCCACTAATGTAACTGAAACTACTACGTGCATGGACCATATTTCTAAAAGTGAGATTTAAAACAGTAAACTCAGCTTTCCGAAAGCAGAAAAGTTAGAAATATTTTCATATTTGGAGCATATTTAATGTCAGATAAGTCAAATATTTTACGGCTAGACCGATTAAATCATATATATTTGAAATCAGAGAAAGCATAAGCAGCGTGTTTCATTTAAAAAACCACTGCCTAAGGAATTACTACTTACACATCCAGATTCTTCATCCAAGTCTCTTTAAAGGAAGCAGCTTGGCTATATTTGTTTGAAAAATATTAGAAAGAAATCTGCGGCCTTGGTGTTTAGTATATTCAGTCAAGTTTCTGTACTCTCACCAGCTTGCTGTCCTCATTTTTACATATTTACCTCTACTTACGCTCCACCGCAATGTGGGCGGTACACTATCAGATGGATATCATCCATGTTGAGCACTCGCGACATCGAGATTACGCTTCGTAACTGGCTGAATTGAACGAAGCAGATTTCTATGCACAAGAATACGCAGATGATTAGGCTATCATGATAAGAGGCCAATTTGAAACGACTATCGTGCAACCGGCTGTCAATATAGTTCAGGAATGGTGCAACAGACATGGGCTCTCTGTTAACCCTGGCAAGGCACAGCTAATGTTGTTCACTAAAAGCGACTTCTAGCTTTATTTTCTTATGGACACACTTTTGTGTCTTTCCTGCACAGTAAGTATCTCGAAGTAACCCTGGACTCCAAGTTGTCATGGAAGGACCACGTGGAAGTTCAAATGAAGAAAGCGTGCGCCTCCTTATGGATGTGCAAACGCATCGGTTCAATATGGGGAATAAGTCCGAAGGTTGCTCTTTGGACATAACCACCATGGTAAAACCCCTTAAAATATACGTGGCACTGGCGTGATGGCGCTGCCACAAGTAGGGCTCGCCTATGTCAAGTTCAAAGGTTAGATTGCCTTAGAATTACAGGAGTTATCAGAACCACTCCAACGATAGAAATGGGGGCCATTCTTGGGCTCACGCCCTTGCATATCGAGGTGGAACTGGGAGGTAAAAAAGCAGCAAATAGCCTGTTCAAAAATGGAATGGACTGGCCGGGGATGGGGACACACAAAGGCCCCGGATCGGCCGGCAAGGGACCGGGTCATCTCCCTGTCTACAGTTTCACTATTCCATACTTAGCGGTGTTTTCCAGTCGAGAGGACTGGGAGTGCAATAACAATCGTCTTCTGAGTCCCAAAGATCTCGAGTGGCACACAGACGGATCTAAGACTCAGGAGGGAACTGATGCTGGCAAACAGGGCTGGAAACCAAGCGCTCGTATATCGGTGCTACTGGGAAAGTATCCTAGTGTATTCCAAGCAGAAGTATATGGCCTATTGGTGTGGGCAAGCGAGAATCTCAGGAGAGGTTTCGCCAACAAACATATTTACATATATAGCGACAGCCAAGCAACCTTCAGGGCTCTTGTATCAAACAAAGTGACCTATTTTAAATTATCGAAATATTTTGACAGAACTGTGCGAACACAACTCTGTCAAACTCATATAGGTGCTCTGTCACAGAGGTGTGGAGGGCAACGAAGAAGCAGATCTATTGGCGGGACAAGGAGCAATAACTCCGTTCCCTGGCCCCGAGCCAGCCTTCGGTCTGCCAAGAAGCCTGAGTTACGAGACTGGGCCATTGCAAGGTTCAGCAACTATTGGACTCAGGCCCCTGGAATGAGGCAATCGAGGCTTCATATAAAGAGGCTCTTGACTGACAATCATTAAGTGGCTGCTTGGGATCGATAAAGAACAAATCAGACGGGTAGGCTTGATAACACGACACTGTCCTCTGAACAAACAACTTCATACAATGGGGTTGAAAAACAGCCCTATTTGTAGGATCTGTGGAGTGGAGGATGAAACCACCATTCATATCCTATGCAGTTGCACACCCTTAGGTGCGTTAAGTTATAGGCATCTCCAAAAGTAATGTGTACAACCGCAGGAGCTACGGGATCAATCCTGGAATATACTGCTATCCTTTGTGGAGAGCACTGGTCTCTTCTAGAAGATCCTATATGACGAGAATGCACAATGGGCCGACAGTCCTGAGTGCTGTGGATTCTACAGATTTGCTTGCGCTATAATAGTAAATAAATAAATAAATAAATAAAATACCCTCCACCCCTTCAACAGACTAATCTCAAAATATAATATAGTTCCAGATGTCGTTATAGTACATACCAAATTTCAAGGTGAAGGGGTTGAAAACTGATATGAAAAAATCTGAAATCTTCTAAATCATACAACAAATCCTAAGTTTCTGTATTTTTACCAGCTTGTATTACTTATGTTCCCCTATTTACCCCTAATTAACCTCCAACCCTTCAACGGAATATTCTCAAAACATAATATAATTACAGATGCCGTTATAATACATATATGTAGCAAATTTCAAGTGAACATCTCAATTATTTTTTAACCCTTTTAATAATGGAGGCATTGAAAAATTTTATAAAAAAATCTGAAGCCTAGTACATACACCAACTGCCAAGTTTATGTGTACCCTTATCAGCTTACTTTACTTATTTTGCCTATTTACCCCTATTTAACCCTCAACTCTTCAACGGAATCATCTGAAAATGTAATTTAGCTCCAGGTGCCATTATAATATATACGTGTACCAAATATCAAGTAAATATCTCAATTTTATTTTATCAACCCCTTTAAAAATGGCTTGGGGTTGGTGGGGGATGGAAAATATTATAAAAAAAATCTGAATCCTTGGCTTTTAGTATAAACACCAAATCCCAAGTTATTGTACTCTTACCAACTTGCTTTACTTATGTTCCCCTATTTACCCTCAACCCTTCATCGGATAAGTTCAAAAGTTTAATCATCCTTATTTATGCATTATTTAACATTCAGAAGGAGTATTTCGTAAATAAATGAATAAATTTTTAAAATAAAAAGTTACAGACATCAAAATATAATGAGTAATCCGTAACCATAAACCTAGTTATGATTATGTAAGATTATGTAATAAAATACAAAATATAAAAAGTAAAGCCCTGGATGAGAACTATTTGATTTGTCTTTTGCTTTCTTGCTTTTCATAATTTTCTGAATTTTAGTTCCATCACATGTCGGCGTGAATTGATCATCGAAATCAGTGTTTTCTGGATGACCATAGAATCCATTATTTTGGATTTCTGGATCTATTTCAGCTTTAAACTCGTCACTTAATATATTAAGCAATGAATCTTGAGCAATCAGAGTGTATTCTGCTATTGTCTTCATAGCGGCGGATGGTTTCTCAATTTTAATATAAGCTCGCAATACTCGATTTGTTGTTACTGCAGCTGGGTTACTACCCAGCTTACATGCGACACCTTACCTGGCGATTCATTTGCTAAATTATTTAGACATATTCCAGAAGATATAGCGTGATAAATTGTAATTAAATAATTTTGGTCAGAACTGAGTTCTTCCGGGTTCCTGGTAGTTGCTTACGCCATTCCAGAAGCCTCCTAAGGGATCTTGAAAATGTGAAAAGAGCGGTTGTATTTTCATTCAAATAACACAGTGGCAGCTCGTTTTCTTGGAGTTGGCATATCAGCCATTGCAAGGGGCGCGGGCGTTTGAGCTGAAGTTGCAACACATGAACAACATCACTATTAAAAATTGGTGGGTGATGGAGCTAAACGGACATCGGATTCGTGTTCAGTACGTCGACATACAAAGGGATTACTATGTCGGGTCCCGACTTCAGATCGCTTTTTTGTGTGGTTGTGTAATGAATAAAGAACTAGAGTATACATTATACTTTTCGCCAAATTACTGCACTTTTTATATAATTGTTGCAAATTCTGGAGGATACTCTTCGCAGTTCTTTTTTGTAAATAATATTAGTTTTAGACATTTTTTGTTTAATTACAAAATATACAAAAATGTGTTTTTCAAATTTAAAAAATTAATGACTTTTTTATTTATTGATCGACTTTGTTTAAAAGGGTTCTTTCTCTAGCTAACTTATGTCCAAGTTTCAATACAATTGGATTTTTCGTTGTTAAGTTATCGTGCTTACAAGAAACGTGACGGACGGACAGACGGACAGACAGACAGGCGGACATTTTGAAAGTTGTTTAGAACTCGATCACCAACACAGTGATTTTAGCGGTTTTAGAAATGTACCGATCGAATGCAACATACTCTTCGTCTTGTATTTGCGAAGAGTATATTAACTGACACAAATAACACATAAGAAAGGTCAGTCATACATTATATTATTCATTGTATTGTTATTATACTAAACTAATGTTTCATTTTCAGTCAATATATTGTTAATATAGAAACCAGAAAGTAAACATTGGACATGTTACACCAGAGAATTACTATTAATGAGTGATAAACTAGAAAAAGGAAAATAATTTTTTAACAAATCTTTTTAAAACAATTAATTCCCAATTAAAAGATAATGGTGAGGGGTCTAAATATAATATGAAAAAAAATTCTATACCAGAATAATTAATTATTTAGAAGCATTTCCCAGAGTAGGAGACTAAGGTTTAAATACTTTTCTTCTCTGGGTTCTAAATATTCTTTGGAAAAAAATTCACAAAAATCTAAGACTGATATAAAACTTTCCTCTTTTATGATTTAAAAAATATGTAAAAAATGATCTACCCTAATCTCCAACCTACCACCAGCAGTCGACACATGTATGTTTTTGATAAATATATATCGCGGCGGTCTTTTGTGATACTATTGTAAAATAAAATACAATTAGGCAAATGAAATATTTTGTCTGAAATGTGTGTCCTATTTAATCAGAATAAAAAAATATTTTAATTATTCATAATTTAGCTTGCAGACCAGAGTACGTAGAGAGGCTGATTGAAATCCAGCTTGCTGCGAAATAATATTAATTATAGAATTATCCTAAGAAAATGGTTCGGACTCTACTAAAAACTGTAGGGATTAATTCTATTTGCCTGACACAAAATATCCTAGACTCTTAACCAGTTATCTCGGTGATTGATTGGGAAACGATTAAGAAAACAAATAGTTGTTAAACATTTAGAAAGATGCAAAATGTTGTTTTTATTTTCCTCTTGTGACAAAACTTCCTCAGCTATAATTTCTCCATCTTTCACTTTCCTTTAAATCCTATTTGTCAAACAAAAACAATCGTGACCATCTTTGAGACACTCCCCTTCCTTCTTTTGTATATTAGATCATAAGAATTTAGTTCGTCTGCCACGGTTGTACCCAATTTAAAATCTCAAAACAAAACAAGTTCGTCGCAAAATGTTGCTCCTTTTAATTTACTCTGCTTTTCTAATTAATTAATTACGAATGCCTCGAAATTGAATTTGTTTTTAATCAGAGCTAGATTAAATTTATTTCGTTTGATATTCTCTTGAAACTAACAGCATAATTTGATTACATGTTTAATAGTTAATTTGTTTCGCAGTTATCCGCTATAGGAATGAGCGCATACACTACTCAAATCTACTTAAATAATAATTAGTTCGTGAGGAAGAAAGGTATTATTTGAAAATTCACTTTACATATATATTTCTCTGTAGTATTTTACTAGCGCGCCAAGTCATATTCCCACAGTAATCCTACAGAAATCGCATTCATTTTAACCGACTTTAGATATTTTTAAAAATAAGGAGGTACTAAATTGGACCCATAACTATGTTTTTTTTGTCTCCTCAATCATTATTTCGAAAGGGCTTAAATGATTTCTATGAAATCTCTTTCAAAGATTAGAAATTAGAAATGGCGAAATACAGTAAGGTCTCCATAATTGCCAAATACTGAAACTAATTTATAATATATTTAGTATATATTCATAGAGGTTATAAATCTATTGTATATCGAGCCAAGTCGGGAGTACCCAAGGGATCAATACTAGGACCTCTTTTCTTTAATATCTTTATTTAATGATCGGTGATATTTTGTGTGTATATTTATTAATATATGACGATGACGTTAAGATGACCAACACAATTTACAATTATACTAACTGTGAAAAACTTCAAAAAGATTTAATTAATTTTCTGCATGGTGCAATGAAAATGATTTTATATTAAATGTTGGAAAGTGCAATGTTATGAGTTATACAATCAGGGAGTACTTAATTTTATATAAGTATAATGTGAATGGCGACGTACTAAACATACCTCCTACATTTAAGGACCTAGATATAATCTTTGATAACAAATTAACCTTCATTAATTATACTGATGCTATAATTTCGGATGCTTACAGATTGTCATGTTTCATCTTGCTTAACAGCCATGATTTTAATGACGCTAGAACCTTGAAGCTACTTTATTTTGATTTCTCGCAATATACGCTTTGTATGCGCCACTTGTCTGGAAGTTCGATTATAACACTCATAACGATAAATTGGAAAACGTTCAGTGGGAGATCCTTTCTTTACAATTGCTAGCTAAAATTATGCATAATAAAATAGAATACAGCGAAATATTGAGTCAGCTGAATCTCCATGTCCCACGCATTAATTCTCGTCGTTCGTATAGCTTTTATCTACCTACTCCTAGATCTAATGTGCTAAAATTTTCTTCTCTAGGTAATATTTGTACTAATAATTAAATTCATTGCCGTGCAGTAATTTGGATTAGGTTAGGTTAAGTTAGTGTAGGTTTCCATCCTATATTTGGTGTTTTACTGTTGGATGATGTAGGATTAAAACTAAAAATGTTTAATAACGAGTCTGATGCTAGAGCTAAAAATTCGAAACGACGAATATTTTCTCTTAATTTGTATACTTTTCATTCTTCCATATCACAGATCTCTTATTAACAATGCGATTTTTAAAAATTTGGGTGGAAGGTATTACTCATCAGGAGATTTTATCACGGTAAAATATTTGAAAATCCACCAGCGGCATCCGTCGTTCTGAAGAAAAATCTATCTAATTTTTCAAAAAAGTTATTACGCAATGTTTTAACTGTAAAACAATCTCATAATCTTATTTGTTGTGATTAAAAGTCACTAATATTGAATTTCAATAAGATGAGAAAATAAAATTTTCCTTTTTAAAGTATAGTCATAACTTTAATTTCGGGCGTAATTAAGCTGAAGGAAGATAGTTGCTCCATTTAGAATTAATAATATGATATGTTGAGCAAACTGAGATTTAGTTATCTATGTATATTTTATTATTTATTGAAATTGTTCATGAATCAGTCTAAAATTAATTTTTTTTTATTTTCAAGTCAATTATTGTTTGATTTTGACTGTTAAGTAAACTGACTATCGTCACGTGATTAATTCTAAATGGAAAGCCTGTCTTTCTCCAGCTTAATTAACTCCTAAATGCAATCGAAAATAAAGTTATGACTGTAATAATTGATACTTTAAACAGCGAAGTTTTATTCTCGCATTTACATGAACACCAAGTACACTATCTTATAATTCGGTTTTAGTGAATTTTTGATAACAGCGAATAAAATTATGATATTGATCTTTCGCGTTTTTCTTTTCTCTAAAGAAGTACCTTTTTCTTACATGACTCATTGAAAAACATTACGTAATTGGAAAGTAAAGTAAAAGTTATAAGAAAAAGTGAATGAACTTAAGGCTCGTACGTGATCTTTTTTGTATCCTCTATTTCCTCCACTATTTTTTTAATACTTTCTATAAAAAAATTATGAAAACTGTTTGCTATGTCTGCACTGTTTATAAGGATTTTTCCGTCAAACCATCCTTCTACTTCGGTATCTCTTTTGCCATCTAGAAGTAACTTTAACTCTTTTCACATCTCTCTAGGATTATTTTAAATTTTTTCTATTTTACTGTTATAGTATCGTTCTTTAGCATTTCGTATTAGTGTAGTTACTTTGTTACGTTTTCCTCTAAAAGAATTGATTTTTTTTTACGATTACTATACTTCCATTCCACTGTGCGGATGTGGAAGTTATTATAAAGAACCACTGAACTCTACATAATAAATGGAAGACCAATACAGATATATGCGCGTGAACAAAATACGGCCCACATGCGATTAAAGGTCGGCGGCATATGCGTCGCCGCAGTAGAAATTTAATATTAAAAGTATGTTGGTGCTTGAGCCAGAATGCTTCTTGAAGACATTATGCGCTGACGCTAGTTTTCTTTGACTTGTCTCCCGTAGCGGGAGGTCTTGGATTAGTGCAGAATTTCAGAGCCGTCGTCAAGCAATTCTCTCGTTTTTATCGATTGTTCTATGTAGCAGGTATTTACAGTTCAATCAAACAATATGGTCCGGAATTGTATTGTAGATACTGTTTTGCAAGAATCGGGGCAAAGGTTTGTTATATTTTAAGCATGTACCTTGTTCTTGCCTATCTTATAAAATATACTACTATCTAAATATCGGCGACAACTCCGAGTTTTGGGATCTTTTCTTTTAACGTGGGTAATTTTGCCTGAAAATTTTTTGATAGGCTATACTTTCTGAGATATCTACTTAACTCTACATGATAAATGTATAGAATTCAGTGGAAATTTAGGATACAAAATTCTCTAACCTCATCTATTTTCCATAATTTTCTTTGCGAATTTTAAAGTTTATTGTTATTTGTGAATCTACCTAAATAATTTTAAACAATCCAACATTATTTGCATTACTGATATTGACTTGATCTATTCTAATTTTAATTACAAAACAAAATAAAAGAGGTTACGTTTAAATGACCTTAACTCCCAGTAAATCTTATTGCATTAATTATTAGTATTATTTTCATTACCCATAATTCTTATTTTTTGTACTTATGTGTATTTTGTATTTATATTATCATCATATATTAATAATTATTTTGTATTTTAATATTATCTATGTTACAATAATTAATTACTTATTATTTCATAATAATAATTAGAAAAAGCATTTATCATCATAATAGCTTTTTTGTAATCTTTTATTACATTCGGGTAGGGGAACCCTCATCTTTTGTGTAACTTTGTAACACAATACATTTTTATTCTCCTCTATTCTAAATTATTTTTTGGTGGACTCTATATTCAACTCCCATCAATATGATCGTGCATTATCAAGAACTTTTACTTGAAAAAAATTAAATAATTATGTTCTTTAATAAAAATTAAGACAAAGGTCAACTATATAAGAAATGTCAATCTATACACGCGTATTTTTGATGATTTCTGAAAAAAAACATATTAAAAACACTTGCAATAAGAATAGAGCTGGCGTGTTACACAGTGCGATTGCGCCGGTACCTCCTGTCGCCATACTTGCGCGAGATTCAATTTTACATACAAATAGGTATAGACATTGGCATTCCATTTATATGGTACAGTTCAGTGTAAAGAACCCGTCAGTTACTAATCTGAATTGCATTATAAGTGACATCTTTTAATTATATGTTAGATCTATTAGTATTTATTGAACATACATATAGTGAATATCAATGGTTTTGTCAATACTGTCACTTTCCTTCGGCTTTAGGGTAAAAGTCGTGCAAAGACGATAATTTGTTGCCCATTTCGTTATCTTGTATTGTTTCGTTTCAACAAAATCTAGGACGTTACATATGTTCGAAGCAATTAAAATCTACAAACATTAGAATCATTTAAATGCTACCCTTCCTAATGACCAATCGGATATAGTAAATCCAACTTTATTTACAGCCCTGATGTAATAATGGGCCTATCTTCGCTGTTTGTTTAATCATAGCTAATTAACATAATCTCTTATGATGTATTAATAGCATTTTAATTTGTATATTCACTCTGTTGTTTGAATATATAGTTTACACACTTCGAAACTGCAGTCTCAAATTGAGAAATATAGCAATATTTAACAAGAAAGGTATTTTGTGTTCGTTATTTGCTCTAACATTTAATTTTGCAATAGAAATTGAAATTAAATGGTCTTTAGAATGTTTTAAAATAAAAATGAATCGTCGACATTTTCTCCTAATATTGACCATTTTACTAGTGAAATAATATATACTTTTTGATTAACGGTCTACCATTTCTCTTGAATGTGGTTTATGTTCAACGATGCTCGCCACATTTCATTGTAGATGTTAGGAAACAATTTATTGATATTTTTGTGCGATAATTATTAGTTTAGTGGCTTGGCCGGCTCAGTCTCCAGATCTTGTCTTATTGATTTTTTATCGGAGAGCATGCTAAAAGACATTGATTTATTTAATAATGATAAAGCTTAACTTTAGCAATGTACAGAAGATGCTTGCAACCAAATAAGAAATATATCAGGGATTTTTAAATGCTTTCTGACGCAAAAATTTGAAATGTATTTTCAAACCAATGGAGGGTACTTATTGTAATATGTAGCTTCAAATGAGTGAATGATATCAAATTAATAAAAGTTAAATAGTTGTTTGTTTAACTTTTAACACGAGTTTCTCGAAAACTACTGCAGTAATCTAAATAAGACGAAGACCTTTTGTACGTATCAAACTTTAAAGGTTTCATAATTAAAAAAAAAAAAACAATCCGAAAGATGCCAAATAATAAAAATAATGTGGAGAATATAACCCCCTCTATTAAAAACTAGCATTTGCGGATAAGGTACTTAAGTAAAATTATCACCAGCTTTCCGTGAAAGACAACCTAAGATCACAAATATTTACTTGACCTCAACTGAGGATTGAGTACTACACGCCCATTAATTTTTATATCCTTATTTTGAAACACCCTCTACAGATAGTGAAAAAATAATTAGGTAAATAAAGTTGCAGGTAATTTTTTCGTAAAATGTGGGTATTAAAAGAAAAATCTTTTATTCAAACTAGCAAATTGTTCCTACTGTATTAAAAGAAGCTATTACGTACCTATTTAGTAGTGATTTAAAATCGCAAGTCATTAAATTTTCATTTTCGTTATAACTTTTAATTTGATCTCCAATTACGTAACATTCTCTAGTCATGTGAAAAATATTTCTAGAGAAATCGTGCGAATCGCAGAAAGTTGGTATATTATTATTAAGTTTCATATACATGTATATCTCTTTATAACTTTTTATTTCTTACTTGAAAGAAAGTAAAAATGAACAGAATGGTTTGCCAATTAAACGAAATTCTATTGAAAATGGAATGATAAACCAGTTAAATAATTCCAAATTTATGACTTTTGAAATTTAATTATGTTTTCCAATATTGCGTTTCAATTGTTGAACAGTAGAGTTAATTATTATTATTTCGCTAGAACATAACACCACCAGCCATGAGAGTTTTAATCATGTAATTATGCTTAAAACATTTATATTCAAATTACTGCTGCACAACGAAACTTCATCTTATCCTGCGGACACAATTCTTATTTTATTTTTTCATTGTTCTATATATAGAGCAAAGGCAGAACATGTGGTTCTTTCGTCAAGTTCAATGTGTTAAACATCTCAATTTCATTTTATCAACCCTTTTAATAATGGAGTGGTGAGGGGTTGAAAAATATTACTAAAAAATCTGAGGCCTTAGCTTCTAGGACATATACCGAATTTCGAGTTTCTGTACTCTTAGCAGATTTTTCCCTATTTACCAATTTACCCCCACTCGTTCAACGCAATCATGTCAGAATATAATCTAGATATCGTTATACGTGTAACAAATTTGAAGTGAAAATAAATTTAATTTTATCAACTCTGTTAATAAGGGATTGGGGTGGGGCGGGGGTATGGAAAAAACGTGAGACTTCTAGTATATGCACTAAATCCCAAATTTTTATACTCATACCAGCTTGCTTTACTTATTTTCCCCTATCTACCACTATTTAACCCCCAACCCTTCAACGGAATCATCTCAAAATATAATCTAGTTCCAGATGTCGTTATAGTATCCCAATTTTATTTTATCAACCCCTTTAATAATGGACTAGGGGCCCACTACCCCTGGGTTGAAAAATATTATAAAAAAATCTGAGGCCTTGGCTTGTAGTACATACATCAAATTTCGAGTTTCTGTACTCTTACCAGCTTACTTTACAATTTCTCTATATTTACCCCTATTTACTCCCCAACCCTTCACCGGATATCTTCAAAAACCAATCCAGTTCCAGATCTCGTTATAATATATACGTGTACAAAATTTCAAGACAATATCTTAAACCGTTCCGGAGAAAGCGTGCGGACAAAAAAAGTTACAGATAGACCGGCAGACCAACAGACCGACAGACAGAAATTTTTTTCTCTCAAATTTAAAATCTCGACGTTTCATGACATTCTAAACCTATTTCAAGAAAATGAAGATTTGAAAGTTTTCTTACGATTACTATACTTCCAATCCACTACATGGATGTGGAAGTAAAATATATAACAATTTACATGGTAAAATTCAATCATGTACTCGCACCTAATGTAACAATTATTATGTTTTTTGTAAATATGTTTATGAAAAATGTGAAAATTATAAAAGACATAGTTTCATTCCCCTCCAACGAGGTAATCCAATTTTCCTGAACTACCTCTTACAGATTAAAATAGAATACATTTAAAATATTCAGTAAATAGATGAAACAACATAAATTCCAAAGAATTGAATTCCGCAGAATTGAATTCCGCATATCATAGTATTAATAATTTTTAATTAACCTAAAAATTCTCTGCAGGATTATTATTATTATTTTTGAAACATCGTGAAAATTCTTTAAATCGGTGTGTCGGACGAAAAAAAGGAACATCGTAGCAGAATTTCCCTTGTTGCTGTCGAAGGATATTAGATCTTTATATTTGTCACTTAAAACACCTACACAAATTTATCGATTTGACAATGAGGAATAGATATAAATTTATTAACGCTCTGCTTAATATATAGAAAATTGTTAACCGCATTTGTTAATCTGTATTTTATCATTTTTGAAAAATAAATTAAGTGAAACAGTAATATAATAGATTTCCATATTTCGGTATGTAATGCATCTGTAGATTGCTGTGCGCAACATTATGCCTGGGAATAATAGTTTTCTGTAATCCTAAACAGATTACCAGAACGACTGCGTTTTGCGCGGATGTGCCTAGTATAAATATTAGACATAAATGTACTTATTTTAACATCATATAACCATAAAACGATGCTTACTGAAAAGTCGTTTTCATTCGTATTTTGTGTTTCATATTTCTTTCTTAAAGAAGGAGAAACAGAAAATTGTTAAAATCATTTTCTCGGTAAAATAATTTTACTTGTATTACGTTATATCATCAATCTAACCTTAAATTTTTATATATAATATAAAAATTATTTATTTGCTGCTGTTATTTTATATTATTCTTTATGTAAGAGATTTTCATTTCAAGATTTCTCAAAATATCCAAAGAGAACATTTTTCAATGAATTGATTCAATGCAGAAATAAGATAGAGCTAAATACTCTTTCAATAATGCAAACCTTATTTATTCTCAATTAGCAATTCCTTGTTTAGTTGTCAAGATTTTGTTTACAAGTGCAGTATTGTCAGAAGTTTTGTAGATATATTTCTCAGGTTCTGCTGGAGTGTGTGATGCACTTACACCTCAAGTCCGATATAGCAGCCGGACTGAGTCGCCAACAGCATATACTATACCAGATTCCACGTTATCGCTTATTTCAATACCTACAGCGTATTGTAAGAAATCTACTGAAGCCCTCTGGAGAGAAATCTACAAGATGACGATTCAATTTAACGTCGATATTCAACGGCACATCTCAAAGTTCTTTGGTGTGGACTCCCTGAACTGCAGAAATTGTAAAGTCCACGGAATTTCTCATATTTTAAATAAATAGTGATAGTTTCTATGACAAATAAGAAACAAAATAATACGTTGGAATCATAGATATTATAATGCATAGCCTGGTCTAAAGTCGCTGAGGAGTCTTTTCTCCCAAAACTTCTCGCGTACGCTTCGACACTATCATGTGACGAATGAAGACAAAGAAATCACTACTTCATTAATCAATGTTCCACCCACACATTATGAATTTATGGTTCCAATATCAGGAATTGAAATGGTTCTAGTTGCGCCATCTGGTGTTGATACTACTATCGTGTTCAAGACAGTATGTACGCCAGGTAAATTTTACTACAACTAAATCATGCATTGACCAATATTTATCTGTTTATCGTTATTTTTAATCTACGAAGTTTAAAGTTGTTTAATTAGCAGAAAGTACCTTCTTAAAGGTTGAATAAGTGCTACGAAGTGTGACGTACCGTGCTTGGTATTGATTTACCGGATTACTATTACCATGTTGGACTACCATTACCACGTCCCTCCGCTTATATCTTCCCAGATCAATTGTGCTTAACTTATCTCTATATGTATTGTCATTTGTGTCTATATAATACGCCTGTAATAATTGGTTTCAAATTACATTTTTAAGCTATTGCAGACTGTGTTTAACTTATCTCTATCTGAGCTGTTCTATAAACTTTGCATATCATTTTTGCTTGAAGGATCTTTCGTCTAAATATATTGTAAGACCTTAGTTTACTCTAGATGAATTCGAAAAATAAAAGTTGGGAAACGGAAAGAGTTACGGAGAGGCAGATTGTATATTACCGTATAAACTAACTATACATTTATTACCATTTACAAGAGTTACATTAACGTGAGCAACCCCTGTAATAATTTAAAAACAAAAGTGGTACTTCTGGAAAATGTTTCACCCAATGAACCAAGACATATGTGAATGTATGCAACACTTTCTAAAGGATAAAACTGTATATATAGTGCTTTCATTTCAAAACTTGCCACCTAGAATATCTCGTAATCTGAAGTAGACCCGATTTTCAACGAAACCACGCCGGTTTAGTTTTCGAGGGGTAACTTCAAAACCACTGTTGGTTGAATTTTGTGTTCCACCCCTTCCTCTTAGCCAACTTTAAAATTTCAGATGGCATCTCCTATCTTGTGACCCATCTTTAGACTTCTTAAGAAGTTCTATCCGTATACCAAAAAGAACTGAAATTGTTCGATCCGTTTCTGAGACAAAGACATAAATTAATTTTGTAATGATGAAAAATAAGTAGACAGAAAATCAGAAAATAGTTTTATTTTTTTCGACCGACCAGAAAACACAAACTTTCTGGAGAAATTTTCCGGCAGAAATTAACGTTTTCCCGGGTTAGACCGGAAAATGAGCATCAGAGATCGTCAAAAGCTTTTATCGATCTCTGTTATTCTCTTTTCCGATCCACAAAAGAAAAAAATGCTGCCAAATTTTGGTAAGTATAGGTGGCTTTGCTTTCTTGTTGCTATGAAAACGACCTTGTGTTAATTGTTGAGGTAAGTGTCAAATAGACGAATACACTTAACTTTTACGAGTTTTCAAAAGGTATGGAAAATATGGATTCAGATTTTGAAGCGTTACAAGCAGAACTAATTTATACCTATAGTTAATTATTGTTTGAAGTAATTTTTTGCTTAGAACATTTATTAAAAAATAATAAAAATTGAAGTTGTGATAGTGTCGGTTTAAAAAAAAGTACGATAAAATGACCGAAAAACCGTGTTTTGCAGCCTGCGGCTCTCTCTGGAATCTAACTTGGTTGACCTGCAAAACACCTGTTTCCGGCGTTGTAACGTAAATTACTATTAAATGTTCAAAGTGAGCTCCATCGTTTACTAAACAATAATACAGCCTATTTTCGGATTCTTTTTGGACTCTTCGAAATGCTTCCCGGGATATTTATCTGCGTCTTCGAGTTATTCTAGCTTTCACAGCATCAATATCTTCTGGTTGTGTTTTGTAAACTTGAGTTTTTAAATACCCGCAAGGAAGGAAATCAAGTTGCAATAAATCTGGAAATCTTGGCGGCCACTCTTGGCCACCTCTCCTTCCAATACACTTCCCAGAAAATGTTTCATCCGGCCATTGTTTCACGGGGAGAGCGAAATGAGAATGAGCTCCATATTGTTGAAAATGCAAATTATCCTCTTCCAGTATAACGTATCCGTCTTCATCGGTCTGCTTTTCTAGCGACTGAGTGATGAGTGGATTTACTACATTTTCTAAAAGTTGGAGGTCCCCAGTCAGATTTTGTCCACTATTTTGTTTCGTTCCGATTATCTCGTCCCTCAGAATGCCTGCCCACACATTGATATTCTCAGGATACAATTATCTTAAATTGTGTTTGTCAACAACTTCGTTCAAGAAAAGTATCGATTCATCGCTAAAGCAACTGTCATAATTATCGTCACTGAGTTGTTGACGAATTTGCAGTTTGTAAGAGAAAAACTGATTTGCTCTGAGCGCCTTATGTACAGAACCCACAGAAATTTGAGTTAACTTGGTTAGTTTCGAAATAGAAGTATTAGAATCCACAGCGAAATTACCAAGAACTTCGATCTGCGTTGCCTCGTCTAGAATTCTTGATTGATTATTATTTTTTATATTACACACCGAACCAGTATTGTCAAATTTTCTAATTAAATCAAGTACATACTGGTGGTTTACACGTTTACCAGGGTGTCTACTCAAGCTATACTACGAACACAACGATTATCACCTTAAATGTGATCTGTGTTCGCTCTGCTAAATTATAAACCATTTTTGAAGAACTGTTAATTGTTATATTAAAAAACTACACTAATCACGTAATGATAAAGTACTTGTGTCTTATACAATTTTTTTATTTTGCTTTAATCCCAGAAACGGATCGAATAATTTGATTTCTGTTTGGTATACGGATAGAACTTTTTAAGCCATTTAAAATAACAGTCACAAGATATGGGGGCCATTTGAAATGATAAAGTTGGGGTGGCTGAGGGTGAAGGGACGGAACACAAAATTCAACAAACAGTAGTTTTCAAGTTAACCGAGTAATCGATAAAATTATAAACTCTAATGGTATTACATGTGATAAACTCTCTGTGCCCTCTCCTTTCTTTTGTCCTTATTCGTTGAATTACCTCAAGGTCGCTAGTATTATCCGATAACCTGAGGCAATGTGACATTTTTACTTTATGCAGATGATGTTAATCTTTATGTGTACTGAACAGACTACAAGATGCTCACATGATGATCCTAAACTCAATTTAGATAAAACAATTCTTTGAACAAATACATCCTTGTTCATCTGAGGAGAGGATGATATGTGATATGAAAAACTCTCTCCACTATAGAGAGTTGAGAAATATCCGATTTTTCAAATAAAAAAATTAAGATGTTTGCAACTAAAAACTCTTACCATTTAGATTGTGTTTCATTTGTTCGGGTTCATCAGCTGCGCCAATTACACACAGATACCCACAATATGACACATATAGGTGTATTCATCCCAGATCGTTCGTCTCGTATACATTAACAATGACGAGGTGATCCAGGTATACATGTATTTTTTAAATTCTTGTCCATAAAAGCTTATATCAAATTATGTTAGTTAGTAGGTAGTAGGAATTATGCCCTAAAGTGACTTTGTGAAACAGGACTAATATTAAATGACATAATTTATAAAAATTAAAATGACAACGAACGTATCTTGTACCAAAATATTCTGTATGATCTACACAATAATTCGATGTGTCTCTATGGTTCTGTTTGAGAAAATAGATTTGCTGTTTTTTATGAATCAGATTAATGATTTGAAAGATTTAATTGCATAGTTTATTACAGATAATACGTTTAAAAAGATTATCAGTTAAGAAATTCAAGGAAACAATTGAATATAAATTTTAGCTTCTAAGATTAAAAAAAAAACGTGTTAAAATTCGGCAAACCTAAGAAACATTTGGGCTTTAAATTGATAATAGTCGTCTGGCTCTTCTGTTCAGTAGTTTATATAGACTATATTAGCTCTAACAAATTTCATTGAAATCAATTTGAATAGACGCCAATAATCAGAACTACGGTAGAATGTTGGTAAACTAGAAATAGCTTTTTCAAATTGTGTTTCGTTTCTGCCAATAAATTAATGGAAATCGAATATAATTTTAATCTTAGAAAGCGAACGGCCCTCACCATTTGATACGGGTTTTCGGGGTAACGGATAATTGATTTATCATAGTAATTAGAATGAAAGGGATAACGCTTATTCAAAACTAGCAAGCTCAGTAATGTATTAAACTAATAATAAGACAGAATATCCCATAGAAACGACCAGTGAATATTCATATTTACATATAGTTTCACACTAAAATGATGAAAATAAATCAAATTTTCTAAAGGCTTTGTAAGTTAGATGTAACATAGTAAGAATATCAACAAATATTTTTCTTGAATTCTTGAGCCATTTAGAGAAAGTAGCGTTCCTTACATTTTGAATTATTAATCGATCATCAGAAGTATTATTGAGTCAAATAAAAGTAAACTGAAAATTTTATATGTTTGGGGTCTCTATCAACACATAACATCACATCTTGGTAGACGTTTTGTGATCCATGCATCTGGTTTGCCTATTTTGCTGTATGATGCATTTGGCAGCATCACGCCATTTACCACGGTTGTCTGTTAGGCGCATAGTTTTATCAAAACTCTCAATTTCTCGGTAACTTCAGTCCATTTTGAAGGGTACTTCTTTGTCGCTTACCATCTAGTTTCCCTCAACTATGAACCGTTCGATATGGATAAATAATTGAAGGATTCAGAGAAATACAATGCAGGAGAGTCGTTTTGGCGAGTATATTTAATCAGGAATAGATAGTCCATGTCTCTGCAGCGTTGATAGAGAAAACTAGAGCGTTAGCAAGTCTTATCTTTGTGCGCCTCGAAATAGGAATAACCAGACTTTGCTCAACTGGGAAGTTGCCGATCTTGCCATCTGTATTCTTCGTTAAATCTCATACTCGCGGTTTCCAGCATTGTCTAAAAGGGCTCCAAGTTAAACCATCTTATTAACTACCTCACATTGACCTATCATTAACGTGGCTGGATGGTTTTCATTTGCTCGGTTTACAATCAGAATTTTGGTTTTACTGTAATTTACACTCCAACCGTACTCAGAGCTTATTGTTTGAACGTTGTCCAGCAGGTGCATGAGCTCATCTTCGCTCTCTGCAGTAGAAATTATGAAATTAAGTTCCACTGTCGTTCGGTTGCTTAATAAAACCTTATTAGTACAATCCTTAGGGAGTTTAAGCTAGGATTAAAAAATCCTTATAAGAACTTTTGATTTTTTCTTTAGTCTTTAGTAGTAAAAAGGTATTTTAAAAAGTTATCAGTGTCACGGTGGGCGGAAGATAAAACAAAATGGCGTAAAATTTTTTTTTTGGAAATAACTTTTAAAATATAAAAAAATAAAAATATTATAGTGATAAAAATTGAAGAGCAAGAAATTGTACAAACAAGTACTTACTAACAATTTTGTTTATATAACAGTTTTTGCGTAAAATAAAAAATCTGCCCAAGAAATCATCACTTCCACATCCAGATTTTCCATCCAAGTCTCTTTAAAGGAAAACATCTTGACTACATTTGCACTCTAGTATGTGGAAATAAAAAAAAATCATAGAATTTTAATGATGTTTAAGACAGACTTCATAAGGCGTTGGTTTCTAGCATATACACCAAAACCTATTTTCAGTGAATTTCAAAAATGCATAGAGGGCGTTGGTGGCAGCTTAAAAATAAAATTCGCTTCAGGTAAACTGCCTTTTCTGTGCTAGATATTGAAAAATTTTAGAAGAAAAACTTACTCAAAATTAAAAAAATATGACGTAACAAATTTGACAACTATAGAAGGTGATTCACGTTTCATCTTACGTTCCACGACAGACATTAAAAAAATAAATAAATAAATACAATAATATGCATATAGTTATCAAATTTGGTACAACGCCACATTTTTTAATTTTGAGCAAGTTTTTCTTATAAAATTTTTCAATATGTCTAGCACAAAAGTGGCAGTTTACCTGAAGCGAATTTTATTTTTAAGCTGCCACCAGCGTCCTCTATGCATTTTTGAAATTCTAACGTACCGAAAATAGTTTTTACGTCAAGCAAAAGCAGAATACAGAAAATTGTGTTCATAGTAAAAAGAAAATGGTTATTTACACCTATAATAACGCTTTTCCGTAGACACATTGTATATACATCAAATTTCAAGTTTCTGTACTCTTACCAGCTTGCTCATTTCCCTCAATTTACTTCCTCTTACCTCCCCCTCTTAAGGGAATTATCTCAAAATATAATCTAGTTCCAGATGTCGTTATAATACACACGTGTACCAAATCTCAAAAATCTCAATTTTATTTTATTGGCCCCTTTAATAATAAAGTGGGGGGGGAGGTGGAGGGACTGAATAATTTTATAAGAACGTGTGAAGCCTTGGCTCTAGTGTATACACTAAATCCCAGGTTTCTGTACTCATACCAGCTTGCTTTACTTATATTAACCTCCAACCCTTCAACGGAATTATCTCAAAATATAATATATTTCCAGTGTCGGTATAATACATACGTTTGCCAAATTTCAAGTGAATATCTCAACTTTATTTTATCAACCGTCTTAATAATATAATGGGGTGATGGGAGGAATTTAAATCGTTATAAATAAATCTAAGGCCTTGACTTCCAGGTGTGATTATAATATACATGTGTGCCAAATTTCAAGTGAATGTCTCAATTTTATTTTATCAACCCCTTTAATAATGATGGGGGAGTTAGAAAATTTTATACAAAAATCTAAAGCCTTGGCTTCTAGTATGCACACCAAATTCCAAGTTTCTGCACTCTTCCCAGCTTGCTTTACTTATTTTTCAATATTTACCTCTATTTAATTCCCAACCCTTCAACGGAATTATCTTAAAATATATTCTAGTTCTAGGTGTTTTAGATAATATATGCGTGTATAAAATTTCAAGTGAATATCTCAATTTTATGGTATCAACCCCTTTAGTAATGGAGTGGTGGGCATGGAAATATTATAAAAAAGTCTGAGACTTTGGCTTCTTGTTTATACACCAAATCCCAAAGTTTTGTACTCGTACCAGCTTGCTTTACTTATTTTCCACTGTTTACCCGTATTCACCTCCCATACGTGTACAAAATTTCAAGTCAATATCTCAAACTGTTCAAGAGAAAACGTGAGGACAAAAAAAAGTTAGACAGACCGACGGACAGACAGAAATTTTGTTTCGCTCAAATTTAAAATCTCGACTCGAATTATGACTTTCTGAACCCATTTCAACAATAAAAAATTTTGAATTTTTTTTTGCGATTACTATACTTCCGTTCCACTACGTGAATGTGGAAGTAATTAATGTTGTAGTAGTGGAGTCTTATGGGTAGAAATTTTAGTGACCTAGGAAAATTGCTAAAATAGCAATGTTTTCTTCTTAATAGTTTCTAAATATCAAGGCTCACTTTTTCTGCTAATTTTCCAATGACACACGACATTTCTGTGTATTTTTTTAGTTGTTCTTGAATATCTCAGCTTCCTTACATCAGATCAAAAGTTTGAAAAGGAGAAATGTTCGCAATTTAATTTTCTACAACCCAGTGTGGTCGATTTTTTTTGTAGCCTATAGGTAACGTCAAAATAATTCAAGATGGCAGCAATTAATATGTTGGTATTTTATTGATATATTCTGTTACTATAGATACCTTTAAATAAAACTGTAGGAAAATATGGTACTAATGGTAATTAATAAGTGAGCCAAATATTCTTTGACTATATTAAGAGGGATGGTCACAGATGGCTTTAGTGTGAAAACCGTATTTTGATTCCCATTTTTGAGCAAACCATCGTGGAGCATTTTTTTTAATTGTAGCTTTTCATAAGTACCTTATAGTACTTATTGAAAAAATATGCCATAGCCGAAAGACAAATTTTTGTACAAGAAAAACTAAAGAGGCTGCTGCACAACACTCATTGAGAGTTCAAAAATGGATGTTCGATAGCGATAAATTTCAGGAAAAATATGGTTGGAAGATGGCCAAAACTGGCTTGCTGATCGGATTGGGGCAAAAAATTAAGCAACTACTCAAAGAACTCCGCAGTTTTTAATAACAATTTAGGTTTCACTCCTAGGAGCTGAGATTTTGCACAAAGGTAGTTCATGACATGCTGATCTAAAGTCTCCGTGATCACAAGACATTTTTATGACAGTATTTCAAGATACTAGCCGAAGAAAGTCTTAATACCGACGAAACTACGGCTTACTTTGACTAATATCTCGAAATCCTGTCATTAACATTTTTTGCGACCATGGAGAGTTTTAATCAGCATGTCATGAACTACTTCTGTGTAAAATTTCAGCTCATGGAAGTGAAACCTAAAACGCATTTAAAAACTGCGGGGTCCTTTAAGCATTTAAAGTCCACCGTTTTACAAGTAGAAGCTTTAATTTGACATCTAGTTTTGCAACCACATGCAATTTGTTTCGCAAGAATAATCTCTTTAAAAATGAATTATTATTTGTTTGCTTATAATTGTATTGAAACATATTCTTTATAGGATTTTGCAAACAGCAGAAAAATAGCTATCTATAACTAAAAGAAAAACTTTGTGTAAAAATATTAATGAAATCTTTGCATTCTTTCGATAACCTGAATTCTGGTTATAATAGCAAATTAAAATCCTAAAATGAATTTGTCTAATTTCTTACATGACAATTCTCATTCTAACACTAGCATCCACACAGTCCCCTACGGCCATGCAGATTATGGCCGTAGGGGACTGTGTGGATGCTAGTGTTAGAATGAGAATTGTCATGTAAGAAATTACAGAAATTCAGTTTAGGATTTTAATTTGCTATTATAACCAGAATTCAGGTTATCGAAAGAATGCAAAGATTTCATTAATATTTTTACACAAAGTTTTTCTTTTAGTTATAGATAGTTATTTTTCTGCTGTTTGCAAAATCCTATAAAGAATATGTTTCAATACAATAATCTCTTATTTGCAACGTTAACATTTTTTAAGTAAGTCCATAGTTCCTGAAATATTCAACGATAAAATTAAATACTTCGTCTTAAAAACGGCATGTTTCAACTTCCAAGTCAGAAACTATTAATCCTACATAAAATAACAGAAATAACTTGTGATCAGTTTTCAAGCTTTCTTATTGGTCTCCTTCATTTTCAACTAAATGAAATTCTTTTGTTTGACAAAAACCGCATTGAGACACCCATTTTCTCAAGCCAGAATCGCAATTCGTTATAACCTGTGATTATTAGTTTGTATGAAAATTTGTATAGATCATTTCTGTCTCAAAATTAGATTATTTTTCAGGTTCAGTAATTTTCTTGAATGTTATTCTCTGAGAAGGGGAGGTATCTACCCCTCTATAAATCCTCGCATAACATAGAACTGTATCTTCGGTGCGTTCACTCTTCGATTATAAGAAAAACTTAATTTTATTGATATAACAATCTTTCTAAAGTAAATCCTCTAGATACTGTATTATGTAGGCAAGAGATAATTCGAACAGGCGACTCATACTCGGCATTCGCTCGTCTATTGTTTAAAGTATTCGCATTCGCTCTTCTATTTTTAAAGTACTATAGAGATATTTCATGATGCGCCGATGATACTCAATTATATCATAGTTTATGTTAATCTGTTTAACATAATTTATCGCTCAATCCTAATAAATGTGTGGCGACAGAAACGGTGTAGATGAAATAAATCAAATGCAAACAGAAATAAATGAAGAAATTCTTTCAATAGTTAGATCTTCAAACGGGTTTGGGTGTAGTATTTTTATAATTTAGTGAAATTGAATTTGCAAATGATCCGATTTAAACGGAGCCTATTTTAATTTAAATATTTTTATCTTCTAACAGTAATATATCAAATTTCAATATGAGTAAAAACATTCGTGAATTGGTGTTATCACATTTAAACTATTCGCGTTTCATGTATGAATCCTATTTGGACACAGTGGGCAAAAGCAGATTGAAAAATACAAAATTCATGTTGAACACTATATGGACTCTGCAAGCACGTCCCGGGAATATGTGCTGGAATAAAAATATTACCTTGGTTAAGTATAACAGGGTAAAGTACAACGCCTCTCATCCTTTGTAAATTCCATAACTTTTCTGGAATGTCATCACTAAAGTATAATTTACAAGAAGAGACCAACAATACTTAATATGCGGTTGTATTATATATTTAACATATCAAGTTTTAGAACATCCTTATTAAAATCAGTCTCTTATATTGTAATAAAAAATTATAATTAAGTACTTTGTATAGGATTTGGCTGTTTATTAAAATAACAAGCAAACAACAAATAATTCACTTTTAATTAAGTAAGTACTCATTATCTAAAAACCTAATTCTTATAATATTGAATGACAAATTAAAGCATTATTGCTGACCGATCAGTTTTAACACTATTATGTGATAGATAGAACAGGGAAGGGTATTTTGTAGATTTAAACTTTTTCCCTTTTTTGTTTTTTCTTTTTATGCCAATGAAATTCACTGGTAAATTATAATCTTAAGTACTTTATCGTTAAATATGGGAATAGTCATCAACTAATTGTTGGTCTAGATATTTGAAGATTTCTAACTACCACATATATCAAAATATTACATATGAAGAACCAAGAACCGACGGAACTTGTAGATTAACAACTATATTTCAAGGTATACATAATGTAATGGAGTAGACCCTAAAATAGAGAAAATAGATGCATTTTTTTTAATTTAAGGAAAAACTATTACAGTTAATATATATTATTAAGAACAACTTCAAAGACATTATTAATTATTTTGAATTAAATGAGTCATAACCACCAATTCTAATTCCAGCGATGACAAATTCTGTTATATTATTGAAATTAAGTTATTTGATGGCCAATTATGACCATACTGACGCGCGTGTATCTGATCACTTATGTTTAATACATTAAATTTATTTACTGTGTTATCAACACACACATCAACATTCTGAACAGGACATTATTACTATAATACAAAATATACTCTCCTATCAGAATGAATTTTGTCAATGCCATGTATCAAACCCCAGTATTGAACAAAGATAAAACTAAATTACCCTGCCTCCTTGGCATATATGGATCAAGTTGTAAAGGTCCCCTTCTTAACTCACAATAGGGACAAAATTTATAACATACAAGATTTAAAATTAGGTAGTAAAATTAAGGACAAATAACATTAGACAATTTGTTAACTTTCAGATAGTATGATTTTTTGAGATTTTTTTTATTTAATAAGGAAATTAAGAACAATTTAACTGCTTGTACTCTAGAGTCACTTATATGAAACAAGAGATGACATAAATTAATTTGGTGTTTATTTTATATATGACAATAAAAGAAAAATACTCAAAAATCCATAGCTTCTCATCTTTTGTCACGTACTGAAGTTCTCACTGATCTTTTGTAGGTACGTGCAAATCAACCAGCATGAAGTATTAGCGTAAATCGCTACTTTAGATAACGGCTTACATTTCACTATCTATTTGATCACTGATATTTAATTAATGTTTTTTCTGAATCAAAAAAGTGTTGATGAAATAGTTATGAAAGCTGAACATCATAAACAAGAATACAAAATGGGCAGCAGTATCTACTGGCTTGATCTTGGACCGTTTTAGATTATAGATTGTTTAAAGGATCCCTTGGCTCTTTAGCCCTTCACCTCGATCTGAAAAAAGTTCTGAATGTCATTACAATTATTTGTTGCTCAGGACTCTCAAACTTTTAAAGATTTTCTTAAGAACAAATTCTCGTATATCTTCACAGGTTAATTTTGTCTTTTCTAAGCCCTAATCGTTTTTTGCAAAGCTGTTAGCTATGTTCCATTCCCTCATGAGCTGTTACCCACAGGTAACTTTGTCGTTCTTTCCAGGTGGTTTAGAGATTATCTGCATCTTAGGTCATAATAAGGAAAAAAAAAATGCTAACCCGTTTTTACCTAAAATATATAGCAGATAAATTGAATCCCAATCATTCACGAACTCGACTATATGTTGTAGGAAGCGAAAAAGTAATGACTATATGTTTCCCTTAAAATGTTAAAAGCATCCGAGGTTAGTGGTAATCTAGCTAAATTAAAGTGTTTCTCCAGCGTTTATTTTGTTATAATTTTGTCGTGTAGCATATATCTTTGATTATCGATTTGTGTCCTCAACTTCAGTCCTCAGAATCAGAGAGAAATCTCAACCTGCTGCAAGTACTTCTACATAGTTTGCATTGGCTTAATTGCAGATTACCGACTTTCTCAAATAATTTTTTTATTATCAATTTTTCTATCCGGAAAACCTATGCACCACAATTGGCAATAACGCTTAAGAACAGAACATTGGTGTAATGTATATTTGACCAAGATTTCAGCAGAGGTTGGAATGATTGAAGAATTGTTTTCCCGCTTTATCGTGAGGTGACTTTTTGGAATATAAATTATTCAAACTCGAATTAAGAGCAATTGCAGGCACTAACGTATGAGGATATTATCGCTATAAACTGCTTTTTCGTTGCTTTTGGGCTATTTGAAACATGGTTCACTCCTTCAACATCCGCATCAACGCATTATGTCGTGATCAATAGTATAATTAGCTAGATTTTGTTTTGATTGAGTCAAGAATCAGACTTACCAACAGGGATGCTGCTTTACCGTTGACGTATTATTGCTATGTTGATTATTTCTTGGTTCCGTCACTATCTCTCACCTCTTTATTCGAAGCAAGATCATGGACACTGGACAACAACATTTCAGTATATTGAACTTCTGCCTTAACCTCTGCCAAATATGTGTTGAAGAGATGTATATTAATTTGCGTTTTTTATACACTACAACTGTTTGCGATAAAAGCTCGAGGAGTTTTCAGAAATAAAAATTAATCACCCTGGTTACAAAAACATACTTATTTGAGAAATTGGTGCAAACAATGAAATGTTGCAGGTCGATATTTTAATCTTTGTGTGGGTTGAAATTCAACACAAATCAATCACCAAAATTATCTTCTATGCAACAAAGCCATAGCGGAGCACACTCAAGAAACCTTCAATTTAGCTAATTTACCACCAATAGAAGACGCCCCTAATTAACAGATTTTAAGATAAACAACTCGAAATGTGCTTAGTGCATAATATTATTTTTGTCACTTGTTAGACCTTTTCATCAAGTTCAAGGCCGCGAAATAATCTACCTGTTGCAAAATATGGATGGAAGATGTTTGGAACTAAATTGTTTCCAATCTCTATGAACAAAAATTGCTACAGCTTATATTTTACTAGTATCAGAATAGCCATCAAAGAAATGTAAATACAGTGCTACCAGGAAATGCTCTACGACCTGAATAGTAACAAATGCAGTTTTTCCAGATTTACAGTCCACTTTAGAAATGTAATATTTTGCATTTGTGGTGTTTAACGTTACTTATTTATCCTCTTTGCCTATTATTGTATAGTGTTATGTACTTCATAGCTTCCAAAATTGTAAAAAAATCATAACCGTAAAAATATTAATTTAAGAAATATATTCAAATACACTGACAGACATAAAAAGTGGCGCACTCGAAATTGTACTCAAGTTTAATCTGTCGTAATCTCTAAACTACTAGATTGATTGCCACGAACCTTTTTTTATTTTGAAGAATGATTCTTTAAGATCATCATACAGGCCCAAACATTTTTATAGATTCAATTTTTATAAGTGATACAGGGAAATATAAAAGTGACTGTTTTATTCAGGAACTTTAATATACTCTGTAGATTTATTCGGCACTTTGAATAAGCTCAAAATACTTTCGGCGTTTTAAGCGTAATTCAAGTTAAATTTTTGTTTTTGAATCACCTCTTTATCTGGCTTTGTTTAGAAAATACACATGTCTTAGCAAAGTAATGTTAAATGCGTATTAACAAAATTGATATATTGTTTTGTTTAAGAGAGCCATGAACAGGTTACACATTGTTCTAAAACATAACAGGTGTCAAAATGTTTTCAACATGACATTCACTCGCTAGCGATTACGATTTTTAATTCGTTTTTGGAGAAAACATTGAAAACGTTTTTCTCCACGTCGCGATTCGGATCGAAAGTCGTGTTTGTGATTTTTAAGTAATGCCTCAGCAAATAACATCGGAGCAAGTAGCCCGAATTATGGCTTTAGTAGGAGACAGAAGAAGTAAAAGATATGCTGCCCGGGTTTTTGGTGTTCCCGAATCGACTGCACGTCGGGCAATTGCAAGATATGAAGAGACTTGTCATTGTCGTAGAAGAGATAGATCAGGTCGTTCTAGATGCACAACCGTTATTGATGATCGGTTCATTCGGCTTCAAACTATACGAAATCGCTTTCATACATCAGTTCAAACAAATGTTCCTTTAAGGCATCTAAGAGGAAGAGTTGTAAGTGATCGCACAGCAATTCAAAGATTGAAGAAAGTCAATGTGAGGTCTAGAAAACCAGCAACTGCACCAAGATTACTTGCAGGACATCGAGGAGCTTCTCGATTCTGTTTGTTTTCACCAGATGGCCGTCAAAGGGTATGGAGAAGAGTTGGAGAAAGATATGAGCAGAGCCTTTTCAGCGCAAGGGAAAGCTTTGGCGGAGGTTCCGTTATGATCTGGGGAGGAAGTTCAATAGAAGCTCGCATAGAACTTTACGTGCTCCCAGGAAATTCCCTCACGGCCAACAGGTATATTGAGAACATTTTACAAGACACTGTAATTCCATTTGCATCCTTTATAGGGAGCGATTTTATACTGGTTCATGACAATGCGCGCCCTCACACTGCTCACATCGTAAATGAATATCTCGATGAAACTGGCATAGATCGTTTGATATTGCCAGCAAAATGTCTCGTATTCTATGGGGTTCACCTATAGAACACGTTTGGGATGAAATGAGGCGAAGAATCAGGTCTCGCAATAGGGTTCCTGACCCTCTGGATACTTTAGGAGAAGCACTTATAGAGGAGTGAAATAATATTCCACAGATCAATATTTCAAATTTAGTCAGAAGCATGCCAAGAAGAATATAGAATTTGATCAGGGCACGAGGAGGTTACTGATCTTTTTCTCCGCTGAGATAGTTCCACCTTTATTCAATTTCGTGTTGATAATTGTAAAATGTAATCTTATAAAATAATGTAATAATGTAATCTTATCCAATAAAATATTTTCAATTGTACCTGTTTCACCTACAATCGTGTATTGTCTAAACAAAGTAAGATAAAAACATAATTCAAAAACAGAAATTTAACTTGAATTACGCCTAAGACGCCGAAGGTATTTTGAGTTTAGTTTAAGTGCTGAATAAATCTACAGGGTGTTTTAAAGTTCCTGAATAAAACACTAACTTTTATTTTTCCCTGAATCACTTATTAAAATTTAATCAATAAAAATGTTTGGGTCTGTATTATGATCTTAAAAAATTATTCTTTAAAATAAAAAATGATTGTGGCAATCAATCAAGTAGTTTAGAAATTATGACAGATTAAACTTGAGTAAAATTTCGAGTGCACCACATTTTATGTCTGTCAGTGTATTTAAGCAAGCAATGAAATGTAGGTTGTTATATAAACGCCAGATTTTAACCATTTTTTTTAAATACGGCGAGTTACATGTACATAGGATTTACTGGAAATTTATAGATATTGGGTACTCTCCCGTACGCTCAGTGCAGTCATTTCACTGCTCCAATATTCTTGTAACATTTATTCTAATCAGCAAAAAATTTGCTGTCCCATTAAATAATAAGGTCGCTTTAACTAATATTGGTTTACTTGAAAATATAATGCTCATTTCAATATGTCTCTGTGACTCCTAGAATATCGATAAGAAAATGTCGTAAATGAAGTTTGAATATTTACAAAATGTCTTTATAACTAACAGAATCTTTATTTTTGTGGAATATGCGTTTCGTGTTTTGGCAACCTATAAATTTTGACCATAAAATAGCTGTAAAGTCTCTATGCATTCTTCAAGTCCAGCCCTTTGATATATTATCCAATACACATTATTCTAGATTTTATTATCACCGTACTAAACAGAAGACCTGCAAACTTTCAGTATGTAAATAGAGACTGCAAATAAAACTCTCGTAAACTAGTAGAAGAAACCACAAAAATATATTTTACTAGTCAAAATATCCACTTAAAAATGAATTATATAGTGGTATCAAAACTAAGATAGTTGCTCTCATACATATTGCATACTTGTAAACTTACTACGATCTAGTTTGAAATTTAAACAGCTTGTGTCAAGCAGTGCAATTGGCATCAAATATTACCATGCAATTTGATCTAATTATTATTTTTCTCGGCTAAGTATAATTATTAACTGTCTACTACGTTTCAGTTTATTACACTTCCATCACAGATACTATAAAATGATGTCTTTCCTTCAATGTTAATCCATGTTATCCGAGGTCTAGTCAGTATGTGTGTGAAAATCATCTATACGGACCCATAGACGTACCTGTATCACTGTCAGTTCCCAATTATAAGTTAAAAAAAAAAGAAAAAAAAAAGAAAAAAAATTATTAAATGAAAAAAAAAAAATGAAAAAAATACATATATAAAAAAAGAATATATATTAAAAAAAAAAACTGAAAAAAATATCACAAAAAAAAGATATATGTTTGTATGTTTGTACTTATTCGTTTACGTAAATACTTATATGCTTGTTCTATATAAAAGAAAAATATGTAGTTAAAAAAAAATGGTACAGATTGGTAACCAAGGAATAATGTGATAAGAAATAAAATAAAAAAAATAATTATTATACTAGGAAACATGGCGAATGGTCCTTGTAACCGTAGTCAACAAACCTGAAACACACACACACACACCCGCACACACACACACACACATATAATTGTTGCACATTCTATAGGATATTCTTCGCAGTTTTTCTGTGAGTAATATTAGTTTTAGACATTTTTAGTTTAATTAAAAAACATAAAAAAAATTATGTAATTTTTTTTAATTACAAAATTTATAACTTTTTTATTTATCGATCGACTTTGCTCAAAAACAGGGTTCTTCCACTAGCTAACACTAACTTACTGTCCAAATTTCAATACAATCGGACTTTTCGTTCTTAAGTTATCATGCTTACAAGAAACGTGACGGACGAACGGACAGACAGACGGACAGACAGATGGACAGACAGAAGGACAGGCAGACGGACAGGGGGACGGACGGACATTTTGATTATTCAAAATTCGACCACCAACACAGCGATATGAATTTTTTTCTCTACGAGCAATATTACCGGTTTTAGAAATGTTCCGATCGAATGCAATATACTCTTCGTTTTGTATTTGCGAAGAGTATAATAATGTTTCAATAAATCATATCATACTCAGAAAATGACATTCGGTGCAAGAGAAACTTAGGATCGATAAAAATTGAAAATGAATGATACTTACATGACAGGGTGCACTGCGGTACGGAATGCCGCAAACGTGTACTTCTCCCTTCGATATCTCGATTCATACTAACACAAAATCATAATTCGTTCGTGGGTACTGGCATGAGCTGCCAAATATAACTAATAAATAATATCTGAAGCGGCAGTGGCGTGCACCAAGGTGAATCAAAGAAAAGGTTAGGAGGGTTAATGATTGTTTCTAATCATAGCTAAGTTGGTGAAAATTTTTACTAAAAATTCTTGAACATATAAGAAAATTGCCAGTATTTCAAAAAGTCCCAACTTTCATTCCTACAATGCCTAAAAAAATTTTGAGCTTTGAATTTGACAAAATGTAACGTAAAAAATAGAACACATGGTATGCTATTATGGAATTTATTTTTATTGTAAATATTCATCTTGTGTTCTTTCCATTCAACCCTTGTTCATGATGTTTCGTAGCAATCTCGAGCAAAAGTGTGACGTGTTTTTTAAACACCCTGTGTATATACTTTTTGACTGATAATGAAAGTCGAATATCATCGACCCACTAATGCTCGGACTAATGCTAATCACTTATTTCTTGTGAATAAATATGACTAGTTAAAATTTATTAAATTAAATTATCATTAGTTTAAAAAAAAATTACAATCTTAAAATCCATTTCCTAGGCATTGTTGAACTTGAACTATAAATGAGTCTTTTCTTTAATATGAACTACTTTCTGAGATCAATAGCGTCTTCAAGATAAGTTTTCTTTGTTAACTTAGGAGAAGTGATTAACCAGTGTAGTAAAGGCGACGTCGGCTATGTTTGATTTATATCTAAAGTTAGCACATACTGGTCTATTCTCTCCGGCATAGTCCCTTACATTTCACGTCGCATATTTGGCCTTCTTATTTACCATACCAGGATTCGTCAGAACGAAATGACACCTTCTGAAGTTTGAGACCTATTGTTATTACGATCTTAAAAGAGGTTTAAACATTTTTCAAGAATTCTTTCTCTGGAGCACTATTTGTCTTTATAATTTAGAAATGAATAAAGCCGTAGTTAAGATTATTAATAATGAGATAAAACGATATTATTCATATTTATTTAATACTTAATCTGTCTCAAGTAAACATTTTTCATAGTTTTGATTATGGTAGTAGTTATTAATTTTCTGAATTGTCCATATCATCGTGATCAATATTCCTGGGCTTCTGTAAATTAAAATTTATTTAGAGCTTTTCCCCTTAACTTTGTATTAACTTTATATTATCAAGGTGTATAATTTCCTTTTTTTAGTGGGAATAAGCTCTGATATTGGTGTAAGAATAATATACTTGAATAATATTGGTATTAGAAAACGCTGCCTAAGGAATGACTACTCCCACATCCAGATTTTCCATCCAAGTTTGTTTGAAGGAAAACTTTTTGATTATATTTGCACTCTAGTATGTGGAGACAATGGGTTATAGAATTTGATATTTGGAGCAGATGTCATAAAAAAAATGAGGCATTTGTTTCTGGCATATACGTGAAGTTTCTGGGCTCTTATTAGCTTGCTCTACTTATTTTCTCCAATTACATCCCCCCCTCCACCCCTCTAATGAAATTATTTCAATGAGAATGATTACAATATATACGTGTACGAAATTTCAAGTGAATATCTCAATTTTATTTTATCAACCAGTTTATTAATGGATTGGAAGTGGTGGTGGTTGACAAATATTATATAGAAATCTGAGGCCTCGGCTTCTAGTATATACACCGAATCTCAAGTTTCTGTACTCTAACCAGCTTGCTTTACTCATTTTCCCCTATTTACCGCTGTCGTTATAATACATACATGTAAAGTTTCAAGTGAAAATCTCTATTTTATTTTATCAACCCTTTTAATAATGGAGTGGAGGTGGTGGAGGGATTGAAACATATTGTAAAAAAATCGGTAAAGGTATTTACACAGAACTTCCCTCTTTATTTGTATCGGGCGGTCACTCTAAAAAATTATTAATTACGAAACCACATATATGAAAATAATAATCGGAAGGTATTATTACAAAGAAAACCTGATAACTTTTGGTCAAAAAAATATACAGAGTGATCATTCGATATCAAAATTCAATATTAAATAAAAAATGTCAAATATGGAAGGCTTGCGTAAATACCTTAAATACCTTTAGAAATTTCCCACATGGTTGAATTGTTTTTTAGGTGACCACCCTGTATATTTTTCAATAAAACTATAATAGGTGTCTTCCTTGCCAAATGCGTTAACTATATGTCAAATATTATTGCCATCTGTCATTTTTTCAGTTCCATATCCACGCAGTGCAGTGGACGTATAGTTGTGGTTAAAAAAATTTCAATGTTTCTCTTTTTCTTTAAATGGTATTAGAATGTCATTGAACGTGGAAATTTGAAATTCGAGCGAAACAGATTTTTTTCCCATCATCTATTCTATAGTTTTAAAAATATTTTTAAAAAATTTAACTTAGACAAAATTTTCAATTTTTTCTTTTTGAAAATTTTTATTTATGAAATGGAGCAAAATTGAGCAAAAAGAAATTTCACATATTTCTACATAAAATAAAATTTTTCAAAAAGTTTTTTATATTATATTTTTTTCTCTGAAATAGGTTTAGAATGCCATGAAACGTGAAAATTTTAGATTTGAGCAAAAAACAATTGCCACTTTTTATCCTAGGTAGTAAGAAAAAATTTCAAAAATGTTTCCATTTGATTTTCTTTTTCTGACATAGGTTTAGAATGTGATTTAATGTTAATTTAAAATTTGAGGAAAAAAATTCTATCATTATTCTATAGTAAAAAAATTTGAGAAAAATTTTCCTTTCACAAAATTTTCAAATTTTTATTTTGAAATACTTTTTTACGAAATGGATTTAGAATGTCATGAAACGTGGAAATTTTAAATTTGACCAAAAAAAAAGCCGTCTTTTCTACTGATAAAAAATTTTCAATTTCGGATTTTTTTTTCTGAAATAGAATGTGATCAAACCTGGAAATTTTAAATTTGAACAGAAAAAAAAATTCCATCATATATATTCTATGGTAAAAAAATTTTAGAAAATTCTTTAACAAAATTTTGAACGATTTTTCTATTTGAAATTTTTTTTATGAATGGATTTAGAATGCCATGAAACGTGAACATTTTAAATTTGAGCAAACAAAATTTCCATTGATAAAAGAAATTTAGAAAAATTTTCAAATTTTTCTCTTTCAATTTTTTTTTTTTATGAAATTGATTTAGAATGTCAGGAAACGTGTAAATTTTAAATTTGAGCAAAAAAATCCCATCTTTCTGATAAAAAAAAATTCAAAAAGTTTTGAATTTTTTTTTTCTGAAATAGGTTTAGAACATGAAACGTGGAAATTTTAAGTTTAAGCAAAGAAATTTTTTTTTCGATATTTATTCGATTTAGACGGTCCACCCTGTATATTTTCCAGTGAAAGTTTAACCATTTCTTCGCTGAGAGTAGCGTCAGCTACCTACCAAATTTGGCTGTTCTCCGTCAAGTAGTTTTTTAGTTAATGCACCAACGGACAGACAGACTGACGGAATTGAAAAACCTATATTTTCGTATTCTACGTGATCTGAAACGTCAAAATCCGAAAAAATCTCGGAGGGTGATTTTTTCTCGAATACAATACTTTCCTTCGGTATGCAAGGGAAGTAATAATCTGAGGCCTTGGCTTCTAGTATATACACCAAATCTCAAGTTCTGTACTTTTATCAGCTTGCCTTACTCATTTTCCCCTATTTAACCCCAACCCTTCAACGGAATCATCTCAAAAGGTAATCTAATTACTGATGTTATAATACATACATATTGTAAAAAATCTGAGGCCTTGTCCTCTAGTATATACACCAAATCCCAAGTTTCTGTACTCTTACCAGCTTGCTTTACTTATTTTCCCGTATTTACCCCTATTTAATCCCCAACCCTTCATCGGAATCGTCTCAAAATATAATCTACTTCCAGGTGTCGTTGTAATATATACGTGTACCAAATTTAACGTCAATATCTCAATTTCATTTTATCAACCCCTTTAATAATGGCGTAGGGAAGGTGGGGAGGGATGGAAAATATTATTAAAAAATCTTGGGTCTTGGTTTCTAATATTGTATTGTATTCTTACCTTGCTTTGATTATTTTCAACTATTTATCCTTATATACCCCCCAACCGGATAAGTTCAAAACAATCCTGTTCCAGATCTCGTTATAATACATACGTGTAGAAAATTTCAAGTCAATGTCTCAAACAGTTCCAGAGTAAACGAGCGGACGAAAAAAGTTACACACCGACAGACCGATACACCGAGAGACAAACAGACATTTTTTTTCTACCAAATTTAAAATATCGACGTTTCATGACATTGTAAGACTATTTCAGCAAAGAAAATGGATTTTTTTTTACGATTACTGTACTTCCTCTCCAGTAAGTGGATGTCGCAGTAAAATGATATAAATACCTGCTTTGTACCTTTTAAAAGACCATAGTTTCGTTTAAAATAAAACTAGATTGTCTTCGATCCCATATTTCAATTGTTCCAACTTGTCAATATAATATAATGAGGTCAGCTCTAAATTACAAACAACAAGAGGTTAATTCGCAATTCGCCATTCTGTTTAACCAGTATCATTTTCTGTTTATAAAGCAATTATCAACCAACACGACAGTAAATACCCTTTGCTGATATTATCAACGAAGGGTTCGAAAAAGGAAACTACATATATTCGCACTTCCTTGGGCTGGTCAAGCTTTCTGACTATACATCACATGAATTATTAACAGACAAATTGTAAATTTATTCCTTCTGATTTGTAAGTTTTTCCCCAGCTTTTATATCATGCGTAAACTACCGCGTGGCAATATTTTGTTTTCATACCCCTTCGAGCCTATAGTTTATTGAAGGGCTCTGTTAAAATTTCTACAAAGAGTGTATTTCGGTGAAACAAGGAATCGATTGAAATTTTAATCTGAAAGAAAGTGTGAGGCGAAAACGCCTCAGGTCTATTACAACGCAAAGGTACCTTGGGTCATATAAAAAAGATACCTCGCTTTACTTTCAATTTTAAGAGTTGTGTCAAATATGCTTTACTGAAGACAATGAATTTCATAATTTTATTGTTTGTGTTGGAAAGGATGAAAATTACGGACAGATGAATGAGTTGCTATGTAAATGTAAGTATACCCTGACGCACAGTGGACGGGGTTGGCAGTTTTAAAACAGAATGTTTTAAACAAATGTTTTTTAAGTGTTTAAAACACAGCAATCTGTTTTAAACACGTTTGTTTCAAATACGTTTAAAACGACTGTTTTAAACAAGATTTTTTTCAATGCGTTTTTTTAGTGTATTTGATAGACAGTTTTTGTAACATCGTTGTATTTGGTAAGGTAAAAAAAGTAAAATAAAGAAATATGAACTTCTTTGTAATGCAATAAAACTAGTTATAATAATATAGTAGTATAAGTACAACGAACGAAACATATTACTATTATATAGAAGATATACCTGTTATTATTTATTTTCCTAAGTGTTAGTTTTAAAGCGATTAATAGCGCAGGCACGCTCAAAAAAACAGTCGAGAGCGGGAAGGCAGACCTATGTACTCCCATGTATTTTGACGTGCTATACACGAATCCGATGTCCGTTTTGCCCGATTGGCTCTTGTATTTTTCCTAACCTCAAGGAAACACCGTAAGAATGCCCGATAAAATGAAAGTGTATCTAAAAATCTGAAAAAATTCAGGGGTACGTAGAATGGTGAGATAATTGGGAAAAGAAACATATTTTTTCATTCCGCTTACTTTGAGCGGCTCTATCTCGAAAACGAAGGACCGCAGGGATATCTGGTTTACGCCATTCGATTTCTATCGCAATCCTATGTGCCCCTTTTGCGCTTTTTCAGATTTTTAGCTACATCTTCATTTTTTCGAGCATTCTTACGGTGTTTTTTGAGGTTAGGAAGAATGCAGAAGCCAATCGGGAAAAACGGACATCGGACTCGTATTCAGCAGGTCAGGATTCATGGGAATACTTAGGTCTGACTTCTTCCACTCGACTTTTTTTATGTGCCTGTGTAGTCAATAACCAATCACCAAACAATTATTGCACTATTGCACAACTTGACGTATTTATTACACCGAATTGGGAGAGCCATTGTCAAGTGTCGTCCTCGTCTTGTTATGATGCAGTGTGGGTATGGCTTATAGAATAAACAATGTATTGGGTCGACGCGCCCGTATATATTTAAGTTTAAAAACATATTTTTTATTGTTTAAAACATGTTTTTTTTTCAACAGTTACAAATCCATGTTTAAAACACATCGAATTCTTTTAAATTAAAAAACGTGTTTTTTTATTAAAATAAAAAAAACACAATTTTTGCCAACCCTGATAGTGGAATGCAGTACGGTTGCTCCATCTCCCTACGCAGGTGACATTCGGTATCCTAATCTAGGTTTATTTTGTGTAGATGCTGTTTTAATCGATAGTATTTAATACACGGAACTTGAAATGGTGTGGTGCCTATTACATCAGTAATCGTCAGACATACATTTCTCTGTAAATTAGAGTTTGGACTTGGTGCTGCATGGAGATTTTTGAATTAGCATGTTGTACAGCCATATACTGTCATTACCCTGATAGCTCGTATATTTTTTGGTGACCAATGACTCAATACTTTCCACGTATTCAAACTCACGTTCACAGGGCCAACTGGTTTTTGTGGTTCATCTCTTTGAGGTGGCAGTTCCAGTTAAGCGTTTCGTTTGAAATTACTCCTAGATCTGTCAATTAGATTGGAATGAAAGCATTTTTACCTTGCATAACTTATTTTATTATAGCTGAGATACTAAAGGTAAAAAAGGGTTTGAAAAAAAGAGCCGCCGAAAATAAAAAAACGGCACATCTAGAGTGTAATGTTAAATAAAAAATAGATCTCTATATGGTGCGCGCTTCATTGAAAAACCGCTGCCTAAGGAGTTACTGAATTTGGTCAATTGCGAAGTATAATTTTCAAACACACATACTTTATTTAGGAGTAAAAATAAAAATTAAGACCCATGCCTGTAAAAATCTGTTTAAAAACACTACTAAATAGAGGAAAATTATGTTAATAATAATAATAATAATTATATTAATAAACGTAAAATATTGGGGCATTCGATGAACAAGATTTTCTTTTCTTCTAAGTATTTTGAGGGCTCAAAGCTTTTACGGCTGTTTACATAATTATTAGTATCAACGTAATTTTCCTCTTTTTAGTGCGTTTTCTAATTATCAGTTGGCTTGTGAAAGAGTGTTTTTAAAATGTTTAAAGTTATTTATTTTGTTACATTTTAGTTTTGTCCCAATTAGATTAGTGTATCTCTTCGATAAAATTCCTTACCCATAAATGACAGAACCTAGCCATTTTGAATTCTTGAATTTCGACTAAATGTTTATAGTCTGTGGCCTCGAGAATCCCCATATACCGATTTTTAGATGAATCAGATTATAAATTACAAAACTATTCCTCCATACTGACGTTGCCATTTTGAAATGTTACATTTCGACCATACTTGTATTCCTAATGTGAAACCTCGATAACCCTAAGATATCGATTGTCAGACGAATCAGACGTTAAATGATAACACCTATCCTCCTTACTAACGCTGCCATTTAGAATTCTTGTATTTCGGTCACATATATCTATCACCTGCGACTTCAAAAATCCCCAGACTCCAATTTTTAGTAGAATCGAATATTAAATGATAACTAGAGGATGCGTGGAATTCAGTGTCAATTATATTTGAGCGCCTTGTATTTTAGTGTTCCAATTTTTCAATTTTTAGTATTCAGTCTTTTAGTTATTCAGTTTTTCGGCTTATCAGTTTATTCTCAGATTTTCAATCTTTCAGTTTTCCGTATTTCAGTTTTCCAGTTTTTCAGGTTTTTAGTTTTTTATGCTATTGAGTTTCGATCATTTTTGTAATCTATGACCTTGCTTATTGCCTTCATATACCGATTTTCAGTCGAATCAGAAGATAAATTGTAAGACTAGTCCGCCATGTTTAAGCCGCTATTTTGAGTTTTAGAGTTTCGATGACACATTTGCAATGTGAGACCTTAATTGCCTTCAGGTACTGACTTTCAATCGAATCCGACAATAAATGATACATTCTCAGCTATATGTTGAAGCCGCCATTTTGAGTTTTTGAGCATTGGTCACATATTCGTAGTCTGTGACCTCGATAACGCTCACGTACCGATTTTCTATCGAATCGGACCGTACACGATAAAATTTAAGCGGCATACTGTGCCGCCATTTTGAATCTTCGAATTTCGATTTCATGTCCATAATATGCTACGGTAATAACCCCTAGATGTCGATTTTCAACGTAATGGTTTTTATACTTTTTCATATAGTACTCGACGTTCTCATTATACACTTGAAATTTCGTATTATTAACTTTTTCCGTTCTCGATATATAAGGAGTTGAAATTAGTAATAGTTCTAAAAACCGAGCGATCATTTGTGACGTCACTATACGCAAGTGACGTAAGAAAAAGGGCTTTCTGGGACCTTTCAAATTTAACTTGAAAAGTCGAAAAACATGGAATTTTTAAACGCTGGTAACTAAATAAATACATCAAGTGGAAGTTCGTTCTATGTGTCTACGGAAAGGAGAAGGTCGGCGATGAATTCTAATCGTAAATTGCAGGGTCAAAATCGAAGATTCGTCCGGCAGGAGCGAGAGAAAATTGTGATTTTTTGACATTTCACCAAATTGTACTCCACTACTGTCAAGTAGTAAGCAAAACAAACAATACTTCGAAAACACTTATAATTATAGCAAGTAAGGAGCATCAAGTCTATTGAGATCGCCGAGTCTATGCGTATAGTGACGAAGCGCCTGACCACGCCCTATTTTCGAGAGATGGAGATTTGTAATAGTTTTTAAGATAATAAACGTGCGAATAAGATTCTGATTTTTTGCGGATCCATTAATTTATACTTACACTTTCGATTTACGAAACAAAAAAAAAATGCTGAACAAGCCCATTGGACGACAAATAAGGAAATGATAAATATTCAGCTGTGCTGACGCTGCCATTTTGAATTTTTAGACAACGGTCACAGATTGGTAATCTGTGACTATGATAATCCTCAACTACTGATTTTCTGATGAATCGGGCCATATATGATAACATGTGCCCGTCAATTCGTGCGGCCATTTTTAATTTTTAAATTCAGATTTCATATTCGTAATCAGCGACCTCTAAAACCCCCATTTTCAGCGAAATCGTACAATAAATGATAAAACTCATCCGCCATTTTGATGCCACCATTTTGAATTTTGCAATTTCGATGTCATACTCGTGATCAGCGATGGCGATGGCGAGTCGGACGACAAATAAGGAAATTATTTTAATGCAATTTTCGGTAAATTTTTCACATCCTGTGTATTGTGTAAATGTGAATGTTTTTCAGTACACTGCCTTACCTGCCGGGTAATTTGTAAATTTAAAAACATGAATTTTTTAACGTTCACAACTAAGTAGATACGTGGAGTAGAAGGCCGTCTTGGGCGTCTATAGAAACAGGAAGATTGGTGTTTTGTCCTGTTACCAAAGTGTATTGACAAAACCGAAAATTGGGCTACGCACGAGCGAAAGGAAAAGGTTTTTATTTTCGTAACAATTGAAGAACATCGATTTTTCAAAAATTCATAACTAAATAAATATGTCGAGTAAAAGGGCGCTCGATGTCTCTAAGGAAAGAGAAAGATAAAGCGCCACTTTATGATGATACCAAAATGTACTGAAAAATGCGGAAATTTGGCTCGGCAATAGCGAAAGAGTCATGCCTTCTTTAGTAGTATCAATCGACATCGTTAATTGCATAGTGGAAATCGAAATTTCGGCTCGGCTTGCGCGAAAGAAAAATGTCTATTTCCGTAAGAATGGAAAACCAAGTGGTATGGACCAAATCGAAAATTTGGCTCAGCGCGAGTGATAGAAAAGTGGCTTTCTGGGACCTTTCAAATTTAACCTAAACATGATTGTAAACACGAAATTTTCAAACGTTCGTAACTAAATAACTACGTCGATTGGAAGCTCGTTCTGTCTCTATGGAAAGAGGAAAATTGGCGATGTATCGGCATCGTAAATCGCAGAGTTAAAATCGGAAATTCGGCTCGACAGGAGCGAAAGAAAAACGTTATTTTTTGACATTTCGCCGGCGTGCTCTTTGACGCTTCGCCGGCGTACTCCCTCAAAACTTTCTGTGTTGTGTCAAAAAATTCTTATAAAAGAGATAGTTTATTTTCGTTAGCAAATAATAAGAAAACCCGCGAGTAATTAGCGCCCCCGCATATACAGCTGAGCGTCGGCCGTCGGTCCGCGTCGATCGGCACCAGGCCCAGTCTGTGAAAGTACGCGCTTCCAAGCCTTTATCGGAATAAAATCGCGAAGAGGAAAGGGCTCGCACCAATTGGATTTTATTATATGGTAATAAACTATCCACCATATTTAATTTTCTATAAAAATGTCAAATTATATTGTCACTTAAACCATATACACATTCAGAATTTCAAGTCAATGCGACATCTGGAAGTGGATGAAGATATTGGGTGGGAGATTTTCTTACATACGAAGTCACAAAGTTTACAGCTCAATAAATGCATCTAAAAGCCCATGCTTTCTTCTGTAGAATTATTTTTATAAATTTGTTTCGAGATTAAAATCTTTGGCAATTAGACTATTGAACGGAAATATTACAGTTTTACGGGGGAACTACAGACATCTGTTCCCTCTCACACTATCTCTAAAGCTTATTTATCGGTGTTCGAAGGGTGCGGAGATCATCTCCTTAGATGTGCCTGTAACCAAAAACCGACAAGGATCATTTGCATATGTTTGCACCTTTCCATTATACAGAGAGATAATGGCTAGCAGATCATCCATGAGAGAAGAATTATAGAATATAGTCCAGTGTTTGACGGATTTTCGCTCAGAATTCTTGCGGATAAAACCGATTGACGTGAAATTCGGACAGTAGTGCCGATATACGGCTTTACCCTGGGGCTGGATGCCACCCCTTCCCGGGGGTGAAAACTAGTACACTCAATATAATCACAGAAATCGCAAAAAATGTTTTATAATGCAAAAAATGTTTTATAAATCAATATTTTTCTAGTTATTGGCGATTGAAAATGTTGGTTTTTCATCTAAAAAATGCATGCTTTTGGGCGATTCTTCACAAAAAACTCGAAAATCATACGTTTTATCAAAATAATCTTCAGAAGCAAAAATGAAGATTATAAAACAGCACATCGATTAATTTTTTTCTATTTCTGTAGATCCAATATGAACTGTATGGCTCATTGCAGGTGACTGTTTGTTCGGCGAAAACTGAATTCCATACTTTGAACGTTAAACAAAACGGCGAATTTCTGGAGAAAATCTTGTTAGACCTTTCTTAAAGTATTTGAAAAGACCTTTAAAATTAGCCTTAGTAAATGATGCTGGCATAAAAATGTAGGGAGCTATGATGAAAATAAAATGGTTGTCTTGTTTTATCGGAGGAAAATCATTAATGAAACCCATGGTTTAATTTCCTTAATTTTTAAGACATCTAATCAGTTCAAAAACCGCTCTGCAAGGGATACAAGACCAGTAAAGTTGAACTTCCTTGAACCTTTCGTTTTTGAGACTTTTGAGTTTAAAAGGCTCGGGGAAGATGATCCTCGCACTCAAATGAGAACTTAATACGGGATATCTCAATTAATTTTCACCCCAGAGAAAAAAAGAAAGCAATATTTTTTGCAAGAAAAAAACCTAAATTTGTGTACTCTAGCCTTCTTTACGTATCCTCTTTAGTTTTTGAGTTATTCTGAAAAAAAAGAAAATTTTTTCAATAATTTCAAAAATCATTTTAAAATTGAATCAAACCTTTTTTCAAATCTAGGCATTCTAAACAGAACATTCTAGTACATAGATAAAGTAAATTGTAAATGGATTACGTTTAATTTAGGTTAGGTTTCATTGTTCATTTTTCCTCCGAAAAACGGGATAACCATATTATTTTCATCATAACTCCGTAAGTACTTATGTTAACGACTATTACTAAAGCTTAGTTTAAAGATCTCTTCAAGTAATTTAAAAAAGATTTTATAAGTTTTCCTCCAGAAATCTTCGTTTTTTCTTTAATTAACGTTGAAAGGTTCGAATTCAGTTTTCGGCGAACAAACAGTCACTTTCAACACGACCCCAGAAATAAGAAAAAGGAAAAATCTATTTGTTATTTTGTAGCTTTATAAGTTCCTGGTGATTTTTGTGATAAAACGTAAGGTTCTCGAGTTATTCTCAAGTTTTATGCCGTACGTTTAATGTACGTAATATACAAATGTGTGTAAGGGTTTATATTTAAATGTAATTTGTTCATATGTTAATGTACCTACTGTTTATACATTTTTGTTTATTTTTTGACTCAATTATTTGTTACTTATATGTATCATTTATGACCTACCTTATCCATATTTTGTAATGGCAACAAAGGTGAATAAACTTTATTACTATTATTATTATTATTCGTGAAAAATCGCTCTAAAACGTGCATTTTTGAGGAAAATCAACCTTCTCAATCACGAATAACTCGAAAAATATTGATTCACCGAAAAAACTATATTAATAATTTTTGTGCTTAGAATTCATCCCCTTATCGATTTATGTGGTCATTTTGAGTATACTAATATCCGCTCACGAGAAGGGGTGGCATCCAACCCCAGGGTAAAAGCGTACATCGGCACTATATAACTTTTGTTTCTTGAGCCGTTCCCTACTTACTGTCCAATTTCACGTCAATCGGTGTTATCCGAAGGAATTCTGAGGTAGTCCTAAAGAGCTACTTCCAAGACAGGATGGCGAGACTAGGGACTGAGAACACAGTGGAATGGAGAAGGGTGGCCTGCGGAGTCCCACAGGGATCAGTCATAGGGCCAACACTGTGATATTATGTTTGACGATGTTTTGCGGCTACCCTTAGCAGTCAGAATCACCCTAACGGGATATGCCGATGATCTATTTTTACCGTCAAACACTGGACTAATAGGACGTAGAACTACACCGCACGGAAAGTCTCTTATAAGTGGTTATAATTATAATTTTTATTGAATTGTTTTTAAAAACAGACGTTATTGTAGTTGTATACATAGGTACAATTACAGTTTAATTTGCAAATGGATAGCCCATTTTTAACGGGAAAATAGTAATTAAATATTATGTTATTCATAAATTAACTCCAATATTGCAATAATAAAAAAATCAAATTCAGCTTCAGTTTTAGTTCCAGTTTATGAAAAAATTTTAAATCTACGTAAATGTTCTGTTAATCGCCTTCCAAGTAAACAGTGAATAGTAAACACCACAGGTACTACTGAAAGAGACTTGTGTGAGAGAGAAACGGGGATACACACACATGCACCCAATATCCAAGTTTACTGAGATTGATCTCTTCGTGTGAAAAAATCCCAGTGTAACGGACGGGATTCGAACCCGAGGCTCTTATAACAGAGGTAAAAGTACTTACATCCCAACCAAGTAGCTATATCAATGAATTCCTGAAATTAGGAGATCTAAATTTGAAAGGAAAGTAGTTTATAGAGCAACCTCCACCACATCTTGGAGATAATTTATAATTAAGAATTAACTTGCATCCAGGTGGTGCTTAAGTACGTCCAATGATACAACCACTGAAATATTATTCCCATAAAAGATGAAATAAAGCATAGATAAAACAGGATCATTTCCAATAATACAAATTTTAATAATATTTTGCCCACATCACAGATCGATCAATGTCATACTGCACTATCCGATGCATTACTTTACAGATTATACTGCTCAAGGGCAAATTTTTATGACAGCACCAATTAGAATCCAATTTTACTGAAAGTGGAAATTGGAAATATTGTATTGAAGGATTATGGTATTATCAAAATAACAAACTTTGCTCCATGAGAGTAATACGACGAGATGGAAAATCTCTAATTGTGAGTGATTCATAAAGTTAATTTCACTATGGGTCAGCCCAAATATATGCATGTCACTTGTTTCGACAGAAGATTATATAGTAATTAGGTAGATATAAAGAATTCCTAGAAGGTTTTGATTCTGATTTTACTTCAATATACTTCTAATATAAATATAAATATAAATATTAACGTCTCGTCGACATTAATAAGTTGATTTTTAGTGTAATATAGCCACTTGTACATGAAGACCTTAAATGTAATGAAAACACAGGTTAACGACTGCATTACATTTCTACCACCTAATAAAATTAATTACATCCTTAACTTATTCAACTCGTACTGCAACTTACAACTAGATGACTCACAGAGAAACTAGGATAGGAAATAGGAACAATGGATTAAGTTTCCTAGATGTACCCCATGTAAAGCCAAACAACATAATTAGGGCACAATTGTGCTCCAAGCACTCATAGTGTAGAAAAAAATTGCATCATCTTGCCCCATTTTACAAAAAGTATAGTCATTAAAAAAAAGTAGATAAAAAAGTCTATAACCGGAAATTATTTTCGAATGGATGGGGCGAGCCAAGACAATATTACAGGGTCAAGTTCCTGTTTTTAAATGAAATGCTATGTATATTAGTACATTTTCTAAAGCCACTTTCTAGACTTGTTTCATTCCTATATTACTATTGATTATCTCCCAACCACTTGCATGTAATGGTTTTTTTGATTACTACTTCCACATCCAGATTTTCCTTCCAAGTCTCTTTAAAGGTAAACTTCTTGACTATATTTGCATTTTAGTATGCGGAAATAATTGGTCATAAAATTTTAATATTAGGGGGCAGATGTCATAAAAAATTTACAGAAGTTGAAAAATGTTATAAGGAAATCTGAGTGCTTGGCTTTTAGTATAGATACGTACCAAACCTCAACTATTTGTACTCTACACAGTTTGCTTTACTCATTTTTCCCTATTTACCTATACTTACATCCCCACCTCTTCAACGGAATCATCTCAAAATATAATCTAGTTCCAGATGTTGTTATAATACATATGTGTACCAAATTTCAAGGGAACATCTCAATCTTATTTCATCAATCCCTTTAATAATGAAGTAGGGGTGGTGTGGGGGTTCAAACATATTATAAGAACATCTGAAGCCTTGGCTTCAAGTACATACACCGAATTTCAAGTTTCTGTACTCTTATCAGTTTGCTTTACTTATTTTCTCCTATTTACCTCTATTTAACCCCCAACCCTTCAACGGAATAATCCAAAAATATAATCTAGTTCCAGATCTCATTTTAATATATACGTATACCAAATTTAATATCTCAATTCTATTTTTCGACCCCTTTAATAATGTGGGGGTGAGGGTGGTGGTGTGGGGATGGAAAATATTATAAAATATTTTGAGGCCTTGACGTCTAGTACATATTCACCAAATTTCAAGTTTCTGTACTCTTACCAGCTTGCATTACTTATTTCACTACATAGATGTGGAAGTAAACATTACTACAGTATCAATTGTGAGATTATAAGAAAAACAATATGTGAATACTAGTTATGAGACATTGATAGTGTTCAGTGGCATATACAACTTGAAAGGTTTAATGGTTACATTTGACCCAACGTAGGGGTTAGTTATTTTTGGGTTTATTATTTAAGACACAGTAACCGTTGGAAAATTAATGATGACACAAAATCTAAAAACTTACCTTGATCTGCAAAGATAATTGTAAATTTTCAAATTTTGCTTCACTCATCTCCATACTGAAAAACTAATTTTATTTCATATATACCTATCAAATCATACTATTTTTTTTATTGCTGTATGCTCCTTTCGAATGCAAGATTTTCTTTCATTGTCTTGCCTACTTATCTTCGAATTAGAGAACCTTTTTAAAGCTTAGTTTATAATAGTAGCATGGTTTCAGAAATATATTTCCTTTAATTTCCTTATTCCTATCAATATCCGAAGAAGAAGTGGGTTATGCTCAAGCTACCTACGCACAGAATTGAATAAATATTTGAAAAACTGGAACAGGAAATCATAGGCAGCTGGAACAGGAAGCCATAGGGATTGCAAAATGGAACTATTAAGATAGCAAAAGAATAATAGAAATTTTGGAAGTAAGGGAGATCCTGGATGAAATTTTTCGGGGTGTAGTGGACCCTATGCGAGTATGCAATTTGAAACTGGCAGTGCACTATTGGGTGGTCCAAATAGCAATTAATAGGAACTGTGGTAGTGTGAAGCGCTGAAGGAAATTTTTCGGGGTGCCGTGGGCGCAAATGTGAATAATTAAAAATTTGAAATTTCCGGTGTAAAATTGTGAAATATTGAGCGATTAATACAGTACAAACATAATAGAAATTTTGGAGGGGGGGGGGGGGGACGGGGGGGGACGTATTACCTCTGTCGAATTATTCAGTATATTTACTTAAATAAAAGAATTGGTATCCCCTGAACATCGATGAGCATCCCCTACAATTTATCCTTGGCTACAGGAGTATTTCGCAATTCAAACTGGTACGAAAATACACCACTTCCGCAATTACTAGAATTAGCTAGATTCCTATTCACAGTCATGAGGTGTAGGAAGTTCATATTCATAGAACATCAATACAGAATGAATTTGTAACGTTCTCATATGCGATTCATATTTATCAAAATACCTACGCAAATTGAAGTTGGTAAATCATATTTTGCTATGAAAATTGGTGGTGTGGTAAAAACGGGTAATTTAATAATAACTTTATTACCGGTCTGTGTCAGAACCATTGTGATTTACTCTACGCTAGTGTATCTGGCTGGGCTTTCATATACATCGATGTAACTACATAAATCTCTGGTGTTCCTCTTATTTTCAATTTACAGTTTTCATTAATACTGGATGCTTTTTCTTTCGTGTTATTAAATTTAATAATAGTTTTAGTACAAAATGTGTTTAGTTACATATTTTATTAATAAAGCAAATATAACGATTTTTTTAGGTAATAGCATTTTGTTACACACGTAAATAGGGATGCGTTATATTTAATTTTTTTTACATACGTCATTGGGCATTTTTCCCAAATCTTTACAATTTGATGTTGAACATAAATCCATACATACATAACAAATTTATTCAATATTAAAATCGTATAAAACATTTCCTCCCCGGATCGTGATCCGGAGTCAACCGTACAACCACGTCGCACAGCGCCGTGGTGTTAGTGCGGTTGAGCGGATCGCGACCGGTTCGGCTCAATAAAATTACGTAAAATAGACAAAACTCCTGCCGCCTGTGGCAGCTTAAAATCGTCATTAAAATTTTACATATATAAAACTTAAATTTAAGAACACTGAAACTAAGGAAACACTGAAAAATTTGGATAGAAACACTGACATAATTTTGGTTGCTGAGACGGGAATAAACTCAACGGAAAAGGCCCGTTCGAGGCAATTGTGCCCCAACAGTCTATTCGCCGTAGGGAAGTTGTGATTAGTAGAAAGGAAAATTGAGTTTTAAAAGTAGTTTGAATTTTTTATAAAGTTTCTTGGTCAAAAGGGAATTTAACAATAAAAGGACAAAATAAAAATTTACAATAATACAAACAGGTGACAAACAATAAGAAAGAGAAAGAGGATAGGTACAGAATAAAATATGGTGGTGAAAAGTATGTGATAGAAAGAAGTTTTGGTTAGAAGAAGTTTGGCTAGAGATGTTGCCGAAAGATAGGCAACGCCTGGTATGGTAAGGGGTGTTTGATTTGGAAGGGGGCATTATGCATTCTGATTTGGGTAATGTTGCGCGTAAGCGGACTGTCGCCCAGTCGAAAAGCATATAATTTTTGCGATGTGTCCCGAACGAAGTCCGCTAGTGGCGTTATGTCGTTGCAACGATCAGATAAATCTCTGAGGGAGGTGTATCTGCCCGAATCAGAGATGAGGCGCATTTTATGCTCAAGAACTTGGAGCTTTTTCATTGTCGTGGCCGGGATGCTGCACCACACCGGCGCCGCTTATGTGATGCCCGGCCTTATCACCATTGTGTACAGTAATTTTTTGTTGTTTCGATGTAGTCCGCTACCCCTTGCCAGGAGCGGATACAGACTCCTGGACATGAAGTAGACCTTGCGTATCGTCTCGTTTATATGTATGTTGAATGTCAGCCGTCTGTCTAAATGTACCCCCAGATACTTCACGCACCTTTTAATTGGAATTTCTCGACCCCGGATCGAAATTGGCGTTAAAATGCGGTTTTCAGTAAACCGGCGCGTAAAGAGTATGGCCTCCGACTTCTCGACGTTAACCCGAATCTTCCACCTGGAAAATAAATCCAGTTTACCAAAACAAACCATATTTTCTTCTTTCTCCTATTATTCACAACGCCTTCGCAGACGTTTCATGGTCCATGCAATATTCCAGTCGGCATCTCTTTTTATATGGTACGTTAAGCACCATCACGCCATCTAGTAAGCGTGCGGCCTCCACAAAGATTTTCTCCAGCAGCCCTTGGTAACATCAGGTGAAAATTTTCAAGGGGGTCTCCCATACCCCTTGCCACTTGTTCATGTACCATTAATGGTTCTGTATTGTCTCCACTGCAGTTGATATGGCCGGCAAATAATAACACGTGGCGGAATACGATATCAAAGGACTATTTTAGAGGGTAAGTACAGTCTGCAGAGCAAAGAAGTGAGGTACTAGCGAATAATTCCTACAAGAAACGCGTCTTTTGCTCCAATCATTATTTCAAGCCTCTCACAAAAATACCGTTGCCGCTACATCGGAGAAATTACGGTCAAAATTGGTTTTCATCAATTTTCTCATTTCCTGTTCTACCCTGTTTAGTGCCAAAAAGGCGCTAGTTACGGCAGGTGAACGATATTTAACCATTTTATACAATGGACATGAAAAGTAAGTTTGTTTCACTATGGGTGTTTTCGAATAACAATGACATGGACTAAATGCAATCTGCCATCACTACCTCCAATAACAAGAGCTGCATGTTGAGACTCATACTGGACGTATCACTCGGCAGGGCCATTCCTGCGTGTTGGCCCAATATTAGCCCCCATAAGTGCTCCATAAAAAATTTGTGTTTCGCTGTGCGGTGTTCAATTGGACTCTCGAAAATAGGGCTGGAATGAAAGAAACGGCGATATCTATCCAGTTACCACCACGAAATATCCTACTCCATCAATTTTGCTGGGACTCACAGAATGAAAATGTTACGGAAAGTTCGGTGCAGCTCATGGCTGTATGATAACTGACTTAAAACACTACGTTCTCAAACTCAAACATGCGAACGTCTCGGGGACTTGAAATGATGTATTGGACGATCAAGAAAAGGAACATATGTCTACTTTGGGGTCATGATGCACAAAGAAGTAGCAATGGCCGTAACGGGCCAAGATGACATCGATGAAGACGTTGGACCCATGGACCGTTGCGATGAAGGAAGTACACATGAGATTGCATGAAGAAAATATCGAATTCAGCCGGCCTGGGCTACCAAAGAAACGCAAAGCAGGTAAACAGATCATTCATTTGCAGTCGTTGATTATGCTTATAGGAGAAACCACTTAAGAAATGGGCAGCTACAGGAAGAGACTGGAACTTCTGCAACAAATGTTTGCGAAAATTCATTATCATGGTTAATTACCGGTCCCATTGTAGCTGAACCATGCAATGTAAACCTCCGTTTTCATGGGAATTAGACCTAACAACCTACCGTCGAAGGATGATTAGTCTCCCATTCAGAATCAGTTGGTGATCGACCTGGTTAACTGTTACTCTAGTGTATGGGATTGGCTATTTAGAATCATTGTTGAGTCTCTTGAGTATTTTTTATGCTCATTTGCTGGTGTGTATTCAGCTTTTAAAGATTTGTGATGTCGGTAAATTACCTAAGACTGTCGTTGCGATCACTGATTAGGCTGGGAATATATTTTTCTCGGCATCATCTTGAAATCTGCCTTTGGAATATTTGCTTGAATGTCTCGGTAGTTTTGATTTTGGTCAGCATTTCACGAATATTTTCCAGTTGTATTTCTCAAAGTTAAACGTCCGGTGGGGACCATTCTAGGTACAATAGCTGCGTTTGTCGGCAACATATTTGGCCCTTGTTGACATATAGGAACTGGGATGAAAAATGTTCAGTGTAATTTCCGGGTATACTAGGATTAAGTTATTTTCTCAGAAAATTTTCTGTCCTACGGCTGGGGAATCGAACCCAAGACGTCATGATGATAGTCAATTTTCTTTGACTCTTGATGATGAAATCAATTTTGGTTTTAATTTTCCTCTTCTGTAAATAAGGATAAATACATATACCAAGCTGTTAAGAATCCAGAAACTTGATATTTACATCAGTATCAAGTTTCAAATATACTAAAAGATAAGGTCCAATTTTCTTATAACATCTGTCACCCCCACCGCCATCCTTAGTCTATTATTAAAGGGGTTAACAAAATAAAATTAAGATATTGCCTTGAAATTTGGTACACCAATGTATTATAACTAGATATGGAACTAGAGCTTATTCAGTTGAAGGGTTGGGGGGTAAATAGGGGTAGGTAAATAAGGAAAGCAAGCCAATAAGAGTGCAGAAAGAAACTTTAGATCTTGTATACATACTAGAAGTCAAGGTACCAAATTATTTATGACATTTCACATCCCACAACAACCCCCACGCTACCATTAAAAGGAATATCAATATAGAATTAGGATACTGAATTGAAATTTTGTATATATTGTGTTATAAAAAGATCTGGAATGAGATTATATAAAGGGTAAATAAATAAAGCAAGTTAGCAAGAACCCAGAAACTTGGAATTTGGTGAATATGGCAGAAGTTAAGTCAGTATTAAATTTCTTTGTGACCACTGGCACTCCCACCGACACAGTTATATGAATATTGCAATAAAATAATTATGTATAGTGTATAATATTTATTATACTCTTCACAAATACAAAACGAAGAGTATATTTATTCGATCGGCACATTTTTAAAACCGGTAATATCGTCCGCAGAGAAAAAATTTTCATATCACTGTGTTGGTGGTCAAATATTGAATAACTTTCGAAATATCCGTCCATCTGTCTGTCTGTCCCTCACGTTTCTTGTAAGCACGATAACTTAAGAACGAAAAGTCGGATTGTAGTGAAATTGGGACGGTAAGTTAACATTAGCTAGAGCTATTGTTTTTGAGCAAAATCGGTCAAACTAAAAAAGGTAATTATTTAAATTTATTAAAGGACCCCCCACAATTCTTAGGCAAGAGCTGTTTCCGTTAAATTAGCTCAGTTTTTGATATGTTCTATATTTTGGGCCGCTGATCACGAATATGGCATCAGACTTTCAAAATCCAAAATGGCGGATACATTTTTTCATTTATAGTTCTATACCACTTAAAATCGTTGTGGGGAGGGTTTTCGAGGTCGCTGGTGACGGACATGAAATCGAAATTGAAAAATTCAAAATGGCGGCACGAGTCGGCGGACAGGTTTTTTCATTTAAGGTCCGACTCGTCTGAAAATCGACGGGTGAGTATTATCGAGATCACAGATCACGAATATGTGATCGTTGCTCAAAAATTCAAAATGGCTTCGCAATCAATGTGATTGCTTCGAAGTCAATTTATGTGCAGCTTGGATCAATGTAGAGAGCTTAGTATTTAAGTAAAAAATGTTTCAGTTTTTTGTATTTTTCAGTACCGATTTTGAGTCGGTTCAGACCATAAATGATCAAATTGGCCTGCCATATTGTGCCGTCATTTTAAATTTTTCAATTTCAATTTCATATACGTAATCTCTGACCTCAGGAACCCTCAGATACCGATTGTCAATAGGCGGAATGATAAAAGTCATCCACCATATTGACGCCGTTATTTTGAATGTCTCAATTTCGATATTGCATTCGCATTCTGCTACTTCAGTAACCCCCTCACACCGATTCTCACTGGAATCGAACGACAAATAAGGAATTTATAGTAAATGATTAATATTCAGCTATGCTGATGCCGTCATTTTGAATTTTTGATCAACGGTCACATATTCGTGATTTGTTATCTCAATAACACTCACCCACCGATTTTCAGATGAATCGGACCATAAATGAAGAAACATGTCCGCCAACTCGAGCCGCCACTTTGAATTTTTCAATTTCGATTTCATATCTATCATTAGCGACCTCGAAAACCCCCCCCCACAACGACTTACAGCGGTATAGGACTATAAATGAAAAATTTCATCCGCCATTTTGGCGCCGCCATTTTGGATTTTGAAAATCCGATGTCATATTCGTGATGAGCGGTCCAAAATATAGAACACGTAAAAAATCCAGCCAATTTAACGGAAGTCACTTTTACCTAAGAATTGTGGGGGGTTCTTTATATATTTATGTTATATAATATTATTACATTGCAGAACCGGCTAATTAGGCAATAGTCCCTAATATTTATCAACTTAGCGGCAATAAATTTGTCGAATTCCGCGTTGGACTAGTCTCGTGTATAGACGTGCTGAAAGGCGCGCTCTCGAAAGAAAGCTCTAAAAAACCGGTAAAAACCACGTTAAACTCGATAAAATTTAGGCCACCGAGACATCAAGAAATTCTGCGCGAAGTGAAACGCCATAATAGAAAACAAAGGTCATATGGAATTAATAATTACGCGTACAGTTTCTTAAATCGTATTAAGTAAAGCAAGTGTAAGTGCCTAACTTAAGACGACCAAGCACCCTTTCTCAAGTGGTTTTACGTTAAAATAAACATCTGGAAACATAATACACCACCAGTGAAAGGCAACGGACTGGTATCTAACGAGTGGAAGTAGTAACATAAGAAAAGGATGAAAGATAAGTTTAATTTTTAAGTTCTATTTATTAGTTTATTAATCCTTGTCAGAGGACAGTTTATTACACAACACAGAAAAATTTAAAAGTAAAATGAAAAAGTATTAAATATAGCTAATGAAATAGAAAATACCCGGAATTGGAAAGCGGCATTTGAAGATAATTACTGTAGAAAGAAACTAACATACAGGGTGTGCAAAATATTCTCTCGAGCCTCTTTCTTATAACCAACCCACCACAAAAAGCTTTTTTATCGCAAGATAGGACACTTCCATCGTAAATGAATATTTACCTGTGGAACGCTTAATTAAAAAAAAAGCTCCCGGCGACGAGTAAATGCATCTATGTCTTGGCAGACAAACGAAGTGAACGCAAGCGGGCAGAAGCAGGTGCACACTGCTAAATTCAGAAACAGAAGACTCGGAGGAAAAATAAATAAGGAGATGATGATAGATAGAAACTTAAAAGAAGTATGGCAACTAAGAAGAAGCATCTCGCAAACGCCTACACGTCTCATCTGATGATCACAGATGGAAACTAAAAAGAAGCATGGAAACTTAAAAGAAGCATCTCACAAACATCTGCACTTCCCATCCTATATTCCTATCCCATGCGTCATGTGGCTCTCGCTGCTGACAACAAGGATGTCCCATGTCCAACCCAGCGTATGCAGCCACCTTACGCTGGCAAATCAATCAACCAATCAACTTAACGGCAATAAATTTGTCACAAATGCGATAAGATTATGGACCAAGCTTTGGCGGCTTTCATTCATCTCGCAGTTAGACAAGGCCGTCACTCGTTTATTTAACTGCGAAGAGTATCCTATAGAATGTGCAATAATTATACAAAATATGCCGTAAATCGGCGAAGAGTGGTTAGCTTATGGTAGTTTATTTTTAGTGATTCGTTTTTAATCCTGCACCTACGCTAATTTTAAAAACACTCTATGTACTCTGTATTTCCTTGGTATACCACTGCTGCGCTACTTTGTTAGGTGACTCTTGACTTAAATAGGCAAAAATCAATCCCTAACAAAATAGATATTGGTACAGGGCTACGTTCGACTGTGACTTCTTCTGGTTTCGAGTTTCCAGAGGACGACATCGGGTTAGTTTCGATTGGCAACATTCAATTTACTACCAGTTCTGCAGCGGCATACCCGATCAAGCGGGGCCCTGACTAATTAATGAGTTTCGGACCCGGAACATTTGCCAGGTACTTGATATACACCGCATGCTTAATAATTCACTGTGTAATAAAACTACGGAACACATGTGGGGCAAGTAAAGTTTATAAGCCGCATCGAGTACCTATACGGTCGTTGGTGGTGTGAATTTAACAAACGTCAATAAACTTCTTATATCATTTTATAGGCAAGGTGCAAGTTGAAACACTATGTTGCTGTAATGCGTGGAATGTAGCAAGTCTTTAAGGGCAATGAAAATGTTACGGGTAATATACAACGCTAATCAACCATCATGATATAGATTTTACTTTTGTTTGCAGGCGACTGAGTAATTGCATTTCCGTAGGGAACTATGTGGATGCTAGCGTTACAATAAGGTTTGTCAAATAATAAATACACAAATTCATTTTAAAATTTTAATTGTTAGCATAATCAGAATGCAAGTTATCGAAAGAATGCTAACATTTAATATTCTTACAGCTAGTTTTCATACTTCTTTCTGCTGTATTCCAAATCCTTTAAAGAATATGTTTCATTACAGGAGTTCTTTGTGCCATACATAAACTTCTAATCGCGAGTTTTGGAAACGGCTACAACAACTAAATATTAGATTTAATCGTGATAACATCATACCTCCTAATTTACAGAATGCTGCAGACTTCTTTCTTAGTGTATTCTGCAAGAACGATAACTGCAATAGGACGATAAACTTCTATGCTAACACCAAATTTAAAGATAATTTACTGTTCACCTTCACACTTGTTACTACCGATACCGTTTATAATGCTATCAAGAGTATAAAGTCGAACACTGCCGGAAAAGATAAAATAACCCTAATAAAATTATGCGTCCCAATAATCGTAAAGCATATCACTCATATTATTAACTGCTGTCTTGAACATGGTTACTTTCCTACGGAATGGAAAGATGCAATTATTTGTCCAATACCAAAAACAGCAAATCCTGCGTGGAGCATCTGAGGCCTATCAGCTTGTTGCCAATTCTTTCCAAAATACTAGAAAGAATAGTTCACGACCAGATTACCGAATATCTTTTACTGCATAACTTATACCCATTACATCAATCGGGATTTCGTAAAGCACATAGCACCACTATCGCTTTGTTGAACCTTAGTGATAATATCATCAGCGCACTAGACAAACGTATGGCAGCTATTCTTGTATTCCTAGACTACTCCAAGGCATTTGACACCATTGATTACACGCTTCTTTGTGCAAAGCTAAATTACTATGGTTTCGACGCGATATCCCTGCGGGTTTTCAATTCTTATTTGAGCGAACGTCGCCAATGCGTATAAGTCGCAGGAAATATATCTGATTTTAAAATTATCTCGTCAGGTGTTCCTCAAGGGTCCATTCTTGGACCTCTTTTGTTTCTTGTATATACAGCAGATATATTTAATGTAGTAACTAATTCGCATGTGCAAGCATATTATGCTGACGATACCCAACTTCTTCACTGTTTTGAGCCATCTAATGCAGCTATTGCCACTAATTTGATCAACCAAGATTTAGACAACATCTATCAATATTCGCATCAACATTACCTTAAAATTAACCCTACCAAATCAGTTGTTATTCTATTCTGCTCAGAACATACTCGAGATCACTTAAAGGCTTCTATTCAACTAAATATTAATCAAGAAAATCTGTCATTTTCTACTCATGCCAAAAATCTTGGGGTAATAATAGACGAAAAATTACGTTTTATGCAGCACATAAAAATTCTTTTACAAAAATTTTACTTCCGGCTAAAAGTACTGTATGCAAACAGGCATATCTTGAACTTTAAACAACGTAAAAAACTTTGTGAAACTTTAGTCATGCCTGTATTCAATTATTGCAATTTTATGTATTTTTACTGCCTGGATCAAGCTACAAAAAATCGACTACAAGTTTTGCAAAACTGTTGTTGTCGTTTTATTTACAACTTAAGAAAATTTGATCATGTTTCAAGCAAATATGTTGAGTTGCGTTGGTTAAAAATGGAACAACTCGTTAAATTCCACTATGCAGTTTTCTTATTTTCCTTAATAAAATATTCTATTCCAAGTTACTAGAGAGACAAGTTAATTTTCAGATCGTCAGTACATACTGTAAACATCAGACATCGGTACGTGCTAACAGTGCCACAACATCGTACAGCCCTCTTCCAACGTTGCTTTTCTTACACATCCGCAGCCTTATATAACTCTATTGATCCCATATATAAAAATCTATCGACAGTTAATATCTTCCGTAAAAAAATCAAAGCCTGGTTCATTAATTCCAACAAAAACTAGAATATATTCTTGGGCACCATATTTGCACTGTGTTTATGATTGATTTTTTACTTAGTTATTTTGAGTAATTAATTTCTTAGCATTTCTATAAATATATTTTATAAAGTGTATACCGTCCCCCTATTACATTCGACTATTGTAATATTGTATTGTATTTTTGTATTTTAATGTTTTATTTTTAACTTAATTAGTTAGGTAAGTGATTTAAAAGGTTAAGTGTAAGAATAGCCACATGGCTAAACTTCGCCTTGTAAATTGCTATTTGTAATGTACTTGTAAATATACATATACACTCTTTGAATAAAGCCGTTTATTATTATTATTATTATTATTATATACGGGCTTTTTCATATCTTATCCAAAAAACTATAAGGACATATGCTTTATAAAAATGGACATTATAGAACCCAGGGAAAGCGACCAAATCAGAAAGAGGAAAAAATTTAACTACAAATATCAGCGACACTACGATGAAATTGAACTTTTGCATAAAATACATAAGAAATTAATATTTACGTGAAGATTTAGAAAATGCAACGAACAATGATATGCAATGAAATCTGGCAGAGAAATATTTCTGAACTTCAATAATCTGACTAACTTGGTGGTTTTCTTGGACATTCATCGTTATATGTATTTTTTGTGAGTTGATTAACTCCATGGAACATAAATCATGAGAGAATAGACTCCTGGTGTATGCTAGCCTATCAGTTTGACCATAATTCAAGACATGAAAATCAAAAACATTTTTTACAAGGCCAATTTTTTGTGTTCGCACAATTTTTATGCTTTGATCACTACGTAGTTATAAATAAGTTAAGACAATTTGGATTTTCTAAAGACCTGTTACAACTTTTTCTGTCTTACCTTTCTAATCGAAAACAATATGTAATGATCAATAATTACGAATCAGAACAATATTTTGCAAGCTCTGGTGTCCCTCAGGGGTCACATTTGGGCCCCTTACTATTTCTATTATTTATAAATGATATTGTTTATTCAATCAAAAAATTGCAAAATTTTACTCTTTGCAGATGATTTAAAAATGTATAATATCATCCATAACTGCGGGGATTCTATACTAATGCAACATGACATCAATAACTCAGTTACATGGTCTATAGACAACCATTTACCCTTCAACATTCAAAAATGCAAAATATTATTTTTCACATAACAAGCGAACTATGAATTTTTCCTATTTTATGGACAACCTTGTTCTGGAAAGAGTGGAATTAAAAATTGATTTAGGTATTAAGATCGATTCGAAATTATCATTTAATGAACACGATCTCTATATTTCTAATCTCAGTTACAGGAATCTTGTTTTGTAATTCGCAATTCTAAATCTTTTAAAAATATTAAGACCCTATCAATGCTTTACACGAGTTTTGTTCGATCTAGGCATGAGTATTGCTCTGTAGTTTGGTGTCCTTTCTACACAAAGTACATACAGGCATATAGAACAAACTGAAACAATTTATTAAATTTTCTAACTTCACCTTGGATGGGGTATATCAAGGGAACTCCGAGTATTTGCAAAATTTACCACGTTATAATCTAATGACCCTGTATAACAGACGGATTTATTATAGCATAATGTATTTATATAAAGTTATAAACAATCTATCTTACGACCCAAACACCTTAGTAGAGATTTGTATTGGAGTTCCTAATTTAAGGACGAGGTCCAACAAGACATTTCACATACCCACATTGAGGCAAAACTATCTTAATATTATCTAAATGTTATTTGTGGCAGGAAGTCCCAAAGAATTGAAGAAGGAAAACTATTTTTACTATGATGATTAATTATAATAACATATAACAATACTGTGATATATTTGGTGACCCGTTTCAGTTGTTCGCAAAAAAGTCGAAAAATAGATTGAGGGAAGTTTCAAACAATACTGATATATATCATTGAGTTATGTGGGTTGTAGAACGTAGGTAGATATAAGTTGTTTTTTTTTTGCTTTTTATATTTAAATATTTTTAGAGTATTCTTTAAAATGAAGGTTACTTTTTCTAGCATTATTCATCATGCTTTACCCGCATACACATTTATAATTATCTTAACTGGGTAAGTTTCGTGTCATCCTATTTTAGTTTAGTTTAGTATAGTGAAATTCAAGTTATTGTAATTTAAAACAAGTTATCTATTGTTGGTTAAAATTTAACCTAGGCAACTATCTGTAATTGGCATATCCATCCTGTAGACATGTTTACCTAAATAAATAAATAAACTAAATAAAGTAATTTCGCTAGAACGTTTGCCACGTGATAATTATGAGTTTTTCAAGTTGAACATATTTAAAAAAAAATCTGAACACAGAAAGATATTCCTAGAATGAAAATCCTATCAGATTAATTAACAACAAAGAATAATCATTGTTACCAGTTCTTTCTCACTTTAAACGCAAACATAAGCTTCCATAACAACAATACTAGAGTAAACATTATTCTCTTCGCCAATTTACTGCACGTTTTATGCAACTGTTGCGCATTTTATAGCATACTGTTCGCAGTTTTTTTTGTAAATAATATTAGTTTTAGACATTTTTTGTTGAATTACAAAACAAAGAAAAAAATGTTTTTTTAAAATTTAAAAAATTAATAACATCTTTGTTTATTGATAGATATTATGCAAAAGCAATAGGATTCTTCCTCTAGGTAACACTGACTTGCTGTTCAAGTTTCAATGCAATCGGTCTCTTCGTTCTTAAGTTATCGTGCTTACAAGGAACGTGACGGACGGACAGACGGGCATACAGTCAGACGGACAGACAGACAGCAGACATTTTGAAAGTTGTTCAGAATTCAATCGCTATCACAGTGATATGAAATTTTTTTCTCTACGAGCAATATTTCCGGTTTTAGAAATGTGCCGATCGAATGCACTATATTTTTCGTTTTGTATTTGCGAAAAGTATAATAACTTTCCTAAGTCGTTAGGATTATTAACAAAAATACCACAGACAATTAAATGTGCAATGCATTAGGCTGAATTTCTACTGCATTTCAGACGTATTTTATCATTATTAAAATGTCATTATTATTTTCAATAAATTGTTAGGTCTCTTACACAAGAGATTATGCATGCTGAAATTAGATCTCAGTTAAAATAATTTCTACACTTATATAGGAACAAAACAAATGTACGCTTTTATGCAAAATTAACGTCGTATCCCGGAGGTTATAAATCATTGTTAAAAGTTTTTTTTCTCTTTGTCGCTGTAATATAAGTTTCCTTACCAACAAAACATACGAACGTGAACAAAATGTCCTCTTAAAAACCCTTAAGCGCTGAAAATGGTACAGTATCCTGACCATTTTAGCAAAGCTTCGATAGTATCTCAGAGTTCAGATACATTTGTTAATCGATCTGTCTCTTTTCTGTTATGTTGATTAAAATCCCTTTAACAAAACATATACTTCCGAGAACGAAATGACCTGTGGTGAGAAGATTTATGTGAGAATATATTGTTATGAGTTACGCCCCCTGGGTGCCAATCGCTCATGAGAAATAGCCTGAAATTAAGTAGCATTGGTGGTAGAAAACTGCAGTCCCATCAAAGCCTGTAGTGTGCACCATCTCTGAGACACTGGTAGTACGTTTTCTGGAAGCTTGTAGATGAATCTAGAACTTCTACATTGTTCTAGAATACTATACGAGAAAGGTTATGGACCTTGCTGAAAATTTCCGGATGTGCTTTTGTAGGATATATAAGGCGAGTTTCACGGCGGGAAAAAGGTCTTTAATAAATTGAAGGTTTAAAAAACCAGAAGTGATACAGAGTGAACAGTACAAACAAAGTAAAAATAGTAAGCAATAAGTAATAACTATTATTAAAGGTTATTTCAGTCAGTAAAAGTGTATTTTAGATAATAAAAGTATTGTGAAGTTTTCAGTAAGTTATTCAATAAAGTGTGTTAGAGTATATCTTGTTATAATTTTTGAACCCACAGATTTTAAAGGGAGGGTTCCTAGGGGTGGAAACATGTGACAATATGTATGTTCTCAACATGAAAAAATTCTTGTAATGATCGTCTGCTATAACTTCATTGTATTAAAACTTTGATCTTCTTGGCAAAGTCCTTCCAACCGTGGCCCACCTGTGTTTGTCTTATTAAATGCCCTGAAAGGCCCCTGGGCGAGAAGTGAGTCGTCCTTGTTTGAATTCCTTACAAACCTTCCTTATAAATGAGTAGCGCAAGAGTTTTTTTTTATTGCTGTTATTTTTTTTTTTTATCTTATTTTATTGTTGAATTTTTTTTTCTTAACTTATAAAATTTGCTAGAGCTGTTATTTCAAGTAATTTTCTATTTTTAATAAATTTATAATACATATTTAGGTCTCGGTAACGAGTACCTTGGTATTTCTACATTTACGGTGTAATATTTTATATCCTCTAATCCGGTTTATTTTTGTCTCATAGTAGGTAGTTATATGTTCGTGACCAAAACACTTTGCTTGTAAGGCCAATAATCGGAAGAAAAAAAAAAAATCTTCTTGGCAGCGCTTTCTAGCCTTTTTGGTGATTTTATTTAGTTTATTTTAGGCATAAAACGTGTTTGTATACAGAGAATTAGTCTTTTAACCATTCCATTATTTGATATGGCGATTCTGGCATACCAAACGTATAACTGATTGATCCCAGCGATGACGCGCCGAAAAAGTAATCTAGCTGCTGGACTATTATAACAGGAATTCAGTGGATACATCACTAAAGCTCTGTAAAATTTTACCTGACTGGGGTTCTCATCACAAGTTCTTCATATGAACACACTTTTATTAGTAAATCTAGGAGCTTTAAAAGGAGAGTAGGTGGTTATCGGTATAAGGTTCTGTAAGGCCCCTAAGGATGTTTCACTGTGCTAGACGGCAGGTCTCGTGTCGGTGGCAAAGGGTATGGGTAAGGAATCTTTTGTTCCTTAAAATAATCTTTAATAAGTGGTGGTAAAAAGGGCGCCACTTGGCCTTGGTGAAACTAAGATCAAGAATAAATGCCGGCCAAAGCCTTTGTGGGGCGGTTATTGCACTACTATAAATAAAAAAGTTTAAGTCAGGTTCTCAAAGTTATTATTTAACAGTACAAAAATATAAATTCTCATAAATAGTACTATTTTAGGTTCACAGCTTGTTGTATTATTATGTTCACAAGAAATTCAATCAGTAAAATAACATATTGTATATGAATTTAATGGTTTTTATCTGAATCTCGATTGAGGGGACTCTAAAAAAAATGGTTCACTCTGACCTTACAGTTGGCGAAGTTAACAGACCTCCTCTGGTCCTCGCTGTTGGACCCTGCCGGCTGGGTAGGTTCTTCTGGCGCTCTTCTGTCTTGGGTTTCTTTCTTCGCTGGCATGTCGGCTACCGGGAACGTCTTTCGTCTGTCGTGAAAGGGGGGCGGCTGTTGCCGAACCCTCTCGGATTTTGGAAGGAATTTTGGGTGTGTTACTAGTCGGAGCCCAGGGTGCCAATTGGCATCATGTGCTCCGATTTCGTCGGAAGGAATTTTTGGGATGTGGAGCTCAAGGATTGTGTTCGGCCAAGGACGCTTGTTTTAGCGTCGGAGGCCGGTACAGGCTAGGGTAAGGGTACCTAGCTGGGTACCCCCGGGATCGGGTGATTTGGGTGTTTTGGTCATTGTCCCCTTGCGGGGTGGCTTGAAGATCGGGCTGAAAGAGTTATACTTACCCGTTATCCAGGATCTGGAGCTTCGGCCTCTTGTGCCTAGGAGTGTCGTTGGGGTCGTTATCAGATTCCTGACGGACCAGCGGATTCCCATGCTCTGCTGCACGGGCATACAGATTCTTCGCTCTGTCCTGGATGACTTCAGTTACTGGGGTGTATTCCGGGTCTCTGAAGATATCGGCGTTTCTGACAAACCATGGTGCATCCACGGCGTACCTGAGTGCGACGTTCTCCACGGCTTGTATCCTCATCAAGTAGGTGGCTGTTTGGTATCCCCAGACAACGGAGGCGTAGGTCAGAATGGGTGCGATAAGGGTCCTGATGAGTGTAAGCTTGTTCTTCAGGTTGAGTTGGCGTTGTCTACCTATCATTGGATAGAGTAGAGTCCTTCTCGTCTGCGCCTTCTGCATAATAGCCTCCGTGTTCTGTCTCCACATCAGGCTTTTATCTATGATAACGCCAAGGTACTTGACGGTATCGTGCCATTGGATATTGTCGCCGTTCATGGAAACGTGTCCTGTGGGAATTTGCTTTCTGACTCTCTTGAAGAGTATGGCTTTGCTCTTCTCCACGTTGACTTTGACTTTCCACTTGTTTCACCACTCTTCCAGAAGGGATGCTGCTTCCTGGAGGTTGCGGGTGAATATCACTTGAAATTAGTATCAAATTCATAACGCCCTCTAGATCTGTAAATGTTTAATATGTTATAAAAGGCCATCTGGTGGTAATTACGTGAGGCTGATTTATCAGTTGCCAATATCTATAACACGGAAATAGAAATCTATTTTTGAGAGTAAAAAGGATAACAAGTTAAAATTGTAAACCACACTACATCTTCCAACTTTAAAAAGTAAACAAAGAGTTTGTTGAACTTCTGATGTTTAGACCACATTTTGCCAACTGCCCCAAAGGGAAGCGCTAGTCACCGTTGCTTCTCTCCCGGATCTGTTGTTTGAAAACATTGCTTTCTTATGCTTCCTTATAAGGTGGTCAGTCTTTCAACGTTTTAAAAACAGTAAATGCAGTATATAAACAGATATCTATACTTATTCTACATTATTAAAATCTTCCTATTTTTATTTACAATATCTCACCAGACCTATTATTAACCATGAATTATTATCCTAGTTAGCCTCCCATTGCTGTATAGTACTTCTAACGGCTTTGCGCCAACTGTCGTGGTGGTCGGTTGGGTGCACAGTCCAACCAAAGTTCTTTCTTACTATCTCCATGGTAACATCAACTCAGCGTTTTGCGGTTCGTGTTCCTGTGGTTAAAAAATTATTACTATTTCTTGCAAAATCGATGATCTGTCCCGGGAATTTGTAGCAAACGCTTTCACTCCCGCATCTCGAAGGCATTAATATGTCCCTAATGGTCAAGTTCTCAAAGGTGTAAAGAAAAATGGAGACAACAAGGGCGTTAACAAGTCAGATCTTTGCACGTTTCGTAATATTTCTGAAATAAAAACTTCAAACATTATAATTATTAGAAATCCGTTTGTTAGCTGATATTCCGTTAAACGTATTAAAGCGTACTACAGACTGCATCTTTACAGTCAAAAAATAGTTTAGAATATTTAATAAGTTTAAATGAAATAGAAAGTATAAAGTGGAAACCCATGTGCCTACACGAACAGAAAATAGTAACAGCCTTTAGGGTAAAGAGAAACTATGAGTAACTTGTTTGAATTGTAATACATACTTTCATTTCTATTAACGGAAACAAAATATAAGAACGACAATCAGGCTCATGCTAACGAGGGATGAAAATTTGTTAATATTTTGTTTTCACTGTAAATCCCGAGATTTACGGTGACGTCAAATATTTTATTACCGATGAAAAAACGATTTTAACAACACTGAAAATATATACAAATCTATAAAACTTAACCTAATACATGAATTAATCTTCCTTGATTAATTTTACTTCCACATCCACGTAGTGGATTGGAAGAATAGTAATCGTAAAAAAGTTTTCCATTTTTTTTTTTACCTGAAATAGGTTTAGAATGTTATGAAACGACGAGATTTTAAATTTGAGCAAAAAAATTTCTGTCTGTCGGACTGTCAGTCTGTCCGTCGATCTGTAACTTTCTTGTCCACACGTTTTCTCCGAAACGGTTTAAGATATTGACTTGAAATTTTTTACACGTATATATTGTACCGAGATTGTTTTTTGAACATATCCGGTGAAGGGTTGGGGGTAAATATGAGTAAATAGGGGGAAATAAGTAGAACAAGCTGGTAAGATCACACAAACTTAAAACTTGATGTATATGTAGTAGAAGTCAAGGCCACAATTATTTTAATGATATTTTTCATCCCCACACCAATCCCCACTCCATTATTAAAGGGGTTGATAACATAAAATTGAGATATTCACTTGAAATTTGGTACACCATATATTATAATGACATAATGAACTAGATTATATTTTGGGCTTATTCTGATGAAGAGTTGGGGGTTAAATGGGGGTAAATAGAGGAAAATAAGTAAAGCAAACTAGTAAGAGTATAGAAACTTGAAATTCGGTGTATGTACTAGAAACCAAGGCCTCAGTTTTTTTTATATTTTTTCAACCCCCCACCACCCCTACTCCATTATTAAAGGGGTTGATAAAATAAAATTGAGATATTCCCTTGAAATTTGTTACACGCGTATATCATAACGACATCTGGAACTAGAATATATTTTGAGATGATTCCCTTGAAGGATTGGGGGTTATTTAGGGGTAAATAGGGGAATATAAATAGAGCAAGTTGGTAAGAGTACAGGAACTTGAAATTTGGTGTATGTATTAGAAGCCAAAGCCTCAGATTTTTTATAATATTTTTCAATCCCCCACCACCCCTACTTCATTATTAAAGGGGTTAATAAAATAAAATTGTGTATTCATTTGGAGTTTGGTACACGTATGTATTATAACGGCATCTGGTACTAGAATATATTTTGAGATGATTCCGTTGAAGGATTGGGGGTTAAATAGGGGTTAATAGGGCAAAATAACTAAAGCAAGCTGGTAAGAGTACAGAAACTTCGGTGTATGTACTAGAAGCCAAGGTCTCAGATTATTTATAATATTTTTCAACCCACCCCTACTCCATTATTAAAAAAGTTGATAAACTAAAATTTTACTTTTCACTTGAAATTTGGTACACGTATGTATTATAACATATCTGAAACTGGATTATATTTTAACATGATTGCGTTGGGGAGTGGGGGTAAGTAAAGGTAAATAGGGGAAAATAAGTAAAGCAAGCTGGTAAGAGTACAGAAACTTGAAATTCGATGTATGTCCTAGAACCCAAGGCCTCAGATTTTTTAATAATATTTTTCAACCCTTCACCACCCTTATTCCATTATTAGTGTGGTTGATAAAATAAAATTGAGATATTCACTTGAAATTTGGTAGATGTATGTATTATAACGATATCTGGAACTAGATTATATTTTGAGATGATTCCTTTGAATGGTTGGGTGTTAAATTGGAGTAAAAAGGGGAAAATAAGTAAATCAAGCTGGTAAGAGTACAGCAATTTGGGATTTGGTGTATATACTAGAAACCAAGGCCTCAGATTTCTTTCTAATATTTTTCAAACTCCAGCACCTCCTCTCCATTATTAATGGGATTGATAACATAAAATTAAGATATTCACTTGAAAGTTAGTACACGTATGTATTGTAACGACATCTGATGGAGATGATTCCATTGAAGATGGTAGGTTGTGAATGGTAGTGTAAACTAGAAACTTAATTTTTAACCTATATGGTGGAAACCAACGTCTCAAACATTTTTATGACATTACCCCAAAAATTATTAAGATTCTAAGACCAATAATTTCCAAATACTAGAGTGCAAATCTAATCAAGATGTTTCCTTTAAAGTGACTTAGATGAAAAATCTGGATGTGGAAGTTGTGATTTCTTAGGCAGCGGTTTTTAGGATCATTTTGGTGTTACCTATTGAATATTACATATTACTTCCCTCGCATATCGAAGAGAAATATTGTATTCGAAAAAAAAAAACATTCTCCGAGATTTTTTTGGATTTTCACGTATCAGATCATGTAGATTACCAATACAGGTTTTTCAATTCCGTCAGTCTGTCGGTGTCTCTTTCGGTCTGTCTGTCGGTTCAAATTTGGTAGGTATGTGACGCTACTGCCAGCGAGGAAATGGTTAAACCTTTACTGGAAAATATACAGGGTGTACAGTTTAAAGCGAACAGATAATGACAAAAAATGTTTTTGCTCAAATTTAAAACTTCCACGTTTAGTGACATTATAAACCTATTTAAGGGTAAAAATTAATTTGAATTCCTTTTACCGCTATACTTCCACTCCACTACATGGATGCGCAACTAACAATATGCCAGATGGAAATAATATTTGGCTTATAGTTTACATAGAGGTTGGTCATCATAAGAAATAATTCAACTATGGTGGAAATTTGGCATTTACGCAAGCCTTCCATATTTGGCATCATTTATTTAATATTGAATTTTTGCTGTCGGATATTTGTTTGGCCAAGAGGTATCAGGTGTAATAGTGATAACTACATACCAATTATTATTCTTATATGTCGTTTCGTAATTAATAATTTTCTAGAGTGGCCGTCCTGTATAAATATAGAGGGAAATTCTTTGTAAATGCCTTTACCGACTTTTTTATACGTAAAATAGATTGATATTTCGATGAACGCTGTCAATTTTGAAAAGCTGGCACCTATGGTGTCCACTGATCAAGGAAGTAACTATTTATTTCAATTCATCTAATAAAATATTTAATTATAAATGGAGAACTTGAGAAATAATAAAACAAACGGTTGATACATACATTAAATAGAGAAAGAAATACATTCTCATTATAAGATAATTATATAGATGGGAGCACACAACAGACTATTGGCATACAGATTACCGATACTACTTCTCTTTCAGATAGAGATTCCTCGGTGTGATATTGATGACCAGCTCCATTGATTTGCTTACACTATTTAACGATTCATTTATGCAAAGGAAGCCCGTTAGAATTCTAAGCTGTAGGCCATTATTGAATTTGGTCAGAACTCAATATACATTGTTATTGATTTAACGTCTTCTTGTGCTGTATCATTCTCCGGTGTTCATTACATTTGTGTGTATTGCCGAAGTGATTCATTTGGGATAATTTTGATTAAAATATACTTAACCGATAATCATCTATGTGTGATTTTGAATAACCAGTATTTTTTATTTTACGGTGAAGTCGGTCGAATAATTTTCTGATAGTACGAGACTATCTTTTAAGGAATGTCCTAGATCAACAAACGTTCTTGCATCCATATTTTAACAACAGTTTTTTGAAGAAACCCTTTATAGATCAGGAGCCGTGTGATATTCAGGACCATAACACCCCGCCTCAATGAAGAAAGACCGCGGAAAGAAGTGGTAAAAATGAACACTAGTGGGTCCGACAGCTAGCACATGGGTCTCACGGACCTTTAAATAAAAATCAGAATCATTTGTAACTTCCTTGGATGTTAAAAAGTAAGAGGCTTAGGTATCAAAGAGCTGGAAAACTTAGAGAAATTGTGATTTCTCTTATATATTTTTAGGTAACAATAAGTAACTAAGGTGTCCAAGGAGAAACCACGAGGGCCGCAAAATGTTATTCACCGAAAACTGTAAAAGTTTGGAATTAAAATCAGCGCAAATTAAACAATTCATAAGAACCAGTAAAATTAATCAAATGATGTAATGTTTATGACAAATCGTTCTTTACGCCATTCATTATTGTTTTTACTTGTTTTTATAAATTCTTTAATTTGTGCTGCATTTAATTCGACATTTATATAGTATTCGGTGAAAAACATTTTGCGGCCCTCGGGGGTCTTTCCTTGGACACCTCAGTCCCTTATTTTTGCTTAAAAAATATCAGAAAAATCATGATATAAATGGTTCCTCATCGTTCCAAAATTTGGGGCATTTTTTACCACATCAAACTATTACCAGCAACCACTACCTCCTTGGATTATTCTTGGACTAAATTTTTTCTGCTCTTTGGTACCAAAACTTTTTACTTTTTGACATCCAAGGAGATTACTAACGATTCCAAAATATTTTTAATGATGCGCGCGGTCCTTGTTGCTGGCTGTCAGACCCCTGGAAAGGTAATCATTTTTACTACGTCCTTCCATTGTCTTCTTCTAAGGAGGTGGGGGGGTTTCATGGACTTGAATATCACACGGCTCTTTATTATTCTCCATCGCATAATGGCCTTCCTTTATTGTCACCATTTTAATTCTTGCAGGTGTCCATATACCTAGTGACAGTTTTGGATTAAGAGAAATTGTTTGATGTTTGTTCCATACAAATTGGTCCAAGGCTGTAGCAGGGAGCATGGGTACATATATACTTACATACATACGTCATACACACAGTGGGCTTGTTACCGATAATTTAATTTTCGTTATCTATAAGTAGTGAGTAGTCCACTATAATCCGTCAAACTTTAATGTCATGAAATGAGTTAATGTGACGTTTGAATAAAAAAAAGTGTTTGTTTCCAAGATACAATTGAACAATTAAACACCGTTTCCATACATGCTTGTCTTTGACTCGATCAGCATATGCAAAGTGACGTCACGGGAAGCTCCGCCCTGTTTTCGCGCGAACCAAATTTGGTAATTTATTTAAGGGCCTAAACGTTCAAATAAAACCTTAATAATTTGAAAATTATCTTAAAAGTGTTTTCCTATCGATTTCTAAAATAAAAAAAAATGCTGAACGGGTCCATTGCACACAATCGAATGAGTAATAATTTACAGCGATTCGTGAAAAAGATATGTGTAATTCATAACTCCATATATTTAGGGAGAGACTTTGCGAGATTAATTTGCTTCATTTGACTAGTTTCTCCATATCAGAATGAGGCTATCTTAATTGGTTAAATTATTTTTATTTGACGATAGCTGCCATGTAACTTTACTTTCAGCTTGTACAAGCCGTTATAATAATCAAATGTTAAATAAGCTTACATTTTCATTTACATTGCCGAGAAAATCGTTTGGAGGTGGTGCACTTTTTATAGCCACGTGAAGTATCTTGCCAATAGGTCATAAAATTTATGCGTTATAATGCCTATGTGATATACTACTTTGCAACCTTCACAATGTAGTACTTAATATTCAATGACTTATATAACTTGGTATGTAATAAGACGAGATAAAACTTAATTTTACAATTTATATAAAATATGCTCGATTCCGGATACAGAACAAGCAAATAAGACGTTCCTTGAGTGTTATGTACAAACAGCTTTCAGTAATCAATAGTATTAGCGACTCAGTTGTTAGATAAAAGCTGACGAATATAAAGAAGGCACTAATTATACTTAAATTATTTTTTTTTGATGATGGGCAACTTGCAGAGCCATAAATTTCCAATAAAAAGAAGGTTGCATACCTTCTTTTTTCTACAAAATCCAATAACTTTCTATGTTTTAACATTCATTAGTTATTTCCAATGCTCTTATCTCACTTCGATTTTCTAGCAATTACTTCCAAAATCGAAATGTTCTTCCCACTTTTCTGTTTTATAACCCATCTGTTTCATAGAGCAGAAAATCATTTAAAAAAACCTAACATTATGGAAATTAAGAAGCGTTAGTATCTACGAGATTCTATAAGATAGAGCGATGTCATTGACTTCAGTTGTGAATAATGCGAATTTTTTATATATTTCATTCAGCTCTGAATCACTTTATATTCGGTGACATAGAAAATGTAACATCTACCTATCGCTCAATATGAACGTTTTTTTAGACCAATGGATAATATTAAATGATAAAACTTTTAAAGCCTCTATCGGTCATTTTATATGACGAATGCGGTCCAGATTTCACGAGAAGTACTCTACCATGATTTTCAATGTATGTTCCAAGTTATGAACTAAATTTCTGTACATACATTTTCTTCTATGATAATTGCTAAACATGTTTGTACAGTTATAATGTACCTAGACCCCAGTCCCTAGAGAAAGAATAACAGCAAATACTGGGATGGGAAATATTCCTTATGGGAACTCTTGCATACAAGTAGGTTTTGTTAGCAGAAAAGTGTTAATACTACCGTTATGGCAGCATAATACAAAATGGCGTTCTAGAGTCGCGGACGAACGTGCGAATGTCTAATGACATTGTCAAGCCAAAAGAATACAACGTGCCTCTGTGAAGACACACACACACATGCATACCTCAAGGATCTGTGTATAACAGCTCAATAATGTTTTATTAATATTATTATTATTATTGACACAAGACGATTCCAAAACTGAAAAAGTTGTTTTACGCCAAGAAAAATTGGACAACAATGATTTATCGCTTAGTAATGATGTAAAATTCTTGGGAGTCTACCTTGATAAAAAGTTAACTTGGGAAGTTTTGTAATAATAATAATAATAATAATAACTTTATTGGTATGTTATTCACAAAGTATTTACATAAGTCAGATTATAGTTAATGAAAGTAAAACAGCTAGACTAGATAAGTTATTAAGTGTAAAATAGACAAGACTAAGCTAAAGCAATAAAAAGATTAAAATTAATTCGCCTCAGGCGATAGAAATATTTACAAAGGACCCCGCACGGAACATATGGAAATTCGCCCTCGGTTAAAGTGTTTGATACTCGGAGATATTATCCAAATATCGATGTTGATCAAAAGTCTCTATGGGCTCAATGGATTCAATCTAAAGCGTTGCTACTAGGATAAGTAATTACAAAGCCTACCCGAGACCGCGTACTGGCGGGCGCGTACTTGAATATTGCAAACGATATCCGTATAAAAATATAGTTCACCAGATATGTTATGCGCTTACTTCAAACAAAAGGAGTCGATTGATTACCTGGCTCACCATTACAAGCCTGCTGTCTGATTTGGTTTATTCATATAATTGCCGGTAAGCATAGCCGTAGGTTAAATGATATTTATTTACTTTTATTGAATCATTTATGGAGTTGTTCATTAAACCAGCATTATTTATTATAAATGAAATAAGTAATGTATTATAAATAAATCATTTACATCATGCCTATCAATTAATATAAAGTAGTAAAACAATATTTTCAATAATTAAAATGTGATTCTAAAATTCAATAATTAAAAATTGTGAGTCGACGTTCATGTCCATCGTTATGCAGTATTCCTTTGTCGGTCTTTCTTTATGAGTTCCAAGCTGACTTTGGATATCTTATAATTTAAACGTACTAAAAAATGTAATATGACATTTGACTAAACGATCCCATTCTAGAAATAATGCATTGCTATTCTTGTGATTTCTGTTATTTGTAAAGTAATTAATAAATGGTAAACGATTTAACGACTCTGTATCACAGGTTTCATCAAAATCAGTCTTCACTTAGTGAATAAAAGTAATGAATTTTAATTGGTAATTGGTATAATTCAAACTCGCCCCAAATATCTACTCTATTAGCTCGTAACCACCTTGAAACTCTAATTCACACAAAATAAATTTATGAATTTTATCTTTAACTTAAAAACTCTAGCGAGATTGTAGCAAACTTTCAGTTGAAAGTCCGTATAAAATGACATTCGAATGCGTAAATTTTTTTGTAAAAGCATATAATTTTATTAATTATCGGAAAAATATTTTAATGAGAAATTCTTTAAAGTTTTTCTCTTGTTCTTTAATTACAAAATTTCTTCTTGGTTTCACAAACCTAATAACAAATTTTTAGTAACTCTTGGTTTGGTAATATCACATTTTAACAAAATTTTTGTTTCTGCATAACTTTGTAAAACTTCTTAAAAGTTCCTTCGATATTCAACTTTTCGTTAATTAGTTTATTATAAATTTGCAACTTTGACTTTTATGTTGGGAAGGAATCAATTAACTCTCTCAGAGTGCAACATTACAATGGTTGGAAATTAATTATCTAAATTGAGTTAGCAGTTGGTGACTCCTCATTTAGGAATGTAATTTTCGCTATAAATAAATATTGATAATATTTTAGGAAATAATCATATACTTTTATTATGCATTAAAATAAATAGTGCAGGTTTGAGAAAAGGGATGAAACGATTTAATTCCCTTTATATACCGCATGATCACGAAATAATACTTAGAAAAATACTATTTTCATTTTTTGGATATTCATAACATGTGACTAAAGATAAAACTTCATTTCATACCAAATGAATTCTCAATTTAATCGAAGTTTTATTCATGTATTCGTTGACACAAAAAATCGTGACCGAAAGTGACGTCAAAATTCCATGACGCGGTCAAAATTTGCTTATATGAAAAGTGGCTCCCTGTATATCTATAGTAGAACTTGCTCACTCACACAAGGTTTTTCATGTATCTTATTCATAGGAAATCTATACAGCCGGCTCTTTACTTATTAGGATTTGTTGAATGACCACAGCTTACAATTTGTTTGATAAATAACTGAGCTTTTGGTATAATGAGCTTTAAAAAAAATCACTAGGTAGGCCGTGGAAATGTAATAACAAGCTAACCATTATACTTTTTGCCGATTTACTGCACTTTTGATATAACTGGTCTCATAGGATACTTCTCGCAATTCTATCAGTTTTGTCGTAAATAAACAATGTTAGCTCATGTTAGCGAGTGACCTTGGTCTTGTCTACTGCGACATGAATTAAGCCGCCAAGCACTTGCGACAAACTTATTACTTTTAATTTTATAAACATTATTGGAATTTATGCGTAGTCGATATTGCAGTGTTCATTAGAAATGAACATTGTTACATTGCAAAACTCTAAAATTTTTTGTAAATATGTAAAAGTCACTCAAAATTGACATTTCTAAAATATGACAACCATAAATTGTTATTTCGTATTAAACAGAATTAGTAATTAGTAAGTCGCTGTAACAGTTTTCGTATTGCCGTTTACATTTTTCAGGTCTTAAATCAGAAAGCGCCGAAATTACGATACCATTTAACTCTGGAGGAGTGCAAGAAACTGAAATATCATTATCGCTGTCAGATATTTTCACGATTTTTCAAGAACTGTCAAAATGTTTTGTATACGTACAGAATATACAATTTCCATAGAGACGCTGTGACATGTTATCGCTAAAATTAAGTATAGCATAAACGGTGTAGTACGGGAGCCCATCCACAGAAGTGGATCGGGAATCGCAGTTTTCGCCGCTTGGGGAGATATTGTAGGTATCTGTAGGTACCATTTCCCCTAACGGCAGGTCACGTGACCACGCCCTCTTCGAGAGATAGGCAAAAAATGAAGGACCGCTTAAATGTTGCCAAACAGTTCTGGCACATTTTTTGGGCAAAAGCAAGCATCTTTGGTCTCCTGGTGTTTTTTTCCAAAGTGCTTCCTTCTCCCGGAGAGAAATTCGTATTTTGTAATTTTTTACGGGAGAAGGAAGCACTTAAAAAAAAGATTTAAGAGGCAAAAGTTATTTATTTTTGTCTCAAGAATATGCCTGAATTTTTCGGAATATTTTTGAGGAAATTAAAAAACATTAGGGAAATTTTTGGCCGATATTATTTTTGTCTAAAAAATTCTGAAAATCGGCAGGCGTGCTCTTTCGACAAAAATAAACCCTTTCTAGCTTTTGGAGTTTTTCTCTATATCGCTTCATCTAAACTAATTAATCAAAATCTATGAATAATTTTTTTTGCCATTTTTTTCCGGGAGAAGGAAATAAATACTTTGAGAAAAAACACCAAGAGATAAAGATGCTTATTTTTGCCCAAAAAATGTGCCTGAATTTTTTCAGAATTTTTTGGCAACATTTAAGCGGTCCTTTGTTTTTTGCCTCTCTATCGAAGAGGGCGCGGTCACGTGACCTCACTTTGGGGGAGGGGGGGGGAATGGTACCTACAGATGGCTACAACATCTCCATTGAGCGGCTGCAACTGCGGTGCACGATCCACTTTTGTCGATGGGCTCTTGTACTAGTGGTGTCATTTTCACCATCGAACTGACTATAATTGCCGCTTGTACAAAAAATTATCTCCTCAGTGATGGTGGGATTGTTTTCGTTTTAGTCATTTTTTTGTTTAATTACAAAACATAAAAATTAGATTTTTTTAAATTCAAATAATTAATAACTTTTTTATTTATTGACCAATTTTGTTCAAAATTAATAGGGTTCTTCTTCTAGCTAACACCAACTTAGTGTCCAAGAAACGTGAAGGACGGACAGTCAGACTGACAGACTGATGGACGGATATTTTGAAAGTTGTTCAGAATTCGATCACCAACACAGTGATACTCAATTTTAAAGTAGGCGATCCATTTCATCTGCTAGGCGGTCTAATATAACACTAAACCAGTACTTGGCCAACCCAGATACGCGTCGTTCAACTTTGCACCCCTTCAAACTGTGAAATATTAAACCATCTGTAACTTAGTCACATTTTGAGCTATTACATTAGTTCTAGCATCAAAATGTTTGTAATTTAATCTGCATATGTCGAAAATTGTATAGTTATCGCGATATTTTAAATTAAGTGAAATTTTTCTAGCACCATTACTGACTTTTATAAATAACGCTAAATCTAAAAGTTTTAGCAGAACAACAACAATTTTCGTGTAAGGTACCGTCAACCGGGGTTACTTGAGACACCAAGGGTAAATTAAGACAAACTGCAATTTCTCAAATACCGGTATGTTAAGGACGTTTATGTTTGCAGTTCAGAACTTGCATTTGCATTACTCTATTTCCGAGTCTATTTCTATGTTGCACATGTCTGTTACACATAATTCGTTGGCGTTAACGTTCATGCTGCTCTATTGTTTACAAAAAGTTGACTTCTATGTAAATACATATTTCATAGTTTTAATAACATCAAAGTAGTCTCTTATTATACCGAGCTCCCATGAAAAAAGAGAATCAGGATCGATCACTGGCATCACATAAGACCTCTTAAAAATTAAACAACTAAAGGTTAAGATCTCCTCTATGCATAAACATTTGTCTGCTACTAAATGAACGATTGAAGAAAATAGAAAGTAAAATTTTAGTTTAAATTTTTCATAGTACCTATCGTTGAATTAAATAGTTTATCTCAAAATTGTGCAGCAAGACTGAAATCTACAAGAAAAAACAATTGTTAAAACAAAACAAAAAAAACCATCGCGATACGATGAAATTCAAGGGTGATGCAATACACCTCGAATGGGCGCTAGAACGTTCTATAGGAGTAGGCTGTGCATGCTACTCGGCAAATTAAATTCGTTAATATTGCAACAACTTATATGATTAAAAATATTTTAACAGTCAATTAATAGTTTTAAATATTATGAAATGTTTAATGTTAATCACTTCATTTGTATATAAATGACTAAAATGCAATAAATGTCATATATCGGCTCCCAATTGGCGTAGATAAAACTTTTTTTATTGTTTCTTGTTTTATGTATTTTTAATGTATGATATTAATTTTTAATTTTGGATAAAATATTGATGAGTAAAATGCATTTGTATAAAAAAAAGTTAAATAAAAAAATGGTTTTCAAAAATACTAAAATTTTTTATTTTACCGCCGCTGAAAAGTACACAAAACAGGCTATAATCTGAAACGACTTGATGCCCAAACACGGTCAACTATTCAATTTTCAATTTTGTTGTTGTTCTTGGGCCGTAGTTATAAACATTTCGACTTGATGAAATTTGGCACCATAATTTTTTATCTCCATTAGTAGTATATTCTTCTAAAGTTTGGTTAAATTTAAAGCATTATTGTTTTAGTTATTACCAATTGATTAAAAATGGCCACCCACAATTGTCTCTATGTTTTGCAATTTAACTAATTGACCAAGATAGTTCGGATACATCTAGTTCTCTTCGCAACTTCATCGTGAATAGTGTGTTTCTCTTTCCTTATTACGATAAGCGTCCTAGAACCAGAGTTATTGAAGAGAAACTGCGAAAAAACACGATTTTGAACATTCTTTTGTTTAAACAAAAGCTTTCCGGGACACGGATTTAATCCAAACCTTTTTCCTAAACGCCCTGTAATGTCTACAACAAGTTTTACTCCATTATCGAGAATAGATAATGTTCTGATTACAAAACTATATGACACTAAAAGTGTATTTTAAAGGGTTGTGTTAGGTTGTTTTTATCTGAACGTAAATTGGTCGTCAAGTAAGTAGGTATTTGCATATTGCGGCATCAAATTTCAAATGAGAACAGGCGACTCGATAACATTCGTTAAATATTTTCTCCATTTTAACTATAAACGTTATCGATACGTATTTCGACAAATGTTATATTATGACCATAAGTCAAATATACATTGTGACATCTAGTAATTCTTCAAATTAATATTTAAACATTTAGTACATTTGTATAATGACCTTCATGAAACGGGCGAGAGCGTTTATAGATGAGTGATTTCAGTCAAAGTCCTGCAGCTGTTCACAGCTCGGTCAGAAAGGTGGACTGTCGGAGATTGCACAGCATCCATCACGTCTAAATTATTATTTGTTGCCCGGATTCCGCCGTAATATGTATATTACTTGGTGAGTGCTGTGATTTAGCGCACTCTAGGTCGGCACTTAACCTGTAAATGTTTGTTCTTCCCCGAATGCAAACGAGTTTCGCATTCCTGTCATGATTGATAATAGAATTTTAGGTAGGTGAATGATAAATTGCTGTGGGCACTAGTGACGTGATTGTAGGAGCAATGAGGTGTAAATATTTGTAGCTTAGGTGAGACTGATGAAGCATCGAAGTATAACTCGTTCACTCATGTCATGTTTATATGGTGGTATCCGAAATAACGCGAAGTAACCTAATTGAAATGATACTCACTCTGCAAGTCACTATGTTGGTAATAATAATTGCAAATTAGTAAGAACTATCTGTGATAGATATTACGTGAACTGCATTAACAAGGCGTCTGTCTGCTTGCCATTAGCACTGACCAAAATCTAGCGGGTGGTTCAGATAACCTTTCATAGAATAAATAAAATTTTAAAGAAACAGTTGTAAGTGTATGTGTAAATACTAAAAGGTGTTTGTTCTAATTCCACTTCATTCCAATGTTTAAAATAGAATTATGTTAGCCACTATCAGTATCTAACTAATGTAGCGAGAGCTAGTGAAGGTTTTAGGTAAGGTTTTTCAGCAATCTTGAAAATGTGTAGAAGGACCATCTCAAAGGTATTGAATGGAGAAAGGCAGGTGTTACATTCAAGAGCAGCCAAAATAGATTTAAAATATCAGTAAACCCCATCGGAGGAGAAAAAAACGTGGAATTTTTAAATTTTCATAATTTAATAATTATATAAGCAGAAGACTGCGCGATGCCAATGTTAAAATATTGAAATTGTTATTTTTATTACATCGTGAATTGCATAGACGAAACCCGAGAATTCGAACCGACAGGATTGAGCGAGAAATTATATTTTTTGACGTTCGACGAAATCTAATAATAATAATAATAACAATATTTATTCATGTAAGCCGTATATAATACAGACATGAAAAGTCAAAAAAGGTAAACACATAAAAAAAATAAATAAATAAATAAGATAGTGACAAGCAACAAATAACATATAACATAATTAACATACACATTTCTTGCAAATATCCAGTCAGTATACATATTAGATACATTTATATTTAAAAAGTACTACTTAAGAATTCGCCAGCGCTATAATAGCATACATTGGAAAGTAAAGTTCTAATTTCCTTTTTATATATCATTTAATTTGATATGTTCTTTACATGGGCTGGTAATTTATTATAAAATGTTATACAGTTGTAGGTTGGTGATCGTTTAAATGCAGTAGTATTGTGTCGGGGGATACGTAAAAGATTGCCATGTCTTGTACTGTGATCATGGACAGCGGAGTTAGCTTCAAATAAATGAAGATTTCTTTGCACGAAAGTTAAACATTTATATATATATAAATAGCAGGTGCAGTTAGGATGTCTTTATCTTTAAACACTTGTCGGCAACTTTCATTAGATTTCATATTAAATATTAATCTTAGAATTTTCTTTTGAGCAATAAAAATTCTACTGAAGTCTTTACCACGACCCCAGCTAATAATATTCAAGGAGATGTGTGAATATGCCATTGCATAGTATATATTTAAAAGACCCGAGACATCCAAGGTGTCTTTCATTTGTAAAATGGCGTAGTAGGCCTTATTTAGTTTTTTACTAACATTGTCAATCTGATCATCCCAGGTGAGTTTATTATTCAGGTGAGTTCCTAGAAACACTACTGAATCCGAAAATTCAATACCATCTACCAGTTGGATATCACTCGTAATATCTTTTCGAATAAAAAAATTTATGCATTTAGTTTTCTTGCTGTTCATGATTAGTTTGTTTCGTTGGCACCAAGTGTCAAATTCACAAATTGCACATTTTATTGCTGATTCAAGTGCCTGAGGGGATTCTGCGGATATAGTAATTGTAGTATCATCCGCGTACATTGTGAGGATCCCACCAGTGATATGTTCTGGTAGATCATTTATAAATATCAGAAACAACAGAGGTCCCAGCACCGAACCCTGTGGAACCCCGAGCTTAACGTTATGTGGTGCAGATGTAGTGCCATTGACTTTAGTGACCATGATTCGTTCTTCCAGATATGATTTAATCCAGTTGATTATGTTGTTAGGCAAATTAATACTAACTAATTTTTTTATTAGAAATTCAGAGCTAACTGAATCGAATGCCTTAGACAAGTCAAAAAATAGAGAAGCAACACATCTACCATTGTCTACTTGTTGATAAACATAATTTAATAAATCGCAAGCTGCTGTCCCTATTGACTTGTTGGTTCTAAATCCGTGTTGAAAACTAGAGAGTATATAATTATTTTCTAAATGAGTCGAGAGGCGGTTAGATAATAATTTTTCTAATAATTTAGCTAGCGTATTAAGCAGAGATATTTGCCTGTAGTTGTCGACATTTTCAACATCGCCTTTTTTATATAGAGGGGTAACTAGCGCAATTTTAAATATGTTTGGAAAACATCCTTGGTATATTGACTGATTAAACAAATATACCAGTGGTTTCATTATAATATCTAGAATATTTGAGATAGTTGAGAGAGATAGCCCATCTATCCCACATGATTTTTTATTTTTCATTTGACTTAGAGTTTCTAGAATATCCTGCTCTGTGATAGGTTCTGAGATAAATGCTACAAGATTATTATTAGAAAGAGTTTTATTAGAAAGAGTTGTGCAAGGTAGTGCCAAATTTTGACCAAAGTGATTGAGGATATTATGTTCCGCGCTACAAGAAAAATAGTTGGCAAATATGTTGGAAATTTCATCTGGATTAGTTACCAAATCACCATCGCATCTAAGCATTATTTTAGTATCTCTATTAGTTGTTTTGCCTAATTTAAAATTAATCATTTTCCAGGTCTCTTTGGTCTTGTTGTGGGCTTGATTTATTTTTATATTATAAAAATTTCTTTTAGCCAGTTTGATGTTCGCGGTTTCTCATTTCGTGTTCAAATATGGAGGTTCCTATGTTCTCTCAGTCCTCGTTAAAGATATGACTTTTGTACAGTAATAATACGGCAGTTTTGCCTCTATAACTTATATGCTATATGCTACTATTTTTTGTGCGATTTAATGATCGTCTTACAACAATTTACTTATCTAACAATATCTTATGATGATGTAAAACAAATGTAAAATTGACCTGTGAAAATATCAGACTTGATAGACATTGAATAAGTCATACTCTTTCCTCCTTTTGAGGCTAAGAGACTGCTCACGCTCTATTGTGAGACGGACCCATTCTCTATTCAATATCTATGAAAAAATTTTTCTACTAATTTTCAAGAATGTTGAAATTCATTGCTAGCTCTTACTCTATTACATTTATAATCCGAATGACTTCAATTCGACTAATAGGTCAGAATGTTTGTTTTCCCAATTTGGTAACAGTCAAATCTACTTTAAATTGTCCCCAAATCTATCAATGTCGGACGTGGAATTAAAGTAAACTCGAGGTCGAGGAAGGCAAGCGAAGACATTTCATTCAAGAGGTTGAAGTTACATAGCTCTATTAGTAAGTTAATTTATGTTAATTTTAAGTTAATTGTTAAAGTTAAAACCTGAAAGTCTTCTTAATTATGAGACTGTAAATTAAGTTTCTTTAGGTCGAAGATGAAATTACTAAATTATTTCGACTTTGAACGTCATATTCCGTATTTAAGGAAGATAAATGTTGACGTAATTAATGGGGTAATAAACATTTTTTACCATTAGATAAGATGTCCAGTTTGATAGATTTCATGACATCCATAACTCAGCAATTTTGTTCGCTAATTTTATCATTTGTAGAATATCTATATGATTTGAATTTCACTTTAATATAAGTACTACATACTTTCTTACTTCTTGACAATTGTATTAACTACACTCTTAAGTTGAGGTTACAATAGTAAACCATCAAATTTACAAATTTGTACATGACAGTAACTAATTGGAGAGAACAAACCTAGGACAGTATAAGTGAAAACCAATACATTGCTCACGCTTTTGAAGTCTAGTGAAGACTAATATGCTTCTTAGTAAATTTGCATGTTAATTTAGACTTGCACGTTATTAGTATTCCTAATAGATCAACTGTAATGGTAATTAGACTCTTATCTGGGTACTTATAGGCAATAATTTTGCCAATTATTTTGTGAAGTGTGCCAGCAAGTTGATTTGAGTAAAAAAAAAATACTTTACAAGCCACCCTAATTAGCTCATGACTAAGATGCTATCTCTAAGATCAATATTAGGTAAATCTTTACCTTACAAAAAGCTTTAACATTGAAGGAATCTATCTAGATAAAACATAGGTTAATGAACTTAACAGTGAAATAACTCCATTTTTTATGACATATAAAGGCATTTTTGAGAAACTAGGTAATTTTTAACAAAGCACAATAACACATAAGACAAAATTTTCTGGGTAACAAATGAGTACTTCATGCCTTAAGCATATAAATTAAAGTTATGATCTTATAGTCAGTTATTAAGAGAACCTTAATTAATTACACAGACCTACAAATTTAATGATCCTGAATTCTATTTTCAGGGCAAAGGTCGTCTACGTAATTCAATGAGTCGAATCGAAATATGCCGACCAAAATTGACTATCACGTCAGAATTTTGAAATATTCAAACCTAAAAGTGACAAAGTGACCATTTTTGGGTATATTTCGGCTGAAATAGGGCAGAGGTGATAGAGAAATTGTCTCAATGAATTTTTATTTTACGTCAAAGAGTCTACAGAAATCGAGCATAAAACATATGAAAGGACCTGGACCCATAACCTAAATCTGTAGTCACGAAACCCATGCATTCGAAGAATGAAAATACATGAATTACTTTTTCGTGTATGGAATGAACTCGCAAAACTGTATATGTTGCAGTGGTAATTAAGAGGGTATACAAGTTCGCTGATACTAGTCTGTATGGCACATAATTCAAGAAGCTCATACAATAATAATCGGCAATGTTTCCCATGCAATATTTATTAATTCCAGCAATTCTTCGTCATTCCGTAGTTTCATATCTCGGTTTTGGATATTTTTACGACTAGTCCCCATTCTATTTCCACAGGGTTAAGATCTGGGCTATGACTGGGCCAGTTAAAACATTAAAATATAGTCTCGAAACTAATTAATTATGGAATCAGCATGAACGGAACAATTATCTTGTTGAAATATGAATTCTTTATTAGGAAATAATTGTAACGCAGAAAGGAGCATAATATTATCTAAGTCCTAATATACGTTTCACTATTAAATCATTCCTCAACACACCACAAAACACCAGGACCACGTTCCGATATCCAACCCACGTATTAATTATTAACGGAAAATCTACCACTTCTGTCATTGTTGGATATATATTTCTCATCGAATCAAGTATTGGCGGATCGGTAAACATGAATGCGACCGCTATGTGTTGATTCGAAGCATTTTTCGTCTGTAAATAACACACCATTCCAAAAATCTACACCAAATACTATTCTAGAGCAAATCCTACTCAAGTTTCTTTATGCTCTGCTTTAAGAATTTCTGCGCTGCTGGATGACAGCACAGCTCCGATTCATTTACTTACTGGCGACCAGTAAAATTAGTTTCTTCTCCAGCTTGAATATCTAGGTACAATGGATGTTCTCTTAATGCATTCACTAATTGCAAATCTTGTTGTTCAGTTGATATCCTTCGTCAGCATGATCCTGGATTTCTACTAATCGTGCCGTTTATTCCCCACTTTTTAAAAATGTTAAACACTGAACTTTTCTCAATGTTATCACATAGTGCCATCTGTCTCATTGACCAACTACCTTCTGCTTTAGCAGTAACACTAGCTTTAACTAAATCACTCATATGGGACATATTGGTTCTTACACACTTACAATATATGTTAACAAATAAGTGACAATGTCACAAATATATATGACTGGTCTTATTATCGCTCCCACTCACGAAAAGGCGAAACTCACATTTTTGTTCTTCGAGTGCATGGGTGCAGGTCTTTTCCTAGGATTCATGACCGATTCCTGTAGACTTTTGACGTAGAAATCACTTTTTTTTGTCTTTATTATCTCTAATTTCTGAAATATCCCAGCCCAAATATACCCAAAAATGGCCATTTTGTCACTTTTACGTCTGGATATTTCAAATTTGTGACGCAATAGCCAATTTTGGTGTGCAGATTTGGATTCGACTCGTCGAATTATGTGGGGAGCCTTGCCTCAGAAAATGATGCCGTTGTAGATCTGTGTTATCAGCTACATAAAATTCTTGTTGTCCTAGTGGTTCATTTATTTTACTTGCTTTCTAATTGGGTATCGTGAACTAAATATTATTGTACGGCTTTTAATATGGACGAATAGTTCATTCGACTTGTTGATTTATAAGACACATTTTTTAAAGTTTCTTACATTAAATTTTATAGATATTGTCTGTAATTGTTTATTTGTGGCATATTCAGAGTTTCTTACTTTTTATTGGGTATTTTGCCACTGAAAAATATTTAAAAATTTTAATGAAAAAACCTCTGCGCCAAACGGATCAGACAGAGGTTGGTTCTTGAGTACTTGACTGTTTCAAAAAGTCTCACACCTAAAAATATATAAACTAGAACAATGTTATAAACTAAAAACTGAAAATCAAAGCTATAGGTAGTTAACGTTTCGGAAGAGAATCTACTTCCGTTCTAAAAACTTTAAATTTTATACTTTAGGTAATGTGATGTGCCCGAAATAATTAAATATACATGAATCAAATTTTCTGCAAATTTGTTGCAAAATGTTCTTGTTTTATTGCAAAACTTTTTAGTGTATTAGGTAACTCTTGTAATCTTCATGAAAATAAATACAATGGTTGTACATGTACTCCTTTGTTGTCGCTTGCGTATGTCTCGAACAAGGAACTTTATTTAATTGTCTTCTATAACTCATATTATTCATACATAACAAGTACACATTTGCAGGAATATCCTTCTGTAGAATGCATTTTAAAGATGGTATACACGACTCGAGAAACATAAAGAAACTAAACGTGTACTTTTGGGTGAAACTATCTGCTGCATCTGATTTCAGCATTCGCCGATTGATTTAGGATTTAGAAATAAGCCCTTCCGTCGCTGTTTTGAAAACGGGAGAATTTTAAGATATTTTAATATGTTAATGTATCACGTCAAATTATTACTCTATCTATTGTCAATTTGAAAATGATAAAAAAAGACGACGAATAAATTGCACATAATCGCAGCAATGTCATAGGCGTAGACCGAACATTTTTATAATTATTCTCTAATTATTGAAATAAAGTGAATATTGTTTTATTACCTTATTTTAAAAAAAATTATTTAACCACAGCAACCTTTCGGGTTGCTTGGGTAACGAGAATTTACGAGACAGTCGAAAGCTAGTTCACATCCTCTGGAAGGTTTGGTGGGGTAAATTCAATAATTCTACTAGGTTACTGCTAGATTTCGGATTATATTATTTATATTTATTAGTTTTTTCAAAAACCAAACTCGAGCGTCATAACAATACTATATTTATGGTCTTCCATACGTTGAAAGAACACATGAGAAATTAACACAAAAATCGTTTATAGAAAAACAAAAACCTATATAAAGAAATGTAGAACGAGCACTCATAAAAACTCGTTAAACTCACGAGCATACTTCGGAAATTCTTGTGAAATGCATTCAAAACTATTTACTATTATTTGTTCCGTGTAGCCTTTAAAAAAATGAACCGATGAGGAAGGGTTGAAAGTCAGCCCTTTAAAAACCCACATCGTCCCATTTACCAGAAGGTGTAGTCTGGATGGCCTAGGTCCGTTAGTTCTTCAAAACACAGAACTGCAGATGTCGGGAGAGGTTAAATACCTTGGAGTCACTATAGACTCCAAGCTTACCTGGAACCAACACCTAGACAGGATAATACATAGATCGGTAGTCATATTGGCAATCTGCAGACGATCATATGGCAAAACATGGGGCTCAGGCCTAGTGTATTGCACTGGCTTTACAGACCCTATTAAACCTTTCTCCACTTAGCATAGTGATCCAAGGAGATGCCAGAATGGGAGTATATAGGCCGAAAAACTCAAGTACCCCACGGAGCAATATCGGGAGGATATTTGAAGATAATAAACACTGTAGAAGACCCTCTATTGAATATGAGATCAGACCACATGATACCAAAAATCACCTTTTACAAGCCCTTCAATATTACTATTGGAGATAGGAAGCACTGATCAACAGATGCTCCTGACATACTACGAAAGGGCCTAAGCTGGTATACTGACGGGTCTAGGACAAACACAGGAGCTGGTGCTGGAATACATGGTGAAAGACCCAGGGAAAGTATAAGTCTTTCCCTTGGGCAACACGCCACTGTATTCCAGTCAGAAATTCTGGCTGTACTTGAATGTGTACGCGAGAATGCAAACCGGAAATACGTTAACCAGCAGATCTCCATTGCATCAGACAGTCAGGCGGCACTTAGAGCACTAGCCTCTAACAAAGTGTCATCCCGACTGATACGGGACTGCTACGAAGAGCTGAAAATTCTGGGCGAGCAGAACAGAGTCAAACTACTCTGGGCGCCAGAACACTCCAGAATTGACGGCAATGAAAAAGCTGATGAACTTGCTAAACAAGGGGCAGGTAACATATTCTATGGCCCAGAACCCGCGCTGGCATTTTCAAAAGCTCAACGAGAAGGGCGATTAAAGACTAGGTCAAGAGTAAACATAAGAACCACTCGAGGAATATTCCAGGAAATCGACTTGGAAAAACCCTCATTAAAGGTCCATGTACAAAACAAACTGAAGAACTGCTCACAACTAACAGAACGCAGTTAAGACTAATAACAGTACTTCTGACTAGACACTTTCCTGTAAAGAAGTACCTGATATAATCGGCAAATTTGACGGCAACCTAGACTGCAGACTGTGCAGCCAGGAGCCGGAAACGGTCGACCACATCATTTTTAACTGTGAGGCACTGGCTCGCCGAAGTTATGGCATCTACGGGCAAACGCGAACAGGCATCCGTCCAACCGCAGACCCATATCATCTGATTAAGGGTAGAGGGGTACTGAAGTGGACGGAGTGAAGCATGGCAGGGAGAGCACAATAAGCCCAGGAGGCTGCAGTGCCCTCGGAGTTTTCTTTTAACAGACCTGGAAAAAAGCCTTTCCCTACTGAATTATGTCTAGAAAAAAAAAATATTTTTAAAATAAATTACAGTTGTCAGACATCTTCTGACAACTGTAATTCACTTCAAGCAATCATGCTGGAACCAAACCTTATAAAGAGGATTATTATCCCACACATCGATAAGATTTATTTCAAGAACATTAAGCCTCTCTTAGGTCATATGTACATAAGACTATTTTGCTCAAAATTATCTCTATTTTATTCGTCAACGAAGTTGTGCTTATAAAAACGGAGACAATCTGTTAATTTTTAAAATATACATTAATTTATATATTAGAATAAAAGTATTTCATTTGAAACAAAATTTCATCAATGTTATGGTAGCTTTTTAAAAAAACCTAAAACGACAGTCTTAATTTACCGAGCTTGACTTCTTTCGTTGGCACCTACCATTGAATATCCCGCTCTTCCTATAACTTCATACATTACCTCCAAGATGGACTTTCATTTTTCAGCGCTCATCTATGCCGAATTGCCGAACATGTGCCCATGTCTTGTGAGAAACTTCTTATCAGTATTCTCTCAGGGGAATATTATTCATTCCTTTGTAGGTGGTGCAATCTAATCTTATAGTTTAAATATAACGGGTCTTAGGTGGTATTAGAAATAGTAATTGTTAAACTTAATTAATTAAACCAACAAGGTTTTACTTATTTTGATTTGCTAGATAATCATTACATTAATGCTGGTGGTTGATAACATTCCCGCCGATGAGGGCAACAATTTAGCACCTTCATATTTCATGAAAAATTCAGCCATTAAACAAAAATTTCTCATATAAGTATTACTTTCAACGCATATTTTACATAAAGGAACAAATTTGTCACTATGTAGAATTATATATCCTCTTAGCTTATTTACTTACACACTTCCTTAACATTTTCTCCCGGCTGCCTCGTTTTTTTCTCGTTATAATGCGAATTTCCCCCATGATAAAGAATGTCGTATATATCATTGTAAAACGTTTTACGAGATTTTCATCTCATTGTTGAAAACATAAGCCTTAAGCATTTTTTTATATTTGTAAATCATTTCATCAGGGCTTTTGTAAATGAGAAACATGGCAATGAATTGGACTTTTACCAAGATTTCTTTGTATAAAATTCCACCTATGTTAAACACTATTATCCTTTTCAATATTATTTACTTATTTGTAACGCTTCAGCGGAAAATGCCAAGGCAAATTTATAAAGGGAAAGATTATCATGCAAATTAAAATATACAAGCGACTGAAATGACAAATTTGATTTATTATATTGGTTGAAAATTGCTTGCGGATATTAATTCATGGAATTGAAACTAATGTCAGTTGGACGGTTTACAGATAGTTTTGCATAGAAGATGCAAATTCAGTATTAATTAATATCAGAAGAATTCAAATAAAAATAATGGTTTATATGTCAAGATAAATGAAATAAACACAACATTTTCTTTTGTAAATTAGATGACATAATGAAATGTGTTTTAAATCTATCTGATTTGTCTTAATATTATACAATGTTAGAGTTTATTTTGTTGGTTTCTGTGGTATGAAGGAGGCCCTGATGTGAGGTGAGAAATTTTGTTAACTTCCTGCAAAACCAGTAACCGCCCCTGACAATGGAGAAATTCAGTGATGGGCTTTTTAACGCTTATTAAATTCATTCTCGCACGTACTGATTATAAAGTTTAATTTACATAATGGTAGAAATAAATTAGTGCCTAATTGGATAGGAGTTTAAAATAAATTAGATCGGCATAACGCTCATGGTAAGTTTGGGATATATCCCGCGGATGTTTAATTTGCGTTCAGCTACATACAAGAGTTATAATACTGACATAAAATGACTGAAGTTTCTTAAATAATATGTCCTCATTTGTGAAATAAAACGTATCCATTTTGGTACAGTAATTAGTCTATAATTTAAAAAAATCTTAAATAGGTACTTCGTTAATTACCGCTAATATATAATACTAGAGCATTAAATTTCTTTGTCTGTTCAAAGCGCTTGCTTTAGGAAACATTTAGATCCGCTATACTCGAATCGCCATTATGAATTGGTTAATTTTGACCTCAAAATAATCAGCGATCCTAAAAACATAAATATTCTGTGTTTCAAATATAAATTAGCAATGCTTTTCCACACCTCGGGGGTAAAAGCAATTGTCGGGACCATGTACAAACTAAGGATGGCAGCTATTAATTACAATAGTAGGTGGGGCGATGACCGCTCCAAATGATACTTGATAAGATAATAGGATGAGATCAATAATATAGTAGTACAAAAACCATGTGCCAATATTTTTCTATTAATGCTACGGTTAAAAACAGACGACTTCCGGTTGAGAATTTTTTCTTTACCAACGTGAAAGGATTTTTTTCCATTCTTAAATTCTTTGGGACTTCCTGCTACATGTATGTTTTCTTTTAAGTTGTGCTCGGGGAATCTACAAAATATCACAATTAACCAGTATATTGTCTAAATGTTATTTGTGGCATTTGTGGCATTTTCTTTCCTTCTTCAATTCTTTGGGACTTCCGGCCACATGTATGTTTTATTTTTAAGCGGTGCTCGGGGAATCTACAAAATATCACAATTTACCAGTATGTTACTGGTAAATAACCTCTACGCCTGTGACAGCAAGAAAAGAATTTTCAAAAAAAAGCCTTGAAAAAGGAAACAGAATAGATTTCCGAAACGTCGGCGAAATATTTAATTTCAAGTTTTTATACTTATTTGTGTTGTTCATTTAAAAAAAGCAACCTTTAACTGATGCTTTGACGTAAAAGTCACAGGCGTAGAGGTTATTTACCAGTAACATACTGGTTAATTGTGATATTTTGTAGATTCCCCGAGCACCGCTTAAAAAGAAAACATACATGTGGCAGGAAGTCGCAAAGGATTGAAGAAGGAAAGATAAATTAACCAGTATGTTACTGGTAAATAACCTCTACGCCTGTGACTTTTACGTCAAAGGATCAGTTAGAGGTTGCTTTTTTTTTTTAAATAAACAACGCAAATAAGTATAAAAACTAGAAATTAAATATTTCGCCGACGTTTCGGAAATCTAATCTGTTTCCTTTCTCAAGGCTTTTTTAAAAAATTTTCTTGCTGTGTATGATAAATACACAGCTCTAAGAATGTTTGTTATATTCAATATAAATAGATACTTACTATTACTATTACTTAAGGATGTCCAAGTCAGACTTATACAGGGTGTCTAACTGGGAATTGTGCAGATCGATATAGGGAAAAGCATGTAACAAAAAGTTTTGAAAATTTTGACGGTTACTAAAGTCAGTGCGGCAAACCGATCCAAAATAATTACAATCGTGTGGTTATACTAGAAGTTGATACCAACTGTAGCATTCACATAGCTGTTTTATAGTTAGAGATATCTATTTCAAATATTACTGCACCACCGAAATTTTATATACATTTTTTATTGCAAATTTACTTAAATTTATCTAGCAGTATAAACAGCATAAAACCAGATTTGCATTTGATTTACATACGGCAAAGTTGCCTGAATTAAAATTATAAGCAAATGAAAATAGTGGGAGAAACAGGATATGGAAAATAACTGATAGCCATGTAAAAACTCGTCAGTGTTTGCACTCCGTTATGATAAATTAGAGGTTTTTCGTTTACTGATATTGATATTGTTAAAAGCCTAGTGTTTAAACATTATATATACAATCGGTTATACTGATTGGCAATAGGCCTCTAATAAAGTTTATTACTTCATAAAAGGGTAGCGTCATACAATGGCGTCTCGACCGGAAATTTTCTGTACGTAAATAATATAGAAATAAGATATTAAGTCATAATTGGCAGCCGCCATTTTATTAGTAGTTGTTACATGTGGCTCGTTTTTAGGGTGTTAGAGGCGGCATTAATGTTAATGATAATTTTAAGATGTATATAGAATCAAATTAAGAATATTTTTGGGAGACATTGGTAAGGTATCGTTATCTATGAAAGATTCTGGGAGTAATCAACGGGGCGAGCGCAAGGAACTCCTTGGTGGTCGTTGATGACGTCGAGAATCCGGAGCAGATAAGAGTGGATTGCATTTTCCCCTTTAGTGGCGTGTGTGAGTCGGAAAAAAACCCGAAAATGGTAAATAATTTGATCTGTAACAGTAGTTCCCCCCCCACTTTTTCAAGGATGCTTAACACGATGAAGGTGGTAGAATGTCTCCTTGAGTTGCGCAACCCTCCAAACGGGGTTAAACGCTCAGGATATAATTTTCACGGCTTAAAAATATCATTCCCCCCCCTTTTCGAGGATGCTGAGCACGATGGTGTTGCTGAACATTTATTCCGACCCCCCGCAATCCCTTCAACAGCCAATAATCACCCCACAAAGGGGTGGAATTTTTTTTTTAATATCAGCGGCAAAGTGTATATACCGCCTGTTTTCGAGGATGCTGAGTAAGGTGGTGGTACTCGATTTTTTTTCAAACCCCTCCAATTACTAATGCCTAACAACCATCTCATCTCCGCTTTTTTCTTTCACGGAAATGATAATTTTTTTTATTCTAGACACATTAAAAAAAGATTTTCACCAAGGGTTGATTATTGGTCGTTGGACGGGTTGCGGGGGTTCGGAATAAATATTCAGCATCTCTATCGTGCTCAGTATCCTCGAAAACGGGAAGTAGGATATTTTTGAGCCGTGAAAATTATATCCTGGGCGTTTAACCCCGTTTGGGGGTGGTTTTGGCCGTTTAAGGGGGTTGCGCAACCCCAAAGAGATATTCTACCACCGTCATCGTGTTCAGCAGAAAGGAGGGGGGGGGGAAATACTTTAGTTACGGATCAAATTATTTACGTGTTCGTACAACTCACACTAATTTTCATCCCTGACAGTTGGTCTAAAATCATTTCCAGGAATTTCCAGTTAAATTTCACATACTAATTCTAAATTTTTAATTTTTACGTACTTACATGTACAATTTTTAAAAAATAATCTTATCTTTAACCATTTCAAATTCTAACATATTCTAAATTTAGTTAAATAAACCAATCTTAAATTTTAAAGATATTATTAATAACTGATTTATTTATGTAACGCTTAAATCTAAATTTATATGAAAGAAACTGTTTGTGCGGAATTCGTGATCACAGTTTCTACGAAAACGTTTGTTCATTACATATTTTAATACTTTCAAGTTTTCCATCAACATAGTGCAGTCAGCAATCCTAACTGAGCTATATCTTTAATCTCATATCACAGAAGTGTATCTTATTATTGTCTTAATGGTCTTCCAGTGTAAATAATGAAATCTTTTTAATAATAATTCAGGTATCAGTTTGATTGGTTTCTAAAAAAACCAATTTTAAATAAAATACGTTTGTTTCCTTTTTTCATTTTTTATGATACTGACGTCCTGGATTTATGGTGGAATATTTTTGCTTATTTTCATTCTCACCAAATTATAATAAGTTGATTCAGTTTATGCTTTTAATAATTAAATTTCTACTTAAGTGTAAATTTTCAAAATAAAGGGATTGCCCCCTATTTCCTTCTAGGAGAATATTAACAACATTTCACACCTATCATTACAACATTCGAATTACGTGTATCTACCCATGACTCGTCTACCGAGCTAGGCGTGATATGATTTGTTCTTTCTAAAATAAATTAAAAGTACATTAACAGTTCTCAAAAAACAAAATTTGTAATTTTCTTTTTAACAACCAAGGTTCAATGGCACACAACTTGCTTATTTTAAGTGAAACACCCTATAGATTTTCGACTTTTCGAAATGGCCATAAAATTTTTAGTCTAAACATGTCGCATATCCTATACCTAAATCCAGCAGTTTCGGAGATATTTGACGTGTTATAAAGAATTTGATGGTTCCTGCAACGGTTTGCAAGAACCGTTATAACTTTCTCCGTGTAGGAGATCCTCACTTGCTCTTTGACGTATAGAAACAACACAAGATGAAATACTCTCTACAATAAAAATAAATTACATAACAGTATACCAAGTGTTCTATTTTTTACGTTACATTTTGTCAAACCTCAAGAACTTTTTATTAAATGGAACACAGTGTATTTCTTACATCAAGTTATGTCAAATTAAATTCCCCTTTCTGTGGTATAGGCACTGTAGGAGTTAACGATACAACTTTTTGAAATATTGACGATTTTATTAAATGTTCAAGAATTTTTAGTAAAAATTTCCATCAACTTGGCTATGATTAGAAACAATCATTAATGTTAGTCACTCTTTTATGTCGAAAAATGCCAGCATATTTAAATTACACCCACGAAGACTTTTTAGATTTGTTTTTTGTTTATGGAGAATGTAATGAAGTCGAGGAAAAAGTAATATCAAGAATATGCAACACATTGGCTACTCGATACCCACAAGAACAGAGACCATCACAATACATTGTAAAACGCATATTGGATAATTTTAGAATATTTGGCTCTGTAAAGCCAGGAATTCTAAGGAGGAAGCCCATTCATTGTTGACGACAAAAACATCTTTAACTGAATATTTTGTCTTACTTTCAACCAAGGCATTAAAAATAAATAATGGCACACGGTTCTTCTACTGCTATATTATTGATTTAATTGATCATGATCCATCCCATCATCTTATCAGGTAGCACTTTCAGCATTCGTCTCTTAGATAGGTTATAAGAATCATGCATAAACAGAATATCGTTAAATAATATGTATTTCATCTCTTTTACCCCTTGATACTGTTCTATAAGTACATATGAATTAATGATTTACTCTGTTTACATACTTTCGTATATATTTTGCCACAGACACGCTCCTGTAATGGTTTGTAATAATTATCATAAAATTTTCATTTTTGAAGAATCCATCAATGTCAAAAGCACATTCATGATTTGCGGAAATATATCTCGGTTAATTTTGTGGATATTGATTGCGCTGATGAGCTACTTCGTTGTGCTATTTCATAAGAATACAATATTTGATATTATATTTCCATTTAGAAAACTTGCATTTCAATTAGTTATTTAGAAGTTTTAAGAATTTCACATCTAATGGAAAATATGATGAATCTTCCCCACAATATGTTTAATAGACCTTTAGAGGAATTTGAACTTTCTTTCTATTTACAAGATGATTGAATGATATTAGTTTATAATTTCGAATGTAGTTGCAGTTTTCTAGGTCGATAGAAACTTATTATATAAACATCACGCATTGCAAATCAGCAAAAATTCTAATGCTGTTTCAACAGTCAGTATCAAGCCATTAGTTTTAAGTTCGATTTTATATTAAACTTGCATTAGGGTAGGTAAGATTTATATTGTAGTATACAATCTAAAATGGAGTTCTATACTACACTGCTGGCCACTCGAACTTACACATAGAGACTTTTAGGCAAAATTTAAAGTTCAATGTTTTCAACAGGAAAGCAAATTTTTGAACGCGGCTTGCAAATTTTAAGAGTTAGTTTCTTTCGGATTAAGCTGCACGACGTATATTTATCGTAGGACCATAAGTTTATTATATACGGGGTGATCAATGAAGTCATGCAAAAAATCAAAAAGTTTGTATGAGTGAAATTTCCGCAAAAAATGTTTTTGGTCGTTGCAATATGATTCCTTACTAAGGTAACATTAATATCTCTAGACGGTTTTGTTAGTTTTTGGATTAAGGCCCTTAGGCCTTGTACACACTACTAAACATAAAATTTGGATACCGAAATCTTTAAAATGTATATATACTTGACATTGGATTGACGGTTCTTGATGATTCTTGCGGAATTGGAATCCTTATTTCACGTAGATTTTCTATGGTCTAAGCACTTTATTTGAGGGTTGAAATTTACATATTATACCGGGTCGATAATAAACAAAAACGTAGCGACAAGAACAAGTTTATTACATTAAATTCTACAATATACAACATTGCTAACAACGACCAAAAGTCAATTCTTAAAAAATTTATAATTCTAATTCTGGTAATTTTTAATAACTGAAAAAAAAATTAACCAAAAAATTAAAAATTAATTTAATTTAAACTTAAATTAAAATTAAATTAAAATTACCTAATTAAAACTAGGTAAGTACATTAATTAAAAAAAAGAGAAGCTAATATTTTGTTGGTCCTCCTGCTCGGAATATTACTTCCCGACATCGATTTGGTACAGTATCCACAAGATTATTTATAAAATCTTGTGGAATATTCTTCCATTCTTCACGAATGGCCTCACTGAGCGTTTCTAAGGTGTCAGAGGGTACATCAAGAGATCTTACTTTAAGTTTTAAATAAGACCAAACGTGTTCGATGACATTAAGATCCGGAGACTTTGCAGGCCAGTCCATCCTATTGATGTTTTGTGCCTACAAAAACTCTGTGATCCTTCGCGCTCTGTGAGGTCGAGCGTTGTCATCCACCAATAGAATTTCTGGGCCGTAATGTCGAGCGAAAGGAACAACAATAGGTTCCAAAATTTCCTCCTGATAAACAGTAGCATTAATGGTTTGGTTGGTAATGAATAGCTCGGGTTTACCATTTCTTATGATACCTCCCCACACTGCAACACCTCCGCCACCAAATGCTTCTTGAGGGGCCATATTTTCCTCCAAATATCGCTGATTTGGCCTTCTCCAAACTAACATTCGGCCATCGGAGTGAAACAAATTAAATCTTGTTTCGTCAGTAAATAAACAATCGCTCCACTCTGCATTACCCCAATTCGAATGCCTATTTGCCCATGCCCGCCTATTCGCTCTATGGCGTTGTAATAACCGCACACATTTTGCTCTGCGACGGGCTCTATAATTTAAAATGTTTGGCATTATGTTATGTTTAAAAAAAAAAAATCTCACCTCAAGTTGTTTTTATTTAATGTTCTTCTCACTGTTCTGTCCGAAACTCTCACCCCAGTTTGTTGTCTTAAAAAGTAATTTAGTTTTCTAGAGTTCTTTGTTCTATTCCGCATAGTTTCTCTCATTAAAATTCTTTCGGTTCTTTGGTTTATTTTTTTTGTATCTCCACCCCCATGCCCATAATTATGATCACCAGTAGTTTCGACGCGGCGGTTCAAATCATAAATTGTCTTTCGGCTGACATTGTAAATGTGCGCAACTTGCTGTTTTGACATTCCTTCGTTGAGAAGTCGAATGCAATTTTCCCTTTCTGCCGTGGTTAAACGCCTCATATTAATTAAACTTTACAAAATTATAACATTGAAATATGTCAGATTATTTCTAAAATAAAATAAACAGTTTTTAATTCCATAGCAACAAATTTGTTTTTCCAATGCCTACTTTGAAATTGACGCGTCGCGTAGAAATTACACCCGATCATAATTATGGGCATGGGGGTGGACAAAGAACTCTGTAAAACTGAATGATTCTTTGAGACAACAAACTGGGGTGTGAGTTTCGGACAGAACAGTGAGAAGAACATTAAATAAAAACAACTTGAGGTGAGAATTTATTTTTACAAAAACTTAAATAATGCCAAACTTTAGAGCGCGTCGTACCCTACGTTTTTGTTTATTATCGACCCGGTATAATGTGTAAATTTCAACCCTAAAATAAAATGCTTAGACCATAGAAAATCTACGTGAAATAAGGATTCCAAATGCGCAAAAATCCATCAAGAACCGTCAATCCAATGTCAAGTTATAGCATTTTAAAGAATTCGGTATCCAAATTTTATGTTGAGTAGTGTGTACAAGGCCTAAGGGCCTTAATCCAAAAACTGACAAAACCGTCTAGAGATATTGATGTTACCCCTTAGTAAGGAACCATATTGCAACGACCAAAAAAAATTTTTTGCCGAAATTTCACTCATACAAACTTTTTGATTTTTTGCATGACTTCATTGATCACCCCGTATATAATAAACTTATGGTCCTACGACAAATATACGTCATGCAGCTTAATCCGAAAAAAACTAGCTCTTAAAATTTGCAAGCCGCGTTCAAAAATTTGCATTCCTGTTGAAAATATTGAACTTTAAATTTTGCCTAAAAGTCTCTATGTGTAAGTTCGAGTGGCCAGCAGTTTATATACCGGGTGACAACTATATTATTCTCATTCCAATTTCTCTGTTGTTTTTATGGATAAAAAACTGGAATCTTATTATATCATTTATGATCCAGAAAAATAATTAATGCACTTCATATGTTAAAAGTTTTACTCCAGTTCTAACCAGATGTGATATTATTGAAGATTTTACGCCTCGCATCAGTCGCATCTGACGGACACAACAAAGGGCGCTAGAAGTGCTTCTTCAGCGGTTGGAAAGTACTTTTCACTGTCAGGATGATCCGCTACAACTTGCGAACACGTTAAAAACGAGAAGAGAAAGAATTCTACTTACTTTTGATTGCTGTGGTCTGCTTCATGTAGTACCTATCTTTAATTCTAGCGTTGCACTTCACTGATGGTCGCCTTAAAGTTAACACTGATAGACAGTCTTAAAGTTAATAATCTCGCTTGTTTCTATATGGAATCGATGTTCTGAAAACAGAAGTGAAAGAACCGTGTTAGATAGTTTAAATTAAGTTGCTGACTCGAAACACAGAATCGCACAATGGCCGCCATGCTTATAATAACAAGTCAATAAAATATATGAATTCAATTAATATTGGTATTTACTGATTTCAGAAAATACAATTAGTCCAGTCGGTAAAGTAAAAAATACACCAGAAGCTCGCAAAAAATGTTTTCTCAGATATTCCTGCAATAGCTGTTAGTGCGAGGATTAAACTCACAAAACCACAAAAATTAGTTCTGGGGGTGCCGCGCAACCCCGCCAAAAAACCACCCCTTCGGTGGGAGAGGCCTTATTTTACTGATAACTCGTTAACCGTTGAAAATATAGAAAAATTGCTTATTATAAAAAAGAAAGCTCGACTAATTGCCTAAAAAAAAAGTCCTCTTGTAATTTTCTTGTATATGCCATGGTTTTCGAGAAAATCGTTATTGTCAAAAATTGCAAAATTGGTATTTTTAATGTGCGCGAATTTTCATCGGAAACCAAACAAGCTAGGAAGAAAAATCAAAATGAGTTTTAAAGGGGATGTAAAATACTCTCTGTGTTGCCATTTTTGATGGCTGTTGATATTTATTAGTATACAAAAATTAACAATATAATGTAGTTATCTCTTGATTTTTTGTGCATTTAATTATTCACAGGCACATGAAAAATAACTGACCTTAATGTAAGTTATAAATGCATTATCTTTTAGTTCAAGGTAGTACTTCACTGCAGAAATACTCAGGAATAAAAATATTCATATTTACAAATTTACCAGCATGTTGAAGTTAGCCAAAAATAAAAAAAGGGTGCATATTCAATTTTTCGACGATATTTTATTTATTCAATTTTTTAACTATTAAATGATTAGAGACAACAGTTATATGACATATAAACTGAAAAAAATTTTCGAGCTGAATTTTCAAGATGTTTGGGTTTTTTTATTTCTATGAAACAATAAAAAAATTGGGCAAAATATGGCAAACTTCAACATGCTGGTAAATTTGTAAATCTGAATATTTTTATTCCTAACCTTTTCTGCATTGAAGTACTTTAACCAAAAGATAATGTATTTATAAGTTATATTAAAGTCAGTTATTTTTTATGTACCTGTAAATAGTTAAAAGCGCACAAAATCAAGAGGTAACTATATTATATTGTTATTTTTATATACTAATACATATCAATAGCCATCAAAAAGGAAAGACAGGGGAGTATTTTATATCATCTTTAAAGCCCATTTTGATTTATCTTCCCAGCTTGTTTGGTTTTCGAGCAATTCAACTTTTTCTATAGGCCACGCGCAAAAAATTTCAAATAAACGAAAATTCGTACGCATTAAAAACACACATTTTGCAATATTTTTCAATACCGATTTTCTCGAAAATCATGGCATATACAAGAAAATTACAAGATGACTCCTTTTTAGGAAATTAGTCAAGCTTTCTTTTTTATGATGAGTAATTTTTTTATTTCTTTAACGGCTAACGAGTTATCAGTAAAATATGGCTTTTCTCACCGAAGGGGTGGTTGTTTGGGGGGGTTACGCGGCACCCCCAGAACTGATTTTTATGGTTTTGTGATGTATAAATCCTCCATTAACACTTACTGAAGGAAAATCTCAAATAACATTTTCTGTTATGGAAATCTGTATAATAATTATTGGACTAAATATGTTTACAATAAAAGTTCAGTTTATTTGGGTCAAATGTATATTAGGGTTGTCCAAAACACAAAAGTTTTTTTTCAAACGCTTCCCTAGAATATGAAACTATACATTAAAAGAAACATTTCATTTTCTTAGAGAACTTCACACATCATTTTTTTAGCTGGTCAGAAGTTTGTTTTTGGTTTCGTTACCATAGCAACTCAAAAAATTTCCGAAAATTTTTATTCTCCCTGAGCGAAATTAATAAGTGGACATTTTTCTGTCAAATTTGACATTTGCTTTTACATAAAAATACATATTTGGGTCTGACATTTTTTTACCGATTCCCCATGTGCATGAATTAATTGCAGGAAATTTTTTTCGTACATGAATGTTTAAAAAAATTCATATTCTCAAAAAATTTCCATCAATAAATAATTCAAGCATTTGGGAGATTACAAGTGAATATTTTTTTCAGTGAAATTTAGGAGTCCCCCTAGTCGTTTTAACAAAATTATGAAAAATATTTTTCGAACAATGTAGGGGAACCAGATGGTGTCGGGGGCCTATAAATTAGAGAATGTAGAAATAATATGAATAGCTTCAAAGGATCAACATACATAGCCACAAGAAATATTTATTTGGTAATTGGTGAAAGCTCACTTCATCCTAATAATAGTTTACGTTCTCAATTTTGTTGCTGTGTTACACGAAACTTTCGCCCAATCCTTACCGTTAAGAACTGATTGTCGGTATTGATTGTCAGTATCACGCAATCAGATTTCAAAAGGCACTGATTGCCTAGAGCTTCTATAAGATATATGAGTCTTGTTATTTAAACCGGGAACGGCCTCTACTGAAGCCGACAACGCCCAATTGCAGTTATTTTAACTATTTATGACATGCAACTGATATAAGTGATATGTCTACTGTTATGATTTTCGAATAGAATCTCATGTCATTCATTAATGTGTACAATAAAGGAGGTTTACGAATATTATTAATTTCAGCAATTATTACTGTTAACATTTCTATAAAATAATTAATGTTTGTATTGCATGATATTCATTTAACATGTTAAATCTACATAGTAATCTATCAGTGTACAATCAACCTACAACTTCATTTTGTAATATTTTTCATTTTCTAAACTCCTTGGAGATTTAAAATTAAGGTGGTAACTCACAGTGAATGAAGGATGCGTGACGAGGACGAAATTATGCTATTCCTCTTTGTTACGTTCGCTTCATTTATTGAGAACCGTTTTAAAATTGTTAGAAACGATGGGATTTACTCGCTTATTATTGACGTTAAATCAAAACTCCCTTAATAAAGGTTGTAGATAATTTCCTCTTTTCTGCATTTTGCGAATCTCATAGTGGGAAAATATTTATTCAAGACCTATATCATTTGTAGAGAAAAAACTAAGGAATTACGTTCTGCTTTAATATTTGAATGTTTTTATTTGAAGATAGCTATCATGTTGATTCTGAAACCATTTTCATATAAATAATAATAATGCTTATTGTCCCAAAAGTATACCAGTACAAAATGTACATATGGTGTAGGACTTGTCTAAAAGATACATACAAAAAACGAAAATACAAATTATAACTTACCAAGACAGACATTACTCCAAAATATTTATAAATTCATGTATTCGTCAACATCGTAAAAAGAGTGATGAATTAAGAAACAATATAAGTAAACTCTTTTTGAACTGTTTCACACTTCTAATACTTTTAATACGATTAGGAAGTTTATTAAAGAATTTAATACCTACATAGGTATATTGGATTCGTTCCATACAATGCTAAATCATGCTGTGGTCTAATCAAGGTACTGGAATTTCTAGTGTCATAATTATGATTAAAATTGTTAGTCACAAATGAACAATAATGGGATTTAACATAGTGTAGTATTTCATAAATACACATGGTAACGTTAATACTATATATCCTTAGAATTTTTTTTGCAAGAATGAAATTTGTCAACACCTGCTATATTACGTAGTGCCCTTTTCTGCATTCTTCAAACTTTTATCCGCGAATATGATTCCCAAAATAAAATGCTATTCTAGAATAAAAATGTGCATAATAGTAAGATAATAATATTTGCTTGCTAGTTAGAGATTTAAGTCTATATAATGCAAAACAAGCTGATGATATTTAAAGATGAATTATTTTTTGTTTGCTTATACTTGTAATGAAACATATTTTTTTTATAGGATTTTGCAAACAGAAAAAACTATGTATGATAATTAAAAGAAAAGCTGTTTGTAAAATTATTGATTTACAATCTTTGCATTCTTTCGATAACCTGAATTCTTGTTATGCTAGCGATTAAAATCCTAAAATGAATTTGTCTTTCTTATTGGACAATTCTCATTGTAACACTAGTTTCCCCTACGGCTATGCACAGTAAACCAGTATCCACATAACCCCCTACGGCTATGAAGTTTCAGTTAAAATGAGAACAAAATCCTAAAATAAATTTATTTACATACCTCGCCTTTTGGAAAATTTTTCATTCAAATGGATTACATTTTTATGAAATCCATCATTATTTTAGTTCTTATAGATAGTTATTTTTGCTGTTTGCAAAATTCTATAAAAAATATGTTTTATTACAAGTATAAGCAAACAAAAAATAATTCACTTTTAAAAATGTATAGAGTATATAAGCTCCATTACTAGTTAGGTAATACATAGCTGAAAATCTGTTCTTCTATTCAGTTAATGTCAAAAATTAGTATCAAAAAGTTGTTAATTGTCTTGGTTCTTGCATGAAGCATCGTGGCAGTGGTTTTGTGCCTTTCTGATGAGCTCCAGAATAAGTGAGAAAAATGTTTCAAAAGCTAAACATTTCCAAGAAGTAGAATGATAGATTTCATGAAAATGTAATTCATTTGAATGAAAAATTTCCCAAAAGACGAGGTTTGTAAATAAATTCATTTTAAGTCTTTGTTCTTATTTTAACTGAATCTTCATAGCCGTAGGGGGTTATGTGGATACTGGTTTACTCTGTATAGCCGAAAGGGACTATGTGGAAACTAGTGTTGCAATGAGAATTGTCTAATAAAGAAGACAAATTCATTTTAGGATTTTAATTGCTAGCATAACCAGAATTCTGGTTATCGAAAGAATGCGAAGATTGCATGTCAGTAATTTTACAAATAGTTTTTCTTTTAGTTCTCATAGATAGTTTTTTCTGCTGTTTGCAAAATCCTATAATATGTTTCAGAACTGATGATAGTTTTGAACACAAATTTCGTATATGATCATCCCAATTTAAAAACTGATTAATATTTATACCCAATAATTTTACAGTGTCTGTTTGTTTTATAGATGTTCTATTTATTTTTATCAGTTGGCTCTCGGTTTCTTGAAAGTTCTTAGGCTTAAATAACATAAGCTCTATCTTAGAAATACTTAAAAATGGTTTGCTCTTATTAAACCGTTCAAAATATAACCGTTTAAAATATTTTGGCTACCTAAAAAATTACATCATTTTTAGACTGACCTGAGCAAAGAAAAGAAGTATCATCAGCGGATAATGTTAAACTATTTTTATTAACGATATTTGCTCAAATCAGTTAGGTAAAGAATGACTAATAGAGGTCCGCATTCAGTATTTAGCTTACTTGATATGTAACCGCGAATCTCAACAACTGGACCCCTATGACAGAGGTACGAACTGATCCATTCATTTACTTTACCTCGTAAACCATATACAGGGTGTAATCAGTTTCATGTCATTAAAAAAAAACTGGTAACTGGACTAGACAAACAAAAAAACTTTATGACTTTTCCCTCTAGGGGCACTTTGAAAAAACTGATCTGGGTTAACATATTTAATATTATGGTAGACAGCTGTTGAGAAACACTGCTTTTCTTGGTCGATGGATTTGTACTTCCCAATTATACAACTTTTAAATTATCATAAAAAAGTGCTCGCCGGCACACCCGGTGTCAAAGGATCATCGAACGCCTTTGATGGACCGCGTCAACTGAACTGAGACAAGTATAAAGAGGTAAATAATTCGTTCTCTCTTCGTGCACAATTGAAAGCAAATACTGGCCATAGAGGTTTAAACAGAGCATTTCTTTACATGTGTGTTTTTTAATTTGGAACAAAATATTGGATTGTTTACAATTTAGAAAATTCAAATGTGGTTTATTAACATTTGTAACATAAATGCGTGTCCTGGGTTAAAAGCTTACTACCTACCTAAATGATTCAAAATCTCTGCATCTGTATCAATACACAGTTCGGTACGTCGAATTAAGTACATACGCACTTCGTTCAACACTAAACACTAAACTATCAACTAACGTTGTCAATAAAGAAAAATAAAATAAAAATTTGGTACAAAAGCTAAAAAGGAATACAAAAAGAACGAACAAGTAAGTAGTGTCTGTACGTAATCAAGAATTTGACAACTTGAATGGTAAGTCAATAAAATAAATCTTAACTACTAACACAATGACGCGATATTCAAAAATAACAAAAACAACGAACGGCGGGTTGGACGTGTGTACATAACGAAACACCGAGAGTAACTAAAATATTACACAAGGGAGAGTTAGAGTATAGATTTCTTCAGATCAGATCTAGATCTAAACCTACCTCAATATTCCAGCAGTTCTCAAAAAATTTTATTGAAAATTTGCGAAATTTTTGTTTATTTTTTTTCTCCAAAACTATGAGCTTTAGACCCCATGTTATATAAGCTTTTTTTGTTTGTCTTGTCGTTCCCTACCACCAGTTTTTTAATGACGTGACACTAATTACACCCTGTATATTGAAATTATCAAGCAGGAGTTCATGATTAACAATATCAAACGCTTTACTTAGGTTTAAAAATACACCGATACATTTATTTTTATTATTCAAACTTTCATGAAGAGACATTAAAAAAATTACTACCGCTAATATTGTACTTTTGTCTTTTTGAATTCTGGCAAAAATTGCTTTTCCAGAATAGGTCTATAATTATCTACTTCATTTCTGGCTACTTTTTAGACAGGAATAACTTTCGCAATTTTTAAAATATCGTGAAAAACGCCTTCATTAATATAACCACAATAAACTCTAAACTAGATACCAGTGTCGTTAACTAAGTCGATATTATTAAAAAATGATTTAAACTAAGGTTTGATAACTGTCGGTATTGCCCTCGTAGTGGTCGAAACGCATGCTGGATTTTGTGATCAAGAATAATTTTACGTTGTTGTCCTTACAAACATTTGAACACAACACTCGGATACTAGCACTTAACGTACGTTTCACCAGCCACGTTGGTATCGTCATGAGGTGACTTACTTTTAATCATCTTCTGATTATTCCATCGTAGATGGCGAAATGCATGTCAAATGTATTGGTGTTTGTAGAAACTACTTCAGAAGCACCGCCACCCCTTCGTCGAAGAAATTCATCATTGTCTGGAAAAGATTAATAAGGAACCTCGCTCTTGCGAAAGAGTTACTGAATACATTGAAACAATATGGTAACATTACCTACCTCATAGTAAATCTTATTTGTTATGCATGTATCAAGTACCTAGAGTAAATAATCCACTGTTAATGGTAGTATTGCATACAGAATTATTGGGAGAATATTTTGCAACAGTAATTATATTTCAGATGGTATCGTAATTTCTATTCTGAAGATTTCATGTGAAACAAAACTTGTACAATTTTTTGGTGGCTTGAAGCATTTCGATGCTAGAACGAAACATTTGATTTATTAGCTTTGAAATAAAGCAAATGTGTTCTTTTTGATGTGTGTTCCTACACTTTCCACGAGGTAGGGCTAGAGATATTGCTATGTTTTTTAAGTTTATGTAATGACTTTCTCGTAAGGGGGAGGTTTCCTATTAATATTTCCCAGACAATGATATATTATTATATTTTCAGTGATATGATTAATTAGCCTCATTATTATACTAACGCAATCAGAAGTAAGATTAACAGTATACGCAAAGAATAGCTCATTTCTTGTTTTTCCAGATTTAGTATTAGATAAAATAATATTTTTCAGTAATTATGAACGCAATAATAAAACACATAATTTTTAAAAGTAGGTAGTAGTAGGTACTTCTAAGTATATTAAGGGAAAATAAAATATAATAAATAAAAACAAGCTTTTATTAACATAAAACTAAAATGAAAATTAAATATTATCTGATTTGATTGCGGTGGGGCTATAGTCCAATAAGTGGATCGTGCGCGTACGTCGACAAAGGTACGATAAAAATGATCGAATCAAACAAATCAAACTTTTCTGCCTCAAATATTATTAAAATTCTATGACCAATAATTTCCACATACTAGAATGCAAATCTAGTCAAGATGTTTCCTTTAAAGTGACTTGGATGAAAAATCTGGATGTGGAAGTAGTGATTCCTTAGGCAACGGTTCTTTAAGGATTATTAATTCATACAGAATTTTTAGATACCTTTGTCCTCACAGTTTTACACTTAATGCATACGTTAGATTATAGACGTAAGCTTATCATCAGGAAATTACAGAAAACTAGGAGGTAAAAAAAAAATCGGTAAAGGTATTTACACAGAACTTCCCTCTTTATTTGTGCATGGCGGTCACTCTAAAAAATTAATAATTACGAAGTGACATTGAAAATAATAATCGGAATATAGTTATCACTATTATTACAAAAAACACCTGATAAATTTTGGTCAAAAAAATATACAGAGTGCTCATCCAACAGCAAAAGTTTAATACTAAATAACAGGTGCCAAATATGGAAGGCTTGGGCAAATACCTTTATAAATGTCCACCATGACTGAATTATTTCAGGAGATGACCACCCTGTACATTTTTGAAGGATAGTATAATAGGTGCATATGCCTAATATTTTTGCCATCTGTCACATTTTCAATTCCACATACACCTAGTGGAGTGGAAGTATAGTGGTGGTTAAAAAAATCTTAAATTTGAGGAAAAAAAAATTTCATCTATTCTAGTGGTAAATTTTTTTCCAAAATGGTAAAAAATATTGTTGCAAATTTGCTTTCCCGAAATAGGTTTGGAATGTCATGAAACGTGGACATTTTAAATGAGCAAAACAAATTTATTTCATCTATTCTATACCTAGTGATAAATAGATACATTTTTTCCAAAAAATGTTTTTTCAAAAAAAATTTTAGTGAAAATAATTTCTTAATTTGTTTGAATAGGTTTAGAATGCCATGAAAACGTGAAAATTTTGAATTTGAACAAAGAAAAAAAATTTAGCCTGTATTAATGGTAAAATTTTTTCAAAAATAGTAAAAAAAAAATCTAAAAATTTTTTTTTCAAAAAGGTTTAGAACGCTATGAAACGTGGAAATTTTTGATTTGAACAAAGAAAAAAAAATTCCATCTATTTTAGTGGTAAAAAATTTTTCAATTTTTTTTTTTTCTGAAATAGGTTAGCGTGTCATGAAACGCAGAAATTTTAAATTTGAGCAAAAAAAATTTTTTTCATTATTTATTCCCTTTAGACGATCTACCCTGTATATTTTTCAGTGAAAGTTCTGCCAGTTCTTCGCTGGCAGTATGGTGAACTACCTGCCAAATTTGACTGCTCTCCGTCAAGTAGTTTTTTAGTAAATGCACCAACAGACAGACAGACAGACAGACTTGGGCGGGAATTGAAAAACCTATATTTTCGAAATCTACGTGATCTGAAACGTCAGAATCCGAAAAAATCTCGGAGGGTGATTTTTTCTCGAATACAATACTTCCCTTCGGTACGCGAGGGAAGAAACAAACATTTTTTTAAATTGTTTCAAATATTTTTATTAAACTTTCTTGGACTTTATTGGATGCTTTGCCACTTCTGTAAAGGTATTAAAAAGGACCCCGCACTAATCTTATGGAAATTGGGTTTCGGCCAAATTTGCTCATATTGCAGGATTTTGTAGAACTGGGCATCCTGATCAAAAGTTCTCATGGGCACGAGGTCGGAAATTGGACAGTTTTTAAGACATCGGGGGTGCAAAGTGGGGTGCTCATTTCTTATGGGAAATGGCCCCTGCTCCGGTGAAATTCAGTGGAATCGATATATGTAATTCCTCTCGACATTCTGATCAAAAGTTCTCATGGATACAAGGTCGGAATATGCGCAGTTTTTTAGATATCGGCGGTGCAAAGTCGACTTTGCAATCCCCGATATCTGGAACACTGGCATTTCCAGACCTTGTGCTCATGAGAGTTATTGATCAGAAGGTCGAGAGGAATAACACGTCAATTCCAGTGAATTTCACCGGGGTCACTTCCCATAAGAAATGAGCACCCCCTCTGCACCGTTCCAGAGAAAAAGTGCGCACAAAAAAGTTACAGACAGACCGACAGATAGAAATTTTTTTAAATCTCCATGTTTCATGACAATCCAAACCTATATGAACAAAATAATATTTGAAAACTTGCTACTTTTTCACTTTCTTATATCATCACTCCACTGCGGGGATGCGGAAGTAAAATTTTAATTTTTTTACGACTACTATACTTACACTCCACTACCTGTAAGTGTACGTAAAACCAACCTCTGTGCGATTCATTTAGAGCACAGGTTTCATTCATAACATTTTAAAATAATATTCGGGAGACACGCAAAATGATCAGGAAAATGTGAATATGTCACAAATAAATAATTATATTACTAAAGTATTAAAAATATTTCAGTTTACGGATGTATCTATATCAGTAAACTGACCGTCCTATATAAAGAGTTGCAGTAATTCCCTGTTCAAAATAAATCAATTAAATACTTGGCAGTGAAAAGGTTACGTTAAACTGTACGGTACAAGTGGAAGTCCACTAATAGGTTAATAAAATCCAATAAAACGGGAGTTAACGGAATTAGAGAAGAAAAACAACCGACCGCAGAGGGATAAACTTCTCCCTAAAAAATGTTTAGGTTTAGGACTTTTCAACAAAACAATTCGGACGACTTAAAGAGACTTAACAGATATATGGGGTATCTTGAACGAGGGAGCTTAATGGAATATTTTCTGCATCATTTCAGAATAAGTATGCGACATACTTCAAACTTAAAATGAGATAATGGCAGAAAAAATGGTTGGTTCAGGACAATAAAACAACTTTTTCATTTCAGCAATATGAACTTCTTCAGAGAATTAAAGCCTAACTATTTTAAAGTAAACTTTAAACTGAACTTGACAATCATATAACTGGAATTGCACTATTAGATAAAATAAGCTATATTAACATTTTGTTTTCTACTATTATCACATTAAGGGCCGGTACTTTCATCTATAGATAGCGACATTTATTCTTTAGAATAAGTCTTATCTAGAAGATAAGCAAAAAATCGGTATTTTCACCTACAAATAGTGATATCAGTCAGATAAATATGCTTGTTCCTAGGATAAACTATTCGGCGCCCAAATCGATGAATAAGGCTTTTATCTACCGGATAAACGAAGCCACGCCTACGCGCTTGCGCTCTGATTGGCAGTGCTATTCTATTTTCTAACCTAAGTTTTGAAAAGTTCTTTGTTGTTTTGTGTTTAACAATATTTTAGATAAGGTTTGGCCAGTGCTGACTTTTATAACTGGGTGATTTTACGGAGTTTCACAAGCCACGGCGGGAAGAATTATTTAGAAAAATCTAATAACTGCTATTTATGTATTTCCTTACTTTGTCCAAAAATATATCACATGAAACACAGCTTTATTTTATACATACCATTTAAAAATATGCAGACACAAAATCGCACAATAAAAACCATTGTAAACACTACACAATGATAAACAACCAAAATGAGTCAAATGTCATTAACAGATAAGCAATAATTGTAGGGGATTATTTCTATCTTTATTTGAAGTACATAGCTTCTGCATACATTTCTCTTGTTTTACCACATCTTAAGTTGGCAACACTTACTTTGGGAAGTGTCTAAAATCTTATCCATCGAATTGTTAACCGAAGGTGTGATTTGAATGTAAGTACAGATATAAGATATCCAGTAGATAGCAAATTCTGGTTATCTCATCCTTCGGATAGTTATCCGCCGGATAAAGTATATTTATACTTAAGTGAAAGTACCGGCCCTAAAAGGCACAATTTTCTATTTCCTGGTAATTTACATTGTGGAAACATACCAGAGAAATATTTATATTGAACCAAAGATAATGCACAAGAAATTTCAAGACAGAGAAAGCGGCACTTAAATCTTACCCGGCTACCCCGGTCTGGTTCATACACATGGTTTTCAGTGTCACTTATAAAAAATTAAAAAAATTATAATAGTCTAGTCAGTAAAGACAAAACAAATGCAAAACCTAGGACTCTGGTTAGGAAAGATCGATTTTTATGAAATAAACGGCATTCGATTCGAAATTGATAGTATTGCAAAGTCTAGGTGGTCTGAAGGTGTGCATTTGATTTGAAGCAACAAACCAGCAATGAATCAGCAACAAAAATAAATAAATGAGACGAAAATTTTGAATTCCACTTAGAAATGGCTTTTAAGGGGGTTTCGAGGTCAGAGATTTCATATATGAAGTTGAAAATTCATAGAAAAATTGTTATAAGCAATTTATCAATAAATCAGCATTCATTTAACTACAAAATTAGTATACCTAAAAATCAGTAAAAAAATTACTTTTAAATCAGTTAATAATTATTTACACTAATTGTTCAAAAAAATAATTATTACAATAATAGCACTGTGCAGAAACAAATAATTAGATGTATTTATAAATGCTCCAAAATTGTCGAGAATAAAACAATTTACATGCTCCGAAAATTTCACCGAAAAACGCGATTAGTTTTTTAACGACAACTCCTTAATTTTACTTCCACATCCACGTACTGGATTGGAAGTATAGTAATAGCAAAACAATTTTCAAATTTTTTTTTTCTTGAAATGGGTTTAGAATGTCATGAAACGTCGAAATTTTAAATTTAAGCGAAAAAAAAAATTCTGTCTGTCTGTCTATCGGTCTGTTTGTCTGTAACTTTTTTTGTCCGCACGTTTTCTCCGGAAAGGTTTAAGATATTACCTTCAAATTTTGTACACGTATACGTTATAACGAGATCTGGAACTGGATTGAAGATATCCGGTGAAGGGTAAATAGGGGGTAAATAGGGGGTAAATAGGGGGAAATATGTAAAGCAAGCTGGTAAGAGTACAAAAACTTGAATCTTGATGTATCTACTGCAAGCCAAGGCCTCAAATTTTTTTATAATATTTTTCATCCCCCCTACCCCCTCCAATTCATTATTAAAGGGGTTGATAAAATAAAATTGAGATATTCCCTTGAAATTTGGTACACGTATATATAATAATGACATCAGGAACTAGATTATATTTTGGGATTATTCTGATGTAATATTTTTCAACCCCCCACGACCCCTACGCCATTATTAAAGGAGTTGATGAAGTAAAATTGAGATATTCACTTAAAATTTGGTACACGTATGTATTATAACGATATCTGAAACTAAATTATATTTTGACATGATTGCGTTGAAGGAGTGGGGGGTAAGTAAAGGTAAATAGGAAAAAAAAGAAAGCGAGCTGGTAAAAGTGCAAAAACTTGATATTCGGTGTATGTCCTAGAAGCCAAGGTCTTAGATTTTTTAATAATATTTTTCAACCATCCACCACCCTTACTCCATTATTAAAGGGGTCGATAAAATAAAATTGAGATATTAACTTGAAATATGGTAGACGTATATATTATAACGACATCTGGAACTAGATTATATTTTGAGATGATTCAGTTGAAGTGTTGTTGGTTAAATAGGAGCATATAGGGGAAATAAGTAAATCAAGCTGGTAAGAGTACAGAAATTTGGGATTTGGTGTATATACTAGAAACCAAGGCCTCAGATTTCTTTCTAATATTTTTCAAACCCCGCCATCTCCGCTCCATTATTAATGGGATTGATAACATAGAATTGAGATATTCACTTGCAAGTTAGGGCAATTATTTTGTATTGTAATGACATCAGATTGAGATGATTCCATTGAAGGGGTGGGAGGTGGCAGGTTGTGAATAGGTGAAAATAAATAGGGTAAACTGGAGACGTCATTTTTATCGTATATAGTGGAAACCAACGCCTCGAACTTTTCTATAACATTGCCCCAAGTATTATTAAAATACTATGACCAATAATTTCCACGCAAATCTAGTCAAGACGTTTCCTTTAAAGTGACTTGAATGAAAAATATGGATGTGGAAGTAGTGATTCCTTAGGCAGCGGTTTTTAAGATATCTAAGCGCTCCTAAAACTATTTTAAAGGGAATTTAAAGGGCTCGGAAGGTAGTCCTGGCACTCAAATGTTAAGTTAAAACCTTGATATCTCAATTAATTTTCATCCTAGAGAAATAGAACGAAAACATAAATTTTCTGCAAGAAAACCTAAATGTTTGTACTGTGCATTTTTACGTATCTTCTTTAGTTCTTGAGTTATTGTGAAAAAAGAATATATTTTCAACAACTTCAAAAATCATTTCAAAATTGAATCAAACTTTTTACCAAATCTAGACATTCTACACCGTTCAAACTTCTGGAACATATTGTTATTACTTACCTAAATAAAATAAATTTAAAATGGGTTACGTGTAATTTCAATTTTTGCGGTTAAACCGTTGGTTTCACTGCTGATTTTTTGTCCGAAAGAAACGAGACAACCATTTTATTTTCATCATAACTTCGTAACGCTAACGACTTTTACTGAAGCTCATATTAAAGATCTTTTCAAGTTCTAGAAAATGTCTCACAAGATCTCCTCCAAGAATTCGTCATTTTTTCGTTATTTAAAGTTGAAAGATTCGGATTCAGTTTTCGGCGAACAAACAGCCACCTTCTACGAGCCATAACTCGGTTCTTATTGTATCTACCGAAATAAAGAAAAAACAAATCGATTTGCCATTTTGTGACTTTTGTTTTTTCTTCTGATGATTTTTTTGATAAAACGTAAGGCTTTCGAGTTATTCGTGAATAATCGCACTAAACCATGCTTTTTCTAGATGAAAAATCAACATTTTCAGTCGCGAATAATACGAAAGATATTTATTTATCGAAAAAACTTCATAAAACATTTTTTGCATAGAATTCATCCCTCTATCGATTTATTTCTAGTTTACTAATTTCCATCCGCTCCCCGAGAAGGAGTGGCATCCACCTCCAGGATACAAACACATCGGAACTATGTAACGTTTGTTCCTTGAGTCATTCCCTACATGCTGTCCAAACACGTCAATCGGTTTTATCCGAAAAAATTTTGAGCGAAATATAGTCAAACAGTGGACTATAAGTGCTTGCAAAACATAAAATATGTACTAGAGTGGGTCGAAAAACCACTTGTTTGTTTCCAAAACTCCAGTAGTAGAGAAAAGAGATCTTAATTTATTTAGCAAGAACTTTGCATTAAAAAACTGACATGCAAATCAGGAATTATAAACTGAAAAAAAATTGATGGTTTTAGCCGTTACTTTGTGGTAGTCGATCATAATGATTTATTAAAATACTTATTTTGTTTCTGCCACTGTACAGTGGTAGAAACAAAATATCTGATCTGATCTGATCTCCAACAAGTTCTGTCTGAGACAATTCTTTAAATATCAAAAAATTGAAGAGATATTGATCATGCACGCACTACTACTAAGAAGTAACACACCACTGAAAAAACCAATACATAGACTAACAATAGATGAACAACGTCTCAGATATCTGGCTAGAAAAGCTTACAACCATTTTCCTAGTAAGGCCAGGTGCGATCACAATTGCCAGAGATCACAGGTTTACAAGCGCATGGGCGATTTTGCAGTCGGCTGATTACATTGAGTTAATAAAATCGAGCGATCGCGATCGGATCATGTGTCCACACACAGATTTTCAAATCGGGCGATTTTGCGATCGTTCATGTGCGCTCTCCGTTTATAAAGTACAGTTCTAGAGGTGTTTCAAAATCTCATGAGCTTTGACCCTGGTATGCGCAGAGACATAAAATTTCGGCGATCGTCTCAATTACACAACTTCATAAAAACATCAAATTTAGGATTTGCACTTTATCCCGAGCTGTCGTTGTTTACATACCTTCATTCCAACGGCCCTTTGAAATTAATTTAGAAACTAGCGAATTTCGCGCGAGGTTATTCATCTAATCCCAACAATATGTAAATAAATCATTCTATTAAATTTCTGTGATAGACGAGTCAATGTTTTCAAGATGTACTTATGCGGAATAAACTCCGCCTTTTGCGAATCTCACGGTTCATAAGGTTCTGAAAGTACTCTAACTACATGATTGATTAATCGGTCGATCGTGAAATCGTCCATGCGCGCTTGGCCTTAGTTCAGAAATATGCAAGTTGTATTTTAAGTTAGAACTTAAAAAATTATTAATAGATAAGAGCTATTATTCTTTAAATGAATATTACGCCGATAGAATTCTAGGGTTGTACGTTTTGTATTGATCTTTTTTTATTATTATTATTATTATTATTACCGTAATCGACGTATTTCTTAACAGTTTTTTAAATTGTTTTTGTACATAGGTGTCACTCTGTGCGTGTTCGTAATTGTAACCTATATTTAAAGATATTTTATTAGTATATATGTATAGGTATTCATATCTTATTTAATTTTTAAATGACATATTTTATGAGTGTATACAATTTTTATATTCTATTTACAGATATACTATTATGTAATATTGATTTATCCTATGTCATAAGTATTAATAAATTACTACTGTTATTATTACTGATTTATCCTGTATTTTCGAGGAAACTATCCAGAATAGAGAAAAATACTTAGGTTCTTGTAGATTTATAATCAATTAAATATTAAGTTCCATTTGAATATTTTCGTATTTGGCTTGAATGTGCTTTTAATAAAAGACCAAACATATTCGAAAATAATTGGATGCATGCATGCATGCACATCAGCGAAACCATTTAAACTAAAGTCGTAATCATAGGCGCCTCATAAGGCCAATGCTTAATCCGGTTGGAGAATTAATGTAGCTTGATTCCATTCAAGTTTTTCAATTTAACGTGCTATTTAATAATACTGTTATTACATACTTTCAGTAAAATATAATACTGCAAAATATTTTCTTTTAATAGTTTTATTTTTTGAATACCCGGCATTTATGTACAATGTTGTAAATAAGAAGTATCACATTGTAGCCTTATTGAAAAGCACTTTTGATACAATAAACCATAAAAAATAAGAATTACATAAATTGAAAAATATAGGTATTTGGGGTGTGGTATTTTAATGGTCTACTTCTTACCTAACAAATCACATAGGGACTGTAGTTTTACATAATATTAAATATGGAATACATCAGGGACTCATTTCGAGACCTGTTTCTTATAATCCATATGAATTTATTACATCACCACTTGGCCCTAGAAAAATTAACGATGGTATCACCGGTTAAGGTGATAACCAAAGGCAATTCAACCAACACCCAAGTAGTAACGGCGAACGGCTAGCTGATCTGGTGCGTGGTTGGGATTTCGTGGGTTCAATTAATATATATATATATATATATATATATATATATATATATATATATATATATATATATATATATATATATATATATATATATATATATATATATATATATATATATATATATATATATATATATATATATATATATATATATATATATATATATATATGTTGTTTCTTAGGTTTTCACGGGTGTTGAATGAAGTGTTGGTGTTCTTCCGGGTGTTTTCCCGTGTAGTTGGTAGGCTCCTGTGGGAGCCACGCTTGTCTAAAACGACGTTTCGGCGGAATCTCATCTGCCATCTTCAGGTTCTAGCTGAATGCTGCCTGCTGCTGCTGCTGTTGCTGCTGCTGCTGCTGCTGCTACTGCTGCTCCTCGTTGCTCGAACTGAACTGACGTTCTCTCTGTTGTGCGGCTCCTTATATACGTTGTGGGGTGGGGCGCACCTGCGCACTTGGCTGCGTGTTACTGGCCCTCTTCTCTCTGTTGGAGGCGTAGCGGGCGCCTGAGCTAACCCGACAAGAGGCCTCGTTGAAACGTCACGTTTCACGTGACTTCTCGTTGATGGTCGTGCGTCCTCGTGTCTAGCCGGCTCTGGAGGTTGTCGTGGTCCTCCTTGGTTGGTTAGCGCTTGGCTCCGGCTCCTCGTGATGGGCCCCCTTGTAGCTGGCTGTGGTGTCTCTTCGTGAATGGTCGATACTCGACGGTGCCTCGTTGCGATCTGTTCGTTTACCGTGGGTCGTCGTCTGTTTTCCGTTACGTAACTTCCTGACAGTGCGGGCTTCCATGCAGTGGGTAATCTTTGAGTGTCGTCTCGTTTGTTAAGATTTTGAGGTCTTTTTTCAATTTCTATAGCCTCTCTGGTAATCCTTGACCTCCAATGCTCGATATTGGCTATCGTTCTGGTGTTGTCGAAGTCTATCTTGTGTCCTGTGGTTTTGCGTGTTGTGCTAGGGACGATGTTTTCTCCTCTTTTTGCACTGCATTTCTATGTTCTTCTCTTCTTACACTTATCCGTCTGTTCGTTTGTCCTATGTATGATTTGTTGCAATCTTGGCACGGGATTTCGTATACTCCTTGGTTTTCTAGGGCGATTTTTGATTTCGGGTTACGTAGAACTGCGCTGATTTTTCGCACACTGTCTAAACAACACATACTTCACATACAATGACCAGCGCTACAAACAAACGGAAGGAGCACCGATGGGTTCACCTTTATCCCCAGTCATCGCTAATCTCTTCATGGAGGACTTAGAAGCTCGTGCAATACAAACTGCTCCACTCAAACCGAAACTTTGGCTAAGATACGTTGACGACACGTTCGTAATTTGGACTCATGGGAGAGAACATCTTAATAATTTCTTAAACCACCTAAACAACATTCACGACAGAATCAAATTCACAATGGAGGTAGAAGCAGAAGGCCAGCTCCCATTTCTTGACGTATTAGTGAAAAAGAAACAAGACGGAACACTAGGTAATACGGTATACAGAAAACCCACTCACACAGACAGATATCTAAACGCAGCATCACACCACCATCCAGCGCAATTGAATTCAGTAGTAAAGACTCTAGTGACACGCTCCCAAAGGCTAGCAGACGGCGACCATATTAACGAAGAGATGTTATCACTCCAGAAAGCACTTATGAGAAATGGATTTTCAAGATATACAATACAGAAGTCGCAAGAACCATCCAGACCACGAAACCATGAAGAATCTGAGAAACCAGTGGCAAAAGCATATTTACCTTACGTGAAGGGGACAACAGATAAAATCGGAAAACTTCTACGTGGATACAACATAGACACAATATTCAAAACAGACCGAAAAATCAGCGCAGTTCTACGTAACCCGAAATCAAAAATCGCCCTAGAAAACCAAGGAGTATACGAAATCCCGTGCCAAGATTGCAACAAATCATACATAGGACAAACGAACAGACGGATAAGTGTAAGAAGAGAAGAACATAGAAATGCAGTGCAAAAAGAGGAGAAAACATCGTCCCTAGCACAACACGCAAAAACCACAGGACACAAGATAGACTTCGACAACACCAGAACGATAGCCAATATCGAGCATTGGAGGTCAAGGATTACCAGAGAGGCTATAGAAATTGAAAAAAGACCTCAAAATCTTAACAAACGAGACGACACTCAAAGATTACCCACTGCATGGAAGCCCGCACTGTCAGGAAGTTACGTAACGGAAAACAGACGACGACCCACGGTAAACGAACAGATCGCAACGAGGCACCGTCGAGTATCGACCATTCACGAAGAGACACCACAGCCAGCTACAAGGGGGGCCCATCACGAGGAGCCGGAGCCAAGCGCTAACCAACCAAGGAGGACCACGACAACCTCCAGAGCCGGCTAGACACGAGGACGCACGACCATCAACGAGAAGTCACGTGAAACGTGACGTTTCAACGAGGCCTCTTGTCGGGTTAGCTCAGGCGCCCGCTACGCCTCCAACAGAGAGAAGAGGGCCAGTAACACGCAGCCAAGTGCGCAGGTGCGCCCCACCCCACAACGTATATAAGGAGCCGCACAACAGAGAGAACGTCAGTTCAGTTCGAGCAACGAGGAGCAGCAGTAGCAGCAGCAGCAGCAGCAGCAACAGCAGCAGCAGCAGCCGCAGCAGCAGGCAGCATTCAGCTAGAACCTGAAGATGGCAGATGAGATTCCGCCGAAACGTCGTTTAGACAAGCGTGGCTCCCACAGGAGCCTACCAACTACACGGGAAAACACCCGGAAGAACACCAACACTTCATATATATATATATATTTTTCTAAACCAGCCAGAGGTTGAACCAATATTTATGTGATATTTTACTAAGCTAGTTTGTTCCAACACTCAGAGGTAGCTTAAAATGATGTAAATATTATGAGCGTCATCCACAAAAAAATTTGAGAGTTACTGCTACCCCTGTGATGGTGAAACCAACCGCTGTGGATAGATTTGATCTTATGGCGGACAGACAAACAGAAAAAATTAAAAATTGAATTTTACGATAAAAGACATATTTATTAATACCTTTAGAAAAATCATCAGTATATGAAAATGTCAACGAATTCAATCAATAAAAAAAATAAGATAATGTTATCAAATCACTTATCAAATAAAAATATTAAGTAATATTACCACAATTTTCAAAAGAAAATATTTATAGCTTAGTTAACTTATAAATAATTAATAAAAGAGAAATACTTTATACAATAAAAGTTATACAATAAATATTACACAAAAAAAAAAATCAATGAAATTCTCAGAATCTCACCAATCCTCCTGACGATGTATAGATAGTGGATGAGGACTCCTGGTGAGTTCTGGTAGCTTTTCCTAACAGCCTCTCTGAACACAGACAGCTCCTCGACGTGGTTTGACGTCTTGCTAACCTGAATAACGCTAGGGTTTTACTGTTGGTTTGGATTGACTGGACTAAACGGGACTTGACTAAACGAAATTTCACTAGACTATGCTGAACTTGACTAAAGTATGTTTGACTGGACTATCTGTCTTATGAAATCTAGCAGGCATTTAACCATCAAACGAAAGAAGTGATTTTCCTTGTGTAAATTATTTCGGTAAATTATTTCGATAAATTATGTGGATATATTATGTTGGTAAATTATCTGTATAAATTATTTAGGTAATTTTATTTTGGCAGCAAAACTCTACGTTTGGGAAGAAGAAAAAAATATTATCAGCGCGTGTTTCAGAATTATGGTTATGTTTAGTTAGCAGAAATGAAAAATATGGCTGAAGGCCGTTAAATACTAATGAGGGAAATCAATTAAATAAATGTAATTACCTTTTATTAGATAGATCACTAAGAGAAAGTTTGATAATAGCAGAAGTGACACAACTCGTGACTGAATGATTATCAAAAACTTTAAGTCTAAGTATATGCTGCTACAGAATTGGCTACAGAAATGGCCAATTCTGCTATCAGCCAGCTAATAAAAGTGATATTCCCTCTCAAGTCTCAATTAACATATTACCATACTTCATAAACTAAAAATTACTAAGAATTTGGGTCCGCGTTGTTCTATGCAACCCACAATACTTCCTGCAGTATATTTGGTTTAATCAATAATTAAGAAATAGGTGCTGTGAAATACAGATATATCTACTATTCGATCGAAGCCTCTGTGTTCTACGAGAGCTGTTAGCAAAAACTGGAATACAAAAAGAGTTAAATGGTTGAAACATGAAAATATAATAAATGTGTACATTCCTAAATTTAAAAAGATTACCTATGATAATTTAATGTCTGGCGTTTTAGTTACTAGAGTATGGTAAATACCTGTACATATTTCTCAGAAATTCATTTTGTTTACTAGAATTTAATAAAATTACTTAAAGTTGTCAGATGTACGCAACAAATTATTAACCAATTATAGTGTTAATGTAATCATAATCACACCATACTGCATGTGCCACAGTCTTAACAAAAAGTCTCTGAGAAAAATGCCTGTGACAGACAGAAAGATGGACAGACGGGTGGACCGACACCGAGATCAATCAATAAGTGTCTTTCAAATATTTCTACCTCATACTGAATTCAAGTATGGAATGAGAAACGTCAATGTGTCTACATATTTGAAATTGTGCTTATACATGTGTGTGCACGTAGGCCATGTCTTGTAAAAACGATGTAAAATGTTTATTTCCAATTTGGACATATGCAAAATAATATGTATGTCTTGAAATTGGGCTATATCTGGCATACAGGATGATCACCAGAGCTGTGTGAACTATCATATTTTATATAAATTACGGTTTATTATAATTTTAGAACAAAATGTCACTAAAATGTTTACTTAAATGTTTTACAAATTTTGGTACAGACCATTAACAGTCAGGTAAAAAAGATCTAAACGACAATGTAAAAACGATCAGGACGTTACATTTCAAAAATCACCTTCAATTTTGTATTATGTGACCTATGCAGGTTACTGTTTTTTTAGTTGTATTTAAAAAATATCTATTGATACAACTCTACAATTCTTGTGTTTAATTTGTTTTACAATGCTAAAAACAAAGGAGTTTAGGAGAAGGGGATACATTCATTATCTACGTAATTTACAATTTCTGAGTAAAATCCTAAACACGTTAATTTTTAATTCTAAAATGACATTTTTTGAGCATAATTATTTACCTCCCTTTTTAACCCCCTTGAAGTAAGAGCTACCCCTTTAAAATTTTTAAATGGAATGGGGGTGCATGTGATGGCTCACTTGAAATGGTTTTTTATTCTCTATCCAGCAATATCAGGCTTTTTGAAATGTGTATATCAAGAAAACTAAATTTAAAATTTTTTGAACGTATTAGAAATGTATCCTAAACTATTTATGCCTATGTAAATACCAAACATCTGTCAAATCTGACTTATATTATTCATTGTATGTCATGTCGTAACATTCGATTTAAATGTATCATCTTTTCTGATACGCAGGTGGCAAAATACCCAACAAAAAGAAATAAGTAAAAATGGTTTCTTTTTACATATCAGAAAAAATGATAATTTCTTTATTTGCTACCTCTGTGCAAACTTATGGTTCTAGTTATTTATCGCTGATTATCAAGTTGATCCTTATTTTAACAATGAGTCTTTCGGTTACCAACGAATTGAAATTTTGACATTAATAGGATGTGGTGATATAACAAGAACGCAGAAGCAGATATGCGAAATCTTCAATACTTAGTATCCTGATCGTCGCATTGCTTAGTGTACGGTTAGTAGAATTTTGAAATGCCACAGATATTCCTAAATCTTGTAGGAAAGGGATGTTAGAAAATGAAAATAAATTGAATATATTCCTAGATATTCAAGATAATCCACATAAACCTACAAGACAAGTTGCCGCCGATAATGATGTTGGTAAAACGTCCATATTGCGTCTTCTAAAAAATTTTAAATACCGCTCATGTAAAATTCATTAAGAAGAAAGAAAGAAAGAAAGAAAGAAGAAGAAGGTTTAAGAACTTAACGACGATGACCCCGATCGCCGGAGCCGATTCGAATTTTGCGAAATCATGGCAAACACATGCCAAGATGATCCTTTCTTTATAAAAAACATTATTTTTTCTGATGAAGCAACATTCATCTTAAATCGAACCGTTAGCAAGCAGAACCGTAGATACGGGAGAACAGAAAATCCACATTGGATGATGGAGGCCAATACTCAATATCCTGAGAAGGTGAATGTTTGGGCTGGAATTATAAATTCTCAAATTATCGGACCATTTCTTTGATAGCACAGAACTGGCGCGCCTTACTTGGATTTCTTGCAAAAGTTCGTAGTTGCAGAGTTAAGAATACTTTTCTCAAATGATGACAACCAACGACTGACCGACCGTGGCAGATGCCATAAAGAAATTTTAAAGAACATTACAGTGTTTTTAAAACATGAACATTCTCACGATTTCGATACTCGTAAAATAGAAAAATTACGTCCTATAAAGACAAATTTAAGTTTAGTGCTAGATAGTGTGGTCGGTCAACTAATAAAAATGTATAATAATAATAATAATAATAATAATTTTATTAACCATGTAACCATATGGCAAGTCAACAATAAAAATAATTCGTATATAACATTACTTACAAATGTACACAAACTACAATAAACATAAAGTGGCTATCACAAAATAAGGGTCACATAAAACATCTACTACATAACTAGTATGAAATTAAAAGTATAGAAAGATGTTCTCAATTATGTAAAAACTCGTTTACGCTATAATATTCTCCTTCGAGTAACATCTGTTTTACTGCTTTTTTATATTTACCGTAATTTTTAATATTTTTTATTTCAATCGGTAAATTATTATAAAAAGAAATGCAGTTGTATTTTGGTGATTGTTTAAATAAAGTAGTAAAGTGTCTAGGAATACTTAAGCAGTAACCATGTCTAGTATCATAATCATGATTTTCACTTAGCATCTCAAATAAGTTCATATTTTTTTTAACATGCATTAGGCACTTTAATATATATATACATGGTGTAGTTAATATTCTCTTATTTCTGAAAGTATTTTTACAACTTTCTCTGTAATTCAGCTTAAACAGCAATCTAATAATTCTTTTCTGGCATAGAAAGACTCTATCAAGTTGTATGGAACTTCCCCAGCAAAGAATATTATGCGCCATATGTGAGTATGCAAGAGCATAATACATATTTAATAGGCATTCCTCATTTACAGTATTTTTCATTTGCATAATAGCAAAATATGCCTTATTTAGCTGTTTACAAACATGTTCTATGTGGGTATCAAATGACAACTTAGAATCTATATATGTACCAAGAAGTTTGGTACATTGAGTTACCGTTATGTCTTTATATAACGCTGCATTGTCAGGTAGTGGTTTTTGAATATTAAATTGAATGAAGACTGTTTTAGATTGATTTAGTATTAATTTATCTCTTTGGGACCAAGTGCTAACTTCCTCTAAGGTTAGTTTGACTTTTTCTTGGAGCTCCTCAAGTGTGTCAGATGCTATAGTGACGGTAAAGTCATCTGCGAACATAGTAAGGTGGCCATTTGTTATTTGCTCAGGTAAATTGTTAATATATAACATAAATAACAAAGAGCCCAAGACAGATCCCTGAGGAACTCCAAGTACTAAGTCTTGTACTTCAGACAAATCATCCCATAATTTAACCCTCAGAGTTCTGCCTTCCATGTACGACGTTATCCAATTTAATATGTTACCCCTAATCCCCATACTGTAAAGTTTTTGTCTTAGGAAGTCCTTATCTACAGTATCGAAGGCTTTCGATAAATCAAATTGTAATGAAACAAGATATTTACCTTTATCTAAATTCCAGTATATGTAATCTAACAAATGACAAGTTGCCGTTTCCGTAGATCTATTAGCGCGGAAACCATGTTGAGCTACATTTAATATATGATTTTTTTCTGCAAAAAAGTTGATTCGATTATAGACAGTTCTTTCAAAAATTTTTGCAACGACGCTTAAAATAGATATTTGTCTATAATTCTCAGGATCATCAGTTGGACCCTTCTTATGAAGAGGTGTTATTAGTGCCTGTTTGAGTACATATGGAAAATATCCCTCATTTATCGACAAATTAAATAGAAACGTAAGATGCTCGATAATATTGTCTTTAATCTGTTTGAGTAAATTAGCAGTTAAGCCATCAAAGCCAACAGACTTTTTATTTTTTAAGTTTGTAATTGTTTTATTTACTTCATCTGCCGTAATTGGTGCCATATAAATAGATTGTTCGTTGTAGGAGGATACTGTACAGGGAAGACACAGGTTTGAGCCGAAGTGTTGATGTAACATTTGGGATGCATTTGAAGCAAAAAAGTCAGCAAAAATATCGACTATTTCTTTTTTATTTGATACAGTTTTGCTCCCACATTTAAGACTGATGTCACTGTTTCTTTGTTGTTTCCGCCCTAGCTTATTGTTTACAATGCTCCAAGAAGTTTTTGTTTTATTAGTAGAATGATTTATTCTTTTTGTATAATAATCTTGTTTAGCATATTTTATATTTTCTTTATATTTACTCTTTTCTTCATTGTATATTTTTTTAGTTTCTATGGTGGGGTTCTGTGTCCATAACCAATATAGGTTTTTTACATGATTACCTTGATTAATTATGGCTCGAGTTAACCATTCTTTCTTGTTCAATGTGTTATTTGCGTAAATCGTTACTTTTTTAAACGGACAGCTGATATTATAGCACCATATCATAGTTTCCATAAAAAAACTGAAAGCCGCATTTGTATCTAGTAAGTACATTTCTTGCCAGTTTATCCTATCTAGTTCAAATTTAAAATGTGTTATATTATGTTCGTTATTACTTCGTGTATAATATGATACTTTTGCATTAGTGTTCTGTATTGGTTCATTCATGTTTATGCTCAGCATATGTGCCAGATGATCAGCAATGTGTGCATTGAATAATTCACATTTTATATTGTTACAAGGTAGATTTGTAACCATATAGTCAATGGCACTAAAACTTGTGTGCCCGTGAATATTTGTAAATATGCGAGTATAATCACTAGTTGTAATATTTAATTCAAATGACTGGAAGACATCTAATAGTACGTCAGTATACTGACATTTTTGCTTCATATCAATATTAAAATCACCACAGAGTATAACATTGTCTGCCAAATTATAAGCAATATTGAGTGAATTTGTTAAGTTGTTAATAAACATGTATACATCTCCACTTGGAGGCCTATACGCCGAAATAATAATTATCTTTTTTTTCTTTATATAAATGCAAACTGCGCATATTTCAATATGACATTCAACGGATTGATGTTTTATTTCCACAACGTCGTTTACTTTTAAACTTTTTTCAACTATTATTAGAGAGCCACCATGAATATGATTTGTTCTTGCAAAATATGAACTTATTATATGATGTGAAAATTGAATATTAACCAAATTATCAGACATGATAAAGTGTTCAGTCAAGCACATAACATTTATATTTAAATCTGTTAATAATTCATCAATTTCATCTAATTTACCAATCAATCCCTGTACATTTACATGAAATATTTTAAACATGAAATCAATATATTCAATATTACTACAAGTTGGAATATAATTTTTCAAATTATTCTGAATTTCGTTCTGGAAAAAATTTATATTTTTTAATAAGAGCATCCTTCGGCCAGTTATCAGTGTTATATGCTTCGTCTAATAAGTCATAATCGAATCCTATTTTGAAGGCTTCTGTTTTACTATTTTTCCACTTGGGAAGCATTTCGATTATACAATTATTCTGAGGAAAAATTAAGTCAATATGTTGCTTCATCCCTTGTGAACCAGTACCGGGTGTTACGCGACCAACATATATCCATGCTTTTCTGCTTACTGCCGTAAGGTTGGATTTACTTTTATTTCCAGTCCCGAAAACTGCATGCAGTTTTTTTGGTGGATTAACTTGTTTATGATAATTTAAAGAGTTTTTATTGAATGTATTTTTTTCATTTTGACTACCATTGACTTTTAAACTAGTCGAGCGTTTTGTTGAGATCTTATCTTCAACTTTTTCGATATGTATGTTATTTTGTTTTTGGCGAACCATGTCGCTCTTATGATTCTTAGATTTTTTGTTAACAGAGGTTTTATTAAATCCAGTGGAATTTACAGCAGCCCAGCTATTTACTGTTGCCTCGTTATTTGTCACATTTTTGTTGAAATATTTTTGTTTATCAACAGATTCTCCATTTGTTAATAAATTTATAAGTTCTATATTAGACTCACGTAAATTTGTTACTTCTTCTTGAAGCTTGGTCACTTTCTCATCAAGTTCTGATATAGCTGATTTCACATCACTGAACACTGATTTTATTATGTCATTGCTTAGCAAGTCTACGATGTCAATTTCACAACCATCACTATCTTTTGCATCACTAGACTTATTTGATCGCAAAAAATACATTTTATTTTATAAATATACTAATAATAATCGGTGTAAACAGATGTAAATAGGAGAACGTGTGTAGCGTACTCGAGATGCGGCTAATGCCATACCATGTACCTAACTATATCAACTAACTATATCAAAAGTGTAAAGACTGTTAAACTATTGAAATTCAAATTGAATGAACTACTCATAAAAAAACATATTACACCTTGGACGAATTTTACATAGATATTTTTTAAACAAGTGTAATCGTTATTACTCTTTTCTTTATATGTTTATTAATTTCTTTGTTAGCTATTATATATAAGGCATATTTATTTGTTAATTTATGTATAAGTTTGTTTTTATACATCATAATAACTAAATATGTTCGTAACAGGTCTCTATGTAAAACTATTTTACTCTTTCTTTTTGTGACTTGTTCTACACCGCAAGGCATTACTAAATAAATAGGTTTTATTATTATTATTATCAATAAGAAGACAAATCTCGAGAACACAGAAAAATATAAATTGGGTTTTCATCGTAAAAGTTCTTATAATGGAATTATTACTAGTTATTGTGAATTTATTAAACAAAATCAAATTCTTGTTCAAATTAATAATAATATTTCGTACTATTTCATACTTTTAATAAAATTTTGTTTACTTATGTGATTCTTTATTTGGCCAGTTTTTGTGTCGGGAATTTTTCATATTTGTGATTTAATTTATTTTCTTGCTTATTAGTACAGGCAATGAAGGCAAAATGTTGTAAAAACCTCGCAAAAATTAATAAAAGAATCATCTCTGGGATTTAAGTAATTAATAACCTGTAGAATGGAATGATGCATTCTTTACACTTTCAAGTTCCGAGAAAATAAAAAAAATTGGAAAAACTTTTTGATTTTCGTTTTTTTTTTGCTGTGATGAAAATACAGAAAAAAAATTTCAACGAAATTTGTAGCTCATCTCTTTCTCTACAAAATAGGTCTTTACAGATTTTTCTCTTACTTAAGCCGTTTAGGAGATAAATCCAGTTTTCCACTTATAGTTTTGAGCCTCTCCGAAATGCGCGGAAAATGAGAATTATCTGGGAATTTCGTACGACCGGACATATCGATCGATAATTATTACTATTCAGAGCCGCTAAAAAAAATGAAAACAACGTAAAATATGAAGAAAACTCTCAGCTTTAATGTAGAACCATTCACAAAATTCATACAAATTTTTATCATAGAGAAAAGAGTGTTATACGATGGCTTAGTAAACTTTATACAGTTGATTTATTCACATCTTTGAGTTTTATGCATCCTACCTATTTCTCCCGTAACAGTGGGTACTTTTTCACTACACGGATTCGATTCCACGCATTTTAATCTATATTTCGTGACAATTTCATTGAAGAATATTAAGAAACAAATAAGTTGCAGATGTTTTACTGTATAATTGTGCATTTTCTGAACGTGTATGAATAATGTAGACAAATTCAAATAGTACTGCGCACATTTAAAAAACTCTAAGCTCGTTCGAAAGAATATGTTTCATTATACTTATAATCCAAAAATTAAGAGTGTGCTATTGTTATTACTTAATATATAGCGAATTGAACTCCAAAATTTGAAGGTGATTGATCGATGAGAAATATACCCTCTACTTTGATCGCAATGCATATTTTTCCAACAGAAGTAATTCCAACAAAATGTTAATTGAATTAATATATCATTATTTAAGAATATATAAGCAAAATGAATTATCATTCTAACGACTACCGGCAAAGATATGAATAAATCTGTGGATCAACTGTACAAAGTTCACTAAGTCATCTTCTGACACTTTCTCTCTTTCAAATTTTTTTTTTAAGAATTATCGATCGATGAGCCCAGCCGTACGAAACTCCTGGAAAATTCTCATTTTTCGCGCATTTCGAAGCGGCTAAAACTATAAGTGGAAAACTCGATTTATCTTCTAAACGGCTTAAGTAAGACAAAAATCTGTAAAGACCTTTTATAGAGAAAAAGACGAGCTACAACTTTTGTTGGAAACTTCTTTCTCTATTTTCATTATTTTGGCCGCTAGAGCAAAAAAACCGAAAATCAAAAAGTTCTTCCAAATTTCTTTGAATTTTCTCGGAACTTGGAAGTCCAAAGAATGCATCATCTCATTCTTCAGGTTATTACCTACTTAAATCCCAGAGATAATCCTTTTATTAATTTTTGTTACCCTAAATTGTTAATTTGCCTGTACTATATGTATTTAAGATATAACTTTTATATATAATTACCGTTAATCACTAGATGCTTTGTTTCCTCTACAGTTTTTAATTTACTATTTTCTAAATATATATTAGTGCTATTTATGTTAATGCAAATATACTTATATTGAATTTATCTTAACAGTTGCAATCTGACGTTGTTTTGTTAAAAAACACCTTCCACTCTTCTCATTTTCTTTGCGTCGATAGTAGGTAGCGTTCTAGATAACGTCCTCCATCCAAGCACTAGATTGCCATCTCCGGCACGTAATTTTATTAACGTATTCATTCACGTATGCACAATTGAAAAAGCATCGCTTTATTTTAATTAAACCACGTTCTTAACATCATGCCTAATACACTCAACGTGCTTCTAATTAAATGGATAGAACTGAACTGCTCCTTAAAGGTAGGGATGAATAAACATTTCTAAAGTGTTATACATTTCTTTTCAACTAGTCGTGCTCATGTAGCTAATTACAAGTTTACTGTGAATAAATATCAATCTTTGTATGCACTTTTAGTTAAATACGTATTTAGTCGTAGAACAGTTTATCCATATTATGTGCACGACTAAATGAATTCTTTAGATTACTAGGATCTTTCCGTCTCTAAAATATTTTAACCACTATTCTGTTTTGAAAAAAGCCGTTTTTATTCTCAAATCTTTTATATCCCCAATATGCTGTTTTTGCTTACTTTAGAAAGTATATGCTGTTTTGCCTGCTGTTATAAAATATATGTTTTTTGCTTTTACATTATATTACTTTTAGTACTCAATATTACAATTAAAAATGTAGGCTCATCCTTGAAAACAAATCGTTTTAAAAACCGCTGCCTACGGAATCACTACTTCCACATTTAGATTTCTCATCCAAGTCTCTTTAAAGGAAAACATCTTGACTATAGTTGCACTCTAGTATGTGGAAATAATTGGTAATAAAATTTTAATAACATATTTGAGGCAGATGTCTTAAAAAAAATTGAGACGTTTGCTTCTAAAACATATGCTAAGACTGATGTTTCTGGAGTCTTTTTAGCTTGATTTACTTATTTCTCCTATTTATCCCCCTCAATCCTTTCAATCAAATATCATTACATGTAGTGAACCAAATTTCAAGTGAATATGTCAATTTTATTTTATCAACCCCTTTAAAATGGAGTGGTGGTGTTTGGGGGGCTTGAAAAATAGTATGAAGAAATCTGAGTAGTGGCTTCTAGTATATACACCAAATCCCAAGTTTCTGTACTCTTACCAGCTTGCTTTACTTATTTTCTTCTATTTACCCGTACTTACCCCCCCCCCCCCCCCCTTTAGCGGAATCATCTTAGAATATAATTCAGTTACAGATGTCGTTATAACACATACGTGTACCAAATTCAAAGTGAATATTTCAAATTTATTTTATCAGCCCATTTAATGATGTAGATGGTGTAGGTGTTGAAAAATGCTATAAAAAGATCTGAGGCCTTGGCCTCTAGTACATACACCAAATTCCAAGTTTCTGTACTCTTATCAACTTATTTTACTTATTTCCTCCTATTTACCCCTATTAACCCTCAATCCTTCAACGGAATCATCTCAAAATATTTCCAAATGTCATTATAATACATATGCGTACCAAATTTTAAGTGAATATCCCAATATTATTTTATCAGCGACTTTAATGATGAAGGTGTTGAAAAATATTTAAAAAAATCTGAGGCGATGGTATCTAGTATATACACCAAATCCCAAGTTTCTGTACTCTTACCAGCTTGCTTAACTTATTTTCCACTATGTACCCCTATTTAACCCAACGGGATCATCTTAAATATAGTGTAGTTCCAGATGTTCTTATGATACATACGTGTACCAAATTTCAAGTGAATATCTCAATTTTATTTTGTCAACCCCTTTAATAATGGGGTGGGTGTAGTGGGGAAGGGGGTGTAAAGTATAAAAAAATCTGAGGCCTTCTAATATATACACGAAATCCCAAATTTCTGTACTCTTACCAGCTTGCTTTATTTATTTTTATTAGATTTTTTTGTCGCACCTTTGTTGATTTTTTTACAAGCGATTGAATTTGTCAAAAAGGGGAAAAGATTTATTTGCTTACATTAATTGTCCAAATAATAAAAAATGGTCATATTATTTATTTGCAAAAATTATATAACAATATTACAAATACTTAGAACAAATGAGGAAATTTTCTAATTTGCGCAGGATTGTTTATAATTTGGTCACTACAGGAACATTCGCTGAAGTAACTGATCTCTAGTATTTATTGGGACACTGTAGACTTCAGTTTTAAAATATCCCCATAGAAAATAATCGATGGGGTTGAAACCTAGTGATCTAGCCGGCCAAGGGTGAGGTACTCCACGTCCAATCCACCTGTTTGGATACTCATTATCCAAATGCCTTCTTATCTCAATACCAAAATGAGGAGAAACTCCGTCACGCCGGAAGTATTGTTCTCTTTCATTAATACCTTGCATTAAACCAGGTAGAATATTTTGTAAGAAATCCAAATAATCCTCTGTAGTTAGTCTTGCTGGAAGAATATGTGGGCTAATTAGGTTGTTATTAATAATAATAATAAATAATAATAATAAAATTTATTTCCCAAATGATACATATGATAGATAATACAGTTAATACTTAATAATACAAATAATATATATCTATTTCTTATACATGTAAATGACAGGTGTAACAAAAATATGTTTCAATAATAATTTTAGAGGTAAATAAACGAAGTGAGGGCTCACGAAAGTGACCTTGTAAATGAGCCCGTGATGAATTTTGGCCTAAAATTAACATTGTACTGTTGATATAATTAAATAATAAATCTAAATAATATATCTAAAATCTACGTACAGCTTAAATAATAAATCTAAATAGTATGTCTAATATCTACGTACAGCTCATTTAAGGACTTAATATAAATATAATTAATACATAATTCGATGTAATTGTTTATATGAACGTTCATAACTTAGAAATAGTAACGAAACTAATATTGGAAATAGTTGCACAAGAACAAACCGTAGGAGTGATGGACAGGCAGGAAATATAGTGTTTTTGTTTTGTTTTTTCTATCTATTAATTGATGTATTTTTAATCTTGGTGTGGCGTCTAACCATTTTTTGATTTATTCTTTTAGCAATCCAATAGAGTTTATTTTCTTAAAGAATGATGGAGTTTCAGCAAAAATGATGGAACTAAGGTAGGTGTAACATCTTTGACCTATAGTTTTTTCAGCTTTGGGAACTACAACGTTTTTACTTTTATATCTGGTGTCATGCGAATGTGTAATCTGTGTCAAAGCCCCTTTATGTCTAAATTGTCGTATAAGCAAATTTTGAAGGAATAATTGCCTTGCATCTAATAAAAGCGTTTCACTAAAAAGTTGATCTGTTTAGTAACGATAATCCTTCCTATATATGATTTTAATAATCCACTTTTGCAAGCATTCCAATTTTTTCAAGTAATTATTCGTTACTCCACCCCATGCTATAATTCCGTAATTGATGTGGGATCGTACGAACGCATAATATAATATTCTCAGGTGTTGTATTTCAAATATATCTCGATAATATTTGAATCTACCTAATATACTTCTAAGTTTTTTAACAATAAATTCAATTTGATAGTTCCATCTTAGGTGCTTGTCAATAAATATGCCTAGGTACTTCACTTTATCGGCTATTTCTATTTTTATTATTCTTTGGCTCCATTTAAATTGTAGTGTATTATAATTTGGGAGAGCATTATTATAACAGCTAAATGGTAAAAAATGTGTTTTTGAAAAATTAATAGTTAATAGCTGATTATTAATAAACTGTATTATGTTTGAATTCTGACCAACTCTCGGCTTTATAAAACACCGCAGTATCGTCCGCGAAACTTATGATCTTTCCCACTGAGGGTATTTTAAATAAGTCATTTATGTAGATATTAAAAAGTATAGGGCCTAGTACCGTTCCTTGTGGCTCTCCATACTGTACTGTTTTTTCAGAACTTATAATATTATTAACTTTTACCTGTTGTACTCTACCTATTAAATGACTTGTCATAAATTTCAATATGTCCCGAAAACCAATAGTTTCAAGCATTTAATCATACCACACCGTACATTTACCGAGAACATATGTTGAGAATGGGCTACTCTTATAGCATGGGTATTGTTTTCGGCCCAGTTCGGCGAATTTCTTGAATTAAATACGCCATCCCGTGTAAATTGGGCTTCATCTGTGAATAAAGTTCGATAAGTAATCGGTCTGTGATCAATAATACACTGGCAAAATTATAACTTATTTACATTGTCACCCTATTGAAGCCTTTGCACTTGCTGAATATGATACGGATGCAATCTTTCTTTAATTAGGATCCTCCAAACCCGCACATGAAAAACTCATTAATGGGCACTTATTCATCGGGTACTTACTTTAGAGTGTTTTGTTATTAATATTTTCTTCATCTTCAACATTTTGAACAATAATTCGTTCCACTTTTGATGATGGAAAATTGCCGTGCTTCCTTGCATAGCGATATACAGTTGAAAAAGTCTGATGATTTGGTGTTCTTCTGTTAGGAAAACGAATATTGTATTCCCCTGCGGCTTGTCTACCATTAGTGTCACAAAATCCATAAACAAAAATAATATCGGCATATTCCTCATTTGTAAAATAAGGCATGATTATTTGCAGACTAAGTTAACCAAGTATAACTAGTTCTAATGTTTATGACAACAAATAAGAAATGATAAACTATCTAGGCCTACTAATAATTATGTAATAATAAAAAGAAATCTGTTTAATGATTCCTGTTGTAAAATGTACCTAACTACACTTTCTTTTGAATTAAAAAAAACTTTGGTTTTAAATGTTTTGTCAATATTAAACATTATCTACCGATTTTAATAAATTGACCATTTTTAATTATTTGGACAATTAATGTAAGCAAATAAAGTTGTTGCTCTTCAAATTTCCCTTTTTGCCAAATTCAATCAACAAATGTGCGACAAAAAATCAAATTACGTGTTTATGTTTTGAAACGCTGTCTTGGATATTTCTATAAATAGGGTCAAATTGTATTGTCATGTGAGCCATACACGCATGACAAATTTCAAGTCAAGGCGATATCTGGAAGTGAGTGAAAAGTGATTTGCTTGTACTGTTACAGGTCAAGCTAATAGAAGTGTGTTAAAAATGACAATTCCTCCATGGTACCAATAAACTGGAATAGAGCGCTTACTCATTGAATAACTTTTATGATCTGATCGAAATGAGAACAAACCGTATTTAGCAATTTTTATTTTTTAAGTTTCTCGATGATTATGTTTTTTCTAGAATATATCACAAGGACTGTATAAATTATGAGCTGAAACTCTAATACCAATAACTGAATATTTAATAGATTCCATAGTTTTGATTATGAATGAGTGCATGTATTGAGCCAATATATGCACCCATTTCATAATAGCACCAAAAATGCCTATTAAAGATAGTTTTAGAGCCAGATAGTCAAAGACAAACCGTTATACAGGATCATGTTACTTAATTTCAATGTATAAAACCATAATGCTTTAGTATAGTGTCAGAAATAGACAGCACAGTCTGTTCTATTCTGGTTCTATCGCTAGACAAATGGCTAGTTAGAAAACTATAGCAATGGTGTCAAAGCAGAGAAGTGGTTTACTATTTATACCCTTACAGCGTCGTTGAAACATTATTATAAGGTTGCCTCGGTAGTTCCTTATAGCTAAATAACTTCAGTACTTGCTTCTTTAACGACGGCGCAGGTTTTTGACAATAGCGTGAACTGCTTGGGTTAGTAGAAAAAGGTTTAAAATTTAGATAGATTAAGTTTCGGATGATGCCAACTTAATTAATGAAACGCATGTTGGCTGTAGTGCTGAGTGTCCTAGTGTTGATTGATTCATTGATTTGCCAGCGTAAGGTGAGCATTGCTGCCGATTCCGGACATCCAGTCTGGAGGCTCGTTTCAACACGCACATCCACTTGAAAAAGAAACCCAGGTATAAATTTTACGACGTGCCTCAGCTAGGCACTGCACTAACATAGACACGTATTTACTTTATTTTTCGTACTATTAACGAACGCACACAGTAATTTTTCAATTATTAATTCGATGTGCGTTTTGTTTCTCTATTATTACACTTCATTTTACGCAGAATTTTTTAATCTACCGATGACTTAAATTTTATTGAGTTTAATGGAGTTTTAATCGGTTATTTTCGCGTTCCCTTTAAAAACGTCACGCTGTACATCTACCCTCGACCAGCATCAAGCCAAAACCATATCCAACAGTTATAAGATACTTAATAACAAGGCTGCCCTCAGCACGAGTCAGAATGCATGTTTAAAAGTGAATTATTATTTGTTTGCTTATAATTGTATTGAAACAGATTCTTTATAGGATTTTGCAAACAGCAGAATAAAATAATTATCTATGTGAACTAAAAGAAAATCTATGTGTAAAAATGTTAATGAAAGCTTTGCATTCTTTCGATAACCTGATGTATTACATTTTCATGAAATCTATCATTCTGTTTCTTTATTCTTTGAAACGTTTTTCACCCTTATTCTGGAGCTCATCAGAAAGACACAAAGCCACTCATTGTCTTGGTTTTGCATGAAACATTTTTATGAGTGGCTTTGTGTCTTTCTTATGAGCTCCAGAAAAGGGCTAAAGACGTTTCAAACGTTTCCAAGAAACAGAATGATAGATTTTATGAAAATATAATCCATTAGAATGAAACTTTTGAAGACAAGGTAGGTAAATAAATTCATTTTAGGCATTTGTTCTCATTTTTAACTGAATCTTCATGACAGTAGGGGGTTATGTAGAAACTAGTTTAATCTGCATGACCGTAGGGGACTGTGTAGATGTTAGTGTTAGAATAAAAAATTTCAAATAAGAAATTACACAAATTCATTTTAGGATTTTAATTTGCTAGCATAACCAGAATTCAGGATATCAAAAGAATACAAAGAATTCATTAATATTTTTACACATAGATTTTCTTTTAGTTCTCATAGGAGTTACTTTTTTTGCTGTTTGCAAAATCCTATAAAGAATATGTCAGAATGCATGTCACATCTAGTAAGTTAACTCTGTTGAGTGTTCTAGTGTTGATGAAAAATTATTCCAGAATCAATGAAATCATGATGTAAGAATGCTGCAACACCTGATTTATTTAAATCTGAGAGTGCTCTAAAAATAAGTTATTTATTTCATACAGATAAATTCATGAATATAATTTGGCAAATCGATGCCGCACCGTTAGTCCCTACCATGAAAATGATCTGTGCGCCAGTGAGCACGCCAAGTAGTTGCGGGCCATGAGAAAAGCCGAAGTCAGTGGAGCGTTGGGCTCTGAGGTACAAATCTAGTGGTTCGAAGCTTTCAGTTGGGGTAGGATTTAAGAGAAAAGTTGCAAAGGGTTTGAAAACTTTCGCAACTTTCTTTGTTTTTGTAGTTCATACCAATTGCCCAACTATAATCTGTATTATGTACATGAGAACCGCAATCCACATCGTATTTAAGCGGAGAGAATTTTATTTTAAAAACTTTAAAAACCTTTCGTTAAATTGCTTTTATCTTTTATCTTAGGTTGCGGAAGCTGAAGCGTTACGTTTATTGCACATGCATTGAATTCTGAATGGAGAATTTTATAAAATCGGAACAGCCTCTTCATGATTTCTTGCGGAATAGTTGATCAAGTGCAACTTTCACATTAAAAGTCCAATAACGCGAAAATCGAAAAGCAGAATATTCTCTACAAAATTGGTTTACACATAATGTTTAAGACATTGGGTACCGTATATGTCTGATTAAAACTTTAGACGAAATCGAAATACAGATTTTATTCTTGACTGATGCAAACGTATTTTTTACCAGAAACTTTGGAATAACGTGATAGTTCAGCAGACTTAGTCTAAAAATGTATGGATAGAGAATTAAGACTTAAATATAAGTACATGAAACAAATTTTTGGTGTTCCATTTAAAAAAATCATCTTTGAGCTTACCACCGCTACGTGAAACATCCTGTAGATTAATTATTTTTAGAAAAGGAAAAAACAATGTTTTTTGATGTTTCAAATAAAAACTGTATTTTTATACACTCTACATATGTTTCGGCTTGTTAGGCCTTTCTCAAGAGCATTACAGATGAATACTAAAGCTATGAGGGCGGCTGTTCTAAAAATAAATGCAATAATACCCTAACATGTGAAATTATGGGGATTTCAAGTAATAAAACTAAGGATCTACCTACTCGGAATATAATTCAATGGGCTATTCTTAAAACCTTGTCTATTATAGGAGTGTTTATAAAATTTAGTTGATCATTGGTGGTACAAGTGTTGCTTTTAAGGGATTTTTTTATTTCTAATTGTTCAAGGAGGTTTAAGCGTTTTCCTTTTCTTTCTCAATGGATTAAATTAATATTCTCTGTGCCGATAAAATGATTATTTTCAATGCAATGTGTTGACATTCCTGTGTTTTTGTGTTGTTTAAAATAGATTGTTTATGTTCTTTTACCCTATTAGCTATACTTCTACCAATCTGGCCAATATATACCGCGTTACAGTCCTTACATTTAATTTCATAAACCCCCGATTTGTTGACTTACTTACTTATTTTTTCTTTATTGTTAACTAAAATACCTCCTCAATTTGTTTTGTTTACACTTATTGTGGAGATGCCTAACTTATTTAATTTTCTACTTATTTTATCACTAAACCTAGGAACATAATTAATAAAATTGTACTGTGTTGTTTTGTTGGTTACAGTAAAAAAATCCTTTTGAAGTAATTTTCGCTGATAATTAATAATGGATATAAGGAGTCACTAACAGAGAACATGGTTAAAAACAAACAGCGAAAATTACTTCAAAAGGAATTTTTTACTGTAACCAACAAAACAACAAAGTACAATTTTATTAATTATATTCCTAGGTTTAGTGATAAAATAAGTAGAAAATTAAATAAGTTAGGCATTTCCACAATAAGTGTAAACAAAACAGATTTAGGAAGCATTTTAGTTAACAATAAAGAAAAAATAAGTAAAGTCAACAAATTGGGGGTTTATGAAATTAAATGTAGGGACTGTAACGCGGTATATATTGGCCAGAGTGGTAGAAGTATAGCTAATAGGGTAAAATAACATAAACAATATATTTTAAACAACACCAAAACAAGGAATGTCAACACGTTGCGTTGAAAATAATAATTTTATCGACACAAAGAATGTTAATTTAATCCATTCAGAAAGAAAAGGAAAACGCTTAAACCTCCTTGAACAATTAGAAATAAAAAAATCCCTTAAAAGCAACACTTGTACCACCAATGATCAACTAAATTTCATAAACACTCCTATAATAGACAAGGTTTTAAGAATAGCCCATTGAATTATATTCCGAGTGGGTAGATCCTTAGTTTTATTACTTGAAATCCCCGTAATTTCACATGTTTGGGTATTATTGCATTTATTTTTAGAACAGCCCCCCTCATGGCTTTAGTATTCATCTGTAATGCTCATGAGAAAGGCCTAACAAGCCGAAACATATGTAGAGTGTATAAAAATACAGTTTTTATTAGAAACATCAAAAAGCATTGTTTTTCCCTTTTCTAAAAATAATTGTTCTAAAGATGTTTCAGAAGGAACCTACCATATACTCAACCCTGTAGATTTAAAAATTATTTTGTAATATGCCACTTTTGATCTACACCAATTTTTATCTGAGACATCTCTTCAAACATTTCAAAACGGTTGAGGTGATATTGACCGTCCATTTACTAGTGACTCACCCTGTATATCGCGACAAGCCTCTGGGAAAAATTCGTGTTTTTCAAAATACTTTTTTCAAGTGGTCTTGTTGCTGCAAATAACTGAGCCTTTTTAATATCACTTTCAATTAAAGTTGAAATTTATTAATATAATTTTTTTATCAAAAGCTAATCAATGAAGAAGGCTGAAATTTTCATAGAATTTGGTATTTATGTGTACAAAATATTCACCGATTTGATTGACAACAATGCGGGGCAGCTCCTCTCATGCTTACACTGCTATGGTCTTTTTAACTTCATTTCCTGTGTTATAATGTAAATTGTAAATAATAAAATATTGTACAGCACTTACATTCTTCTTATAGAATAAGATGTAATGGCTTGTGAAAATAATTCCTAACATTGTTTAAAAAAAAGACAAAAACAGCATTAAATCTTGTATGGATAAAATATATTAGATCCTTTAAGAACATCTTATGGAGAATAAAATTTTATGAGAAGAGGGTAATAAAAATGACACTCCCCTCAGTATACTCTTTATCCTCACTCTATGTTTCGCGTTAACGAACTCTATTATACTCGTATTCATTTATTTCTCATCGCAGTAGTGAGGAACCTAATCGTAAAAATATTCTGAGTGAATACTATAACAATGCCGAACGTCACAATCCTGTTCCCGTCTTGTTTTGTCTTTATAAATAACAATTATTTAGCTTCCATCTTTCAGAGGTATTAATGAAAACAATTTGGTAATATTATGAACACATTTTATTATATCTAGCTATCAACCTATATTTACATTAGTTGGATTGATGTTGTTAGTTAGATTCATTAAATTAAAAATCTCAGTTGTTGAAAATGGCTACTCTCAGTTATTTTTTGCAATTTAACAAATTTATCAGAGAGTAAAGAGAAATCTAGCGCTCTTCTCAATTTCGTTGTGAATAATTTGATCTTTTTCCTCATTGCTATACCAATATACAACAAGAGATGTTTAAGTAAAACTGCGAAGAATTACATTTTTTAATTGACATATCCTTTGGAACTCAGATTTATTCTAAAACTACTTGCCACATTCATTCTAAAATTTCCAACAATTTTCATAAAAAAAATTGCTGTAGTAAAACAATTTCTTTGAAAGTAATTTAGGCTTTTAGTTCTACTTCACTATCATTAGTCTCAAAAATTTCTGGTAATTTATTCTATAAGCAAGTTGAGGAGTCACAGAAGAAACCAATTAGTTAAGCAATATTATATTCACAAGTGAGTAAAAAAATGATCTAAATTTGCCGCAATACATAATAACCGGACAAATCATGCCCTTTGATAAAATTGACTACATAAAATATGTAACGCGGTAAAAAATGGATAAAAACACTCATGAAATATGTATTTAGGTTCACATCTCAAACAGCAGGAGCGGCTGTGAAATAATAATGTATTTTGTATTCGTTATTGCTAAAAAAACAGCTAACACGTAAAATCTATATACTTACACATTAAAGCAAACAAATAATTAAATCACTAGAAGTCATAATTCATATATATTTAATTTGTAATATTGTCCTTATTCTCACTACAGTAAATACTGTTTTACTTTTCACGTCTGTGGACGTAATTCGTTAAATGATAGTTCATAGCTTTCGGAGGTTGCTCATTCACAGGTGCGTACTTCTGAAGGCAACCTCAATCTAGACAGCTATTGACTAAAGAGGACGGTCTCGGATGATTAGGTGTCGAACTTGAGCTCTTTGTCCCCATCATCGCTGTAGACCTGGACCGGCCTCGTAAGGGGTGGGCCTACCCCCCCCCCCCCGCGAATGTGGATAGTGTAGGCGATGTTAGCAGACCTCGCCTGATCCTCGCTGTTGGATCCTGCCGGCTGGGTCGTTTCTTTTGGTCGTCTTTCTTCGATGGCATATCGGCTTCCGGGAGCGTATTTCGTCTGCAGTGAGAGGAAACGGCTGCTGTCTAGCCCTCTCCTAGTTTGGAGGGGTTTGGGGGGTGTTGACTAGTCGGAAGCCCAGAGTGCCAATTGGAATGATGTGCTCGGTATCGAATGATTTGGGTGTTTTTCGTCATTGTCTCCTTGCGGCGTGGCTTGAAGGTCGGACTGAAACAGAAAAGCGGTTAAGTTATACTTACCCGTTATCTAGGAATTGGAGCTTCAATTTCTCTTGCTTCGTCGCCTGTAGTTTGACAGTCTATCGGCAATATTCACACGAAGTTGCCTCCGGTGAAAGTAGGGTCTCATAAGCTTGACGATAACGACAGGGTAACCCATCGACATCTTCGCGAGGAGACCTCTATGCCAAATCTTGTCGAAGGCCTTGGCTACGTCTAAGAATATCGCTCCTGTGACTTGGCTGTGGTTGAAACCCTCCGTGATGTACTCCGTTGGACGAAGTACTTGGGGCTCAGTGGAACGCTCAGTTCGGTAGGCGAACTGCTCATTTGAGATCATCTGGAGCTCATCGGTCAGGATTTGAAGTCTCTTCAGGATGATCCTCTCTCATCGCTGACTGACGGGCCTGTAACTTGAAGGAAAGGTTTGATTCTTACCTGATCCAGCGACTCTAGGTGACGTTGCCATCTGTTCTGTCTGTGTTCTTGCAGGGCTTCTTGAACTCTTCGAGTTAGTTGGTTGTATTGCCTTCGGTGCTCAGGAAGTCTTATCCTCTGCACCAGTTTCTTAACCGTCCTGCTGTCTCGAATGAGCTGCATGGTATCCTCAGGGCGTTCTTCCATCGACATTGAAACTCTTCTCGTTACAGTTTCTGTCGTGCTTTCCGTTAACGCTGCCTGGATGTGGTTTTCTAGGGAGGTGGTAGCCTCTTCTACTTCTTCCTCACTATCGATTCTGGAAACGTGTGCAATGTTCCTTTACAAAATTGCTCTGAACTGTTCGGTCTTCTCTTAGTGAAGGTTTGTTTCCTCTTCAGGCACTTTATCTCCTAGAAGGTCATCTCGTTGAGCAGTATTATATCCAGCAGGCCTATGCATTTCTAATATGTCAACTGTAATAGCTTACTATCATGCTAACTTTGTATCTAGAGCGAAGTATGGCATAATGTTCTGGGGCGCCTCTCACAATTTTGAAAGAATCTTTAAAATACAGAAAAGGGCTATTAGGAATATGGTAGGAGCGGCAAGAAACACGTCATGTCGAAATTTATTTAAAGAATTACAAATTTTACCCTTGGCATGCATACGTATATTAGAAATTGTATATTATGTTAAATCTAACCATGATTCCTTTAAAACTAACGATTTTCATCATAATTACGATACAAGAAATGGTTAAAACTTGCGTATTCCATTACATTACCTGACAAAATATGAGGAGTGCCCCAGGTACATAGGAATAAAATTATTTAATCGTCTTCCAGTTGAAATTAAAGGTGTCGTCAATTTAAATTTATTTAAAAAGTTAGTTAGCCAATTTCTTTTACAGAAGTGTTTTTATAATGTGACTGAATATTTAACTGACTCATGTTTTTAAAATATTTTTTTCTGTATGTGTTGTTTTAGTAGTTTAGGTTTTTCTTTTAAATATGACTTATTTGACTAGTCCTATACCACTTTTTTGTGGTTATTTATTTATTATGGACAATAAAGATTATTATTATTATTGTTATGTCTTCCGTTGTCAAATGCCGGTTCTTCTGGACCTAACGCCTGTACGTGATGGTGATCTTCTAGGAATCGCAGCATCGCCCTTCCACGGGTGTTGGTGAGCCTGCAATTCAAAACAGATGATTTGGCTTTGAAATTTTCTATAACCACTGTCTGGGTACCCTGTATTATGAGGGCCTCCAGGTCGGTTTAGGAGAGGACATTGAGGTGCTTGGCAACAGGAAGCTTTATTGAGTGGGCCGTTTCGTACCGTTGAAACTACTATGGCGATGGCTTCCATATTTTCCAATTCCGGCGTGAAATGAGATGATGGTCTATAGTCCTCTTGAAGAGCGGGGCCACTGCATTGATTAAACGATGTTTCACGTAACCGATGTGTTAATATCGGATATGTCCTTAAATAAAGTTTATGCTTTAAATTTACTTACTACGCTGTGTTTACTTTCAAATGTATAAATGGATTTGTCTAAAATTGTTCAAAAAGATCATTTTCTTCTTTGCCAAAAACTTTGTACGAACCACTTTGTAATAATAAGTATTATATTAATGGGCCTCTGAGAATCGCAACACTTTCCAAGTTTAAGAGAAAGGGCTAGCTAATATTGTAATGGATCAAATTGTAATCGAAACATAGCAACACAATCACTTCTAAAGCTATTGTTTTTGAAGAACACACATTTTGCACATTCACTTTGGATCTACTCAATTAATACTATCGAGTTCTGATATATAGGAAACCAAATAAGCGATATAAATTCTAATTTGCTTCTAATAAATGGCACTTACACCAATTTAATCAGTATTTTCTGATAAAATAACCCAATATGGAGAAAAGTGTAAACATCGATTTCTGGAACTATATAATTAGTATAATGTTATCTGTCTTGTAGTTGAAAACTACGAAACTTTCCTTTTGTAATATTTAGTTTCAGAAAATTATTCTCACATCTGTTAAAAATCTTGTCAAGGTCGATTCCTAATAAGAGGTAAATCTTCCACGGAGTTTATATCCTTGAAAATGCTTAAATCATCTCAAAATAAGAAGTGATGCCAGTTAATAACAGTTGTGTTGTTGATAGTAGGTGAATATTAAAAACAAAGGTAGGCGTAAGATCGATCCTTGTGGAACTCCAGAGCTTACAATATATGTTTGCGATCTACAGGATGTAATTAGTTTCATGTTATTAAAAAAACTGGCAATGGAGACCAACTGGACCAACAAAAAACAAACCTATATTACTTTTTCTTCTAGGGGCTCTTTCTGGATCAATGAACACGCACCGAAAACTAAAAATCGAGTCTTTGGTCTCTATGGAAATCAATGTAAACAGTAATAAACAGATCAGAACAAAACAGCGAATAGGAGTAATAACAATAATACCTTTATTGCTCAACAGGGAATAACTAATAACAATTTTTTATTTCTATTTGTCACAAAAATTATTCGAAATTACCTGCATCTCCGTGAATACACATTTCGGCATGTCCTTAACATACGCGCTCTGTTCAACACATTTGATAAATTACTACACTAAACTATCAACTAATGTTGTCAATAAAGAAAAAAAAAAATGAAAACTTTGTCCAAAATCCAAAGAGTAACACAAAATGAATGAACAAGTAAGTAGTGTCTGTACGTAATCATGTACTTAACAAATTGAACGATAAGTCAATAAAATAAATCTTAAGTAGCCCAAGATTCAAAAAGAACAAAAGCAACATACAAAAACAACGAAGAGGTAGGTCGTATTGTCTAAATATTATTTGTGGTATTATCTTATTTTTTTCTAATTCTTTGGTACTTCCTGCTACATGTATTTTTTCCTTTTACTCGGTACTCGGGGAATCTACAAAATATCACAATTAACCACTATGTTACTAGGAAATAACGTCAAAGGATCAGTTAGAGGTTGCTTCATTTTAGCAAATAACACAAATAAGTATAAAAATTTGAAATTAAATATTTCGCCGGCGTTTTGGAAATCTAATCTGTTTCCTTTTTCAAAGCTTTTTTGGAAAAATCTTCTTTGCTGTGTATGATGTAGATGTCTGTACAACCTGGTTGCCAATGTTAACAGAAGAACTTCACAAACTTGTATAAACATTTAAAAAACTGTTAACTGTAGCAACAGTTCTATGGAAATAGTAAGTATCTATGTACAGGGTGCCCCAAATTGCTTGATTTTGGCTGGTTTTCCTATTTTCAGACCAGGTAGAGAAAAACTGACGTATGAGTCTAGAGCTCGATTTTTATGAAACGCCGATTGGTGAAAACCGCATTTCGATATCTCTAACCGTTTCCGAGATATCGGCAATAATTGACATTTGGCAGATTCCGAAAAACCGTCATAACTTTTTTATTTGTGAATATTTTTTCAAACGGTAAGAACTTTCTATAGGCACTTTTAGACGTAGAATACGATGCATTTGTCAAAAAAAATATATCGCTTTTCAATTATTCGATATCAAAGCTAACTTTGTTATTTCAAATGGAAACCATAGTTGGCTTTGACTTTAGAAAATAGGAAAAAAATTAGCTTTCCAAAAATATATGTGTCAATATATGTCTAGTCATCCTTGCTGCCAATATAACACATTTCTCTTTAAAAATTACATTTTAGCAGAGTTGGCCATGGAAAACAAGAGTTTCAGTTATTCAAATGAAAACAATAGTTTTTCTATTAAATTAATTTTATTAATTAAACATATTTCATTAAGTAGGTAACAAATCTTTAACGATTGAAGTATCACAAATATGTTCAAATTGTCTACCATTTTGGTCGATGCACAATTGACATCTCTTCTTTACTGATTTCTCGGCATTTAAGAGTTGTAAAGGTGTTATCCCAGCAATTGTATTTCTCACTCGTTGCTCTAAATATTGACGCGTTTCTGGTATGGTTTTAAATAGTCTTTGACGAAACCCCAAATAAAAAAGTCCAAAGGACTTAGGTCCGAAGATCTTGCAGGCCATGGTATGGGCCCCCTTGTTCCCATCCACCGATCCTCGTACGTTTGATTTAGTTTGTTCCTTGTAACCGCCACGTTATGGGCTGGTGCGCCATCTTGTTGATACAACTTTCGTACCAAATCGGCAAGGGGCAAGTCTTCTAAATATGGTTCAACAATGTTTTCCAAAATATTAACTTACCGTTGGGCGTTAAGGTTTTCGTCATAAATAAAAGGTCCAATCATTCGTTGCCCCACTATTCCAATCCAAATATTGAAACCAAATCGTCCTTGAATATTTATAGGTTGGAAAACATGCTCATTATGGTCCGACCAACGATTCCGATTATGTCGATTAAATATTCCGTTGCTGGTTACTCGTCGGTCCAAATGACATTTCGGTGAAAATTTTCATTTTCATTGCATTTTCTGATGAACCAGTTGCAGAAATTAATCCTGCATTCTTGATCACCAGGGAATATTCGATGAGTGAGCCTGATTTTATAAGGTTTATATTTATATTTCTTGAGAATTCTTTGGCTACGGCTTTTGCTCACACCTTTAGTTACAGTTATTTCTCTGGTAGAAATTTCAGGATTTTCTAAAACCGCTCAAATTACTTCTGCCTCCACCTCGTCTCTACCTTCAATAGCATGCTGTTTAGGTCTGGGCTTGACAAATGATCCGTAATTCATCAAAGCATTTTCCAATCTAGGAAATATTTGTTCGCTTAGCTGCTGGCGTTCAGGGTAACGTTCGAAATATAGATTTAATACATCTTCAGAATTTCGGCCTGATTCAATATAGCATATAAACCTCTGGCATTTTTCAAAGTTTTCATACATTTTGGAATAATGCGAGATTATAACACATGTCAACGTTAACACTTATTTTATTTACTGTCAAACTAACTTTTAGATATGCAAAGCAACTGTTTTTGTGTGGCCAACTGGGTTAAAATGTTAAATGTTAAAAATGTAAGTTTTAAAGAGAAATGTGTTATATTGGCAGCAAGGATGACTAGACATATCTTGACATATATATTTTTGGAAATATTGTTTTTTTTCCTATTTTCTAAAGTCAAAGCCAACTATATGGTTTCCATTTGAAATAACAAAGTTAGCTTTGATATCGAACAATTGAAAATCGATATATTTTTTTTGACAAATGCATCTTATTCTACGTCAAAAAGTGCCTGTAGAAAGTTTTTACCGTTTGAAAAAATATTCACAAATAAAAAAGTTATGACAGTTTTTCGGAATCTGCCAATATCTCGGAAACGGTTAGAGATATCGAAATGCGGTTTTCACCAATCGGCGTTTCATAAAAATCGAGCTCTAGACTCATACTCCAGTTTTTCTCTACCTGGTCTGAAAATAGGAAAACCAGCCAACATCAAGCAATTTGGGGCTCCCTGTATATTGAATATAATAAACATTCTTAGAGCTGTATATTTATCATACACAGCAAAATAGAATTTTCAAAAAAAGCCTTGAAAAAGGTAACAGATTAGTTTTCCGAAACGTCGGCGAAATATTTAATTTCAAGTTCTTATACTTATTTGTGCAATTTGTTTAAAAAAAAAAAACATCTAACTGATCCTTCGACGTAAGAATCACTAGCGTAAAGGTTGTTTCCCAGTAACATACTGGTTAATTGTGATATTTTGTAGATTCCCCGAGCACTGGTTAAAAAGAAAAAATACATGTGACAGGAAGTAGCAAAGAATTATAAAAAAAGGTAGATCGTGTGTACGTTCGCAACAAGTAACGACAGAATCTAAAATATTGCTCACAAATATCACAAGGGAGAGTACCTGTCTGCACAAATGTCAGAATATCATGCACGATCAGATGCGAAGACAATAAAGTCTTCCCCAATATGCGAGCAGTTCTCAAACAATATTAAAAAATTTCGACTTTTTTAAAAACATTTTTTCTCCAAAACTATGGACTTTAGACCCAATGCTCTCTAAGGTTTTTTGTTTGTCTAGTCGTTCCCCACCACCAGTTTTTTAATGACGTGAAATTAATTACATCCTGTATATTCTCGGTACTGAACAAACTGAGGTCAAGAAAATATGATTCAAGTATTAAAATTAAATTGTCTGGATAATAATAGTCACTGACAATTATAGTAATAAAAACTGATATATTAGATCAACAGTTCTCTGTACATGTGCGTATATCAATCTACTTGACATTGTAAACTCTATGCGTGAAACAATCCAAGTTCGTTATTGTTGATCTTCTCTCCATAAATACACTAAAACTTTGATGTGTTTTATTGACAGTAAATGCAATCATAGAACGTTTTCTAATAATTTGCCAACGTTGCAAGATGCAGTTAGTGGTCTATAATTATGGAGATAAGGGTCACCAGCATTGAGAGTAGCTAATGCAGGATTGAACAAAATTGGTAAGGGTTGAATAAATACTACATCGCAATCTTGTATTAAAAAGCTGAAAATAATGCCGACTCCTGCAGTCATTTTATTCCTTGAATTTTTCATATTCTCTTTTGTTATACAACGTAAATTTTTTTATTGGCTTTATTTATATTAACATCTTGGCGGAGTTCAGCTATTGCTGTTCTACCACTCAACCAGGGCACGTACATATATACGTCAACACAACCATTCCCTGAATATTGCCCTCTACCGCAGCTGAGACTCGAACTCAGGAGAGAAAACAGCGACTTGACATGTTGTGCCACTCATCAGCGGTCTAGCTCACCACTACCGTCTCGGTAATACATGAAAAACGCCAATAAACATGCATACCCTGGCCAGGATTCGAACCCGAGACTCCGTACTCGCAAGCCAAACATCTTAGCACTGCGCCACTGAGCATGAATATGAATGACCTGACCTAAAAACTTGACGCAGGATATACCTTAAAATAATGTTATTTCTGTTTAATTAAATGCCTATGAACTTCTTGCGATTTTGACATGCCCCGTGTTTATTATGGATGTTATTTTTAATTTCCGAATTAATCTATAATGAATTAACACTACTTTATGTGTGTAATTTCTGGCTTTACCATCAGACTCATTATCAGAGAATCCTGTTATCTCCATGTAACCAGTTTTATGTTTTGTAAAAATATTGGAATTATGGCTGCTATATCGGAATTATAGCAGCCTTAATAGATTCGAATTTTTGAATTTTTAACTTTTGACATTAGATTCTGTACCAACTACTCCAAGAATATTTAATTAGTTTTAATGTAATTCCGAAAAAATTTTAATCTTCAGTTCAGTTTTTGAAAGTCTCATTCACTATGTTCTGGTCGTAGCTTGATGAAAAAACTGCAATGCAACGACTGATAACCTATACTTGAAAAAAACGTTATTATTATAAATCGTTTTTAATTATGTACGTTTGCCAAATTTGTGATTAAAAAAAACTTATTTCCAAGTCGGTTAAAAAGAATGACATATCAAAACTAATCTGTCATTTTGCTAGAGGATTAGAAGAAAATTAATAAACTATTTAAAATGTATTATTTTATGTGAAGCACTGTCCAAAAACAAAATTTATATTCCTCTAGAACTCTATACAGATTTATGACTTTGCGTGTAAATCCTAGGTTTAAAATGTAACAGTAATATACAATGTTTTGGAGGAACGTATATGAGTTTTGCAGCCAAACTAACAAATTGCGCTCCCTCTTATCCCAAAATAAATGTAACACTTTTGACTTTTAGCGTTGCGTTGTTTAGTTTGAGTTCACTAGTCCGTAATCTGCTGTAAATTTACGGCAACGTTGTAAACAAGGATTATTTAGGATAAGAGATTGTATTATAGAAGAGTAGTGCTATGTTTCATACTTTTTTAGTGCGTTATATTTTTTAGAAACATCCTTTCCATGTATCCTTGTTCTCATTCTTAGTCCAAATACACGCAGAATTTGTTTACAGTCTGCCGCTTTTTATGTTTCGATGGTATCATCTGCATAAACAATATTGACAGGCACATAAAATAGAAAGATGAAATGACTTTTCCAATAACTTAATGGTATATTAATCATTTGAAAAGGGTTTTTAAAAGTGGATAAAAGTTGCTAGTTTACTAGAATCCATTTCTCTGCAAACGTATTTTCTAGACGATGGGCTAATACTTAGGGAAATATTTATAAAATAATATTTATAAAAATGCAGAACAATTGTCTTTTAGGCGCGGCTTGTCAAAACTGGACAATTTTAAGAATTTGTTGCTCTTAAACCATTACGTTTAGGAAAAAAGTATAAGAATAAGAAATATTTGTTTGAGTACAATAATGATAGTTATATGGGTTCTTTATGCATTTTTTATCTTGTGCAATTTTGTATTTTTGTTCGTTTAAAGAAAGACTTTGCTATTAGGCGAGTCTGCTTGTGATTTTTCCCAAAAATTTTCTATACCGTTTGAGTTAGCCACGAATTCTCATAGGAAAAATTCCGCTGAACAAGATTTTATTAAATAATTGTTTAAACAATTTTTTTTTCGTTTTTGTGACGGATACGAAAAAATCTCGCTTCAATCGAAAGAAGTTTTCAATACGCGTCATTTGGCGCCAGACACAACTCATTTTGTCAACCCGTTCATTTTTTATAGCCAAAATAAATTTCTTAATTAACAAATTGATTATTCCGAAACTAACGAGGTCAGGATATTGTTTTTTTTTTTAAAGAACATGCCTTTTATACCAAAGAATATACCATCGATTTTTTGGCCCGATATCTTCAATGCTTCTTGATTGTTTATATAATTGGCATAATTTGTTAATTAGCAAATAACTTTTTTTCGAAAGTTTGATCGACTTCAAACCAACTTTAAATGATAAATATTGATGTTGGACATAACCCCCATAGAAGTCTGCACGAATGCAACTTTTTGCTTTTGTTTATTTTGTTTAAATTAATTTTGCAAATTACCAAATGGAGTATCTCGGCTCTGGGTAGTATCGAAATGGGGTTTTGTGCATATGAAAGTGCTTGTAAAAAGGAAAATTTTGAGGCTAGAAACAACTTGATCGTATAACCGGTACCGGAAATAAAAGTGATATTGCGTGAGAAGCTCTAATTTGCTTTTTAACAACTTTTGGACACGAGGTTTGGTGCAAATGAAAGTTAACAAGTTTTTCCATCAACCACAATAAGTTCTACAGAAATACGCAATCCTTGAAGAGTTATACGCGTTTCTGACCCTTAAAAAAATCTCTCCCGCAATGTAAAAATTGTAAGATTTGACGCGCAATGGGGTGACGGATTCGAACCTCGATGTGGGTATTTTTTTTCCGTCAAATTTACTTATTTTCCATGTAACCAACTATTTTTTATGATAATAAATGTTTTTACTTTCTGAGAAATTTTTAAAAACGTAAATATTTTTTTTGCAATTTCTATTAAATAAATGACTATCTTGCAACAAACATATGATTATTCTTGTCCAACGAGGGTTTCAGGTAGTTTTTGTTTTTTTTTACTACTTTTTGTGAAAGAGAAGACTTGTTTTACTTTATTTGAGACGGGGAGTGCCTGTCGAAAAAAGACTAAAAACAATTTTTTTTTCACTTTTTTCCCGTAATGAAAAAAGGTTCACGTCTCATGAAAAAAACACACACTTTGTTATTTATAAATGAGAAATAATCAAAAGATTTAACTATTTTAATGGTATTATTATTTTATTGTTTTAATTACAAATATTTACAATTAATAACTATTAAACCTAATAACTACGTGATTACGTTTTTAAAAATTTCTCAGAAAGTAAAAACATGTATTATCAGAAAAAATACTTGGTTACATGAAAAAAAAGCAAATTTGTCGAATAAAAAATTTGCCCACACCGAGGATCGAACCCGCCACCCATTGCGCGTCAAATATTACTACTTTCACGTTGCGGGAGAGATTTTCTTAAGGGTCAAAAACGCGTATAACTCTTCAGGGATTGAATATTTTTTGTAGAACTTTCTGTAGTTAATGGAAAAACTTGTTAGCTTTCATTTGCCTCGTGTCCAAAAAGTTGTTAATAAACAAATTAGAGCCTCTCACGCAATATCACTTTATTTCCGGTTTCGGTTATCCGATCAAGTTCTTTCTCAGCTCAAAATTTTGCTTTTTCCAAGCACTTTCATATATGCAAAAAAACCCATTTCGATACGCTTAGCCAGAGCCGAGATATTCCATTTGTTAATTTGTAAAATTAATTTAAACTTTAAATTGTGACGTTTCGTTCACTCGGCGGTTGAGTGAAGGGGCGTCACTTTGGCACTCGAGCTCGGTGCGGTTACGGTAAGCTCGGGCGCCACCTTTACAGTTTTTCTCGTGGTGTAAAGGACCCACACTAGCCTCTTGACACAGCCTGTTGCAGTAGGGCTGGGATAGCGTCAGAGGAGACACGGTACGTCCAGGGGTCTAGGGGTAGTAGACTTCACACACACCAAAATAAAAGACACAGTTCAGATCCTATATATAGATATTTATTACTCCTAATACATATAATTATACCTAACCTATAACTACTACGGTTAACGGTGACGGTGGCGAAGCAAGAGGGCGCTATAAGCAGGATATGAGCTTAGCGAAACGGAACGGTAAGTCGGAGTAACTACTATCGGTATAAAAGCGGACAGAGCAGATACCAGGCGGAGGAAAGCAAAAGCACAATAAACAATAGTAAACAAATACTCGGGCAACTTGGCTAAGGCGCAGAGCCTAAGGTTAGTACACACTTCTGGTCACGGTTCCTTGTTGGAGAGATTAAACCAACGAGGTTCACGGGCGTTACTTTGCGCTGGTGGATGTCCTTGTAACTTTCCGGTCGACGCACCCAGACCAGAAAGCCCCAAGCTTCCCAAGTGCTAGCTTGTCCTCCAGACGACGCAACTAGGCCAGAGGGCAAACACGAGACCTGTTACCAGCGGAAAGTTTCCCAGCCACACACTCTCCCAACTTGCACACTGGCTCACTCCGGTAGGCGGTATTTGGTCGGGGATGATATCTCGGTGTGCTAGAAGGCTTTGTGACTTTCCAGCCGACGCACCCAGACCAGAAAGCCCCAAGCTTCCCAAGTGCTCGCTTGTCCTCCAGACGACGCAACTAGGCCAGAGGGCAAACACGAGACTTGTTGCCAACCAATGTATCTTCCCAGACACACGATGGAGCAAACCGGGATTAGTACACGGATGGCACTTAGTCCCAGCCAAGCTGCTTATTTACGGTCGGTCGGATTTACTCTCTCTCTCTCCTATGAGACGGCGGTTTCCAGTCAGCCGGTAATGGTCCAAATTAACGGACCCAGGCTAATAGACAATCATTTGGCTGGCTGGGCCAAGTATTCGTTAACGGTGAAGCCAATAGTGTCAGTGATGGAGACAGTGCTCCATCTGGCGGAGTGTATTTCTACTTGATAAATGAAAGTATATTACCTATTTATGCTCTGTGTGGACAGTATAAAATATTAATATTTAAAATACGAAAATAGACGGTGGCTTTGGGTGTAATTTCCACACCAGAAATTACGCCCAATACCTGTATTAGAAAATACTTATATTCTAAATAGAGAAATAGACGGCGGTGTCGGGTGCAATTTCCACACTATAAAAATGCTTCATTACAAAATAAGCAAAAGTAAGTGAAATTGTTGTGGATATGTGTGGATATGTGTGCATGAATATATCCAATATCCATATTACGTACAATTTTTTTATTATTTGTGACTAACTTGACTTGCTATATGTGCATGTTTGTATCCAATGTTGGCCAGTAGATTATTATTATTATTATTGTTATTATTAAAAAGATACATTCGTGCAGACTTCTATGGGGGTTATGTCCGGCATCAATATTTATCGTTTAAAGTCGGTTTGAAGTCGATCAAACTTTCGAAAAAAAAGTGATTTGCTAATTAACAAATTATGCCAATTGTTTAAGAATGCAAAAAGTATTGAAGATATCGGGCCAAAAAAGTATGGTATATTCCTTGCTATAAAAGGCATGTTTAAAAAAAACAATATCCTGACCTTGTTAGTCTCGGAATAATCAATTTGTTAATTAAGAATTTTATTTTGGCTATAACAACTGAACGAGTTGACTTTAGTTGTCCCTGGCACCAAACGACGTGTATTGAAAATATCTTCTGACTGAATCAAGATATTCTCGAAACCGTCAAACCGTTTTCATTTTATTAAAGAAAAACGAATAAAATTTTGTTTAAACAATTATTTGATCATGAAGCTCGCAGTTTAGGAAGATTTTTCATAAGAAAAACTTGTTCAGCGGAATTTTTCCTATAAAAATCCGTTGCTAACTCAAATGGTATACAAAATTTGTAAAATCACCTCTTTTTTACCCCAGGCAGACTAACCTATATTATTATACTCTTTGCAAATACACAACGAAGAGTATATTATATTTTATGGGCACATTTCTAAAACCAGTAATATCGCTCGAAGACAGAAAATTTTCATATCACTTTCAAAATGTCCGTCCGACTGCCCTTCCGTCCGTCTACCCTTCCGTCCACCTGGCCTTCCGTTTGTTTGTCCGTCCACCCGTCACGTATCTTATAAGCAACATCAGTTATAGAAAAGTAAACTAGTATTCGCTGGAAAAAGAACCCTAATTTTGAAGGAAAATGATCAATAAATAAAAACTTATTACTTAATTATTCAAATGCTAAAAAAAATTCATAATTAAAGAAAATTTTTTAAAACTAACATTATTTACAACATTTACATACAATCTCCAATAAATCAGCGAATAGTATAATGTTTACTCTAGCTTTGATTGATTGATTCGCCAGCGTAAGGTGACCACTGCTGGCGATTCCGGCATCCAATCTGGATGTTCTATATACCGCCGAACCGGCTGCGTTGGGCTATGCTTGTTGTCAGCAGCAAGAGCTACATAACGCATAAGGCAGCAATATAGGTGTTTCCGAGTCTAGCAGTGTGTACCTCCTTCTGCCAGCCTGTGTCCAGATATGGTTTCATATGTTTCACAAGAAATCCGTGTTTTCGCTTCAGCGTCCTGCGTCCACCTCGTCCGCTTGTCAAGAAATAAATTAGTTCGCATCAAGGAGGTTTAATTTATTAACTGTTCCACAGGTAAACAGCCCTCTACGGTGGAAGTGCAAGGAAGAGCCCCGAGAGAACACTTGAAGAAACCCTGTATACCGATGTGCCAAGGTAATGCAGAACACAAAAACAAAATCTGCAAAAAGCAAAAAAATAGGTCTAGCATAACATTTGAAACGCCCTGCATATCCAGCAGACACCATCTATTTTGCGTTCTATCCGTCTCTCGATTTAAAACTAGATTTTGAGTTTATAAATTAATTTAAATTAATAAAGTTAATAGAGTTAATAAATTAAGCCAATACATTAAGTTAATAAATTAAATTATTATAACTTAGCTCTCTGTAATCGCCTGGTTGGCGCTTTTCGGGTTGATTTCTTGCACTTCACTTCCCATATCTGTCACTGGTGCGTCCCTATAGTTTGTTGTTGCACGGTAATTTATGAGTTTATGAAATGACCCCCTTTGGTATCTAGCACTGGATCGGTCGGTCCGATTGCACGTTTTTACTTTTTTTAGCAGATGCGTTTATCCCCTTTTCAAGTTGTTTATATACGGTTTTAATGATTCTATAATCAAGCATAAAATATCAGCAATATGAAACAGCCAGACTTATGCTAATTAATATCAATTAATATAATTGTCCATGCTTTAATTCAACACAATTTCGCACGATTTCTCACGGCTTTAACCGATTTTATTCGAGATTTTGTTGTTAAAAATGAGAACAAAGGCCTAACATGGATTTATTTACCTAACTTGTCTTAAAAACATTTTTCCTTCTAATGGATTACGTTTTCATAAAATCTCGTATTCAGTTTCTTGGAAATGCTTAGCCTTTGAAAAGTTTTTCGCCCTTATTCTGAGCTCATTAGAAAGGCACAAAGCCACTCATAACGATGTTTCATGCAAAACCAAGGCAATATCCATGAATAAGTATGAAATATTTATACTTGACATTCACTGACTACTAGCTAACTAGTATTGGAGCCTATATACTCTATGCATGTTTAAAAGTGAATTATTTATTATTTGTTTGCTTACAGTATTGAAACATATTCTTATAGGATATTGCAAACAAAGTTTCATTACTGCAAGCAAACAAATAATTCACTTTTAAACATGCATAGAGTATATAGGCTCCAATACTAGTTAGCTAATAAATAGGTGAAGATCTCTTGTTTTTTATCAGTCAATGTCAAATATAGATATTTCATACTTATTCATGGATATTGCCTTGGTTTTGCATGAAATATCGTTATGAGTGGCTTTGTGCCTTTCTGATGAGCTCAGAATAAGGGCGAAAAACGTTTCAAAGGCTAAGCATTTCCAAGAAACCGAATGAGAGATTTTATGAAAATGTAATTCATTAGAATGAAAATAAAATTAAGACAAGGTAGGTAAATAAATCCATTTTAGGCCTTTGTTCTCATTTTTAACTGAATCTTCATACTTAATCTGCTTAGCTGCAGGGAACTATGTTGGATGCTAGTGTTATAATGAGAATGTCAAATAAGAAATTGGACAAATTTATTTTAGGATTTTGATTTGCTAGCATAACCAGAAGTCAGGTTATCGAAAGAATGCAAAGATTTCATTAATATTTTTTACATATAGTTTTTCTTTTAGTTCTCATAGATAGTTTTTTCCGCTGTTTGCAAAATCCTGTAAAGAATATGTTTCATCATTTTACTCCACATGCACGTAGTGGAGTGGAAGTATAGAAACCGTATTTTTTGCAGAAATAGACTTAGAATGTCATAAAACCTGGATATTTTAAATTTCTATCTGTCGGTCTGTTTGTAACAATTCTTTATGCGCACGCGCCTGCTTGCGTCGCCGACCGAACTCGGTTCCACACCATCCAATAGTATAATGTTTACTCTAGTTTTACTATAAAATTATAATGAAATCTAATCTATATAAAATATAACTATTAACAAGTATCTGGCGCGTACTGCCATCTTTAATAAGGAGTATTCTGTCGCACTGTTTTAGGTTTGTTCCAAATTCGACATTAGAATTTCAAGTATAATAGAATAACAGAAGTCAACGCCTTTACAAGATACGGCTACCAGCGAGACCAGTGATTTATGAAAGGAATTTTTGGACAGGAATTTTTTCTACGGTGATTATTAAATATTTTTGTTTGGTTATAATTGGTTATAATTGATTATAATATACCTATTTGATTAGATTAAAGAGGTATAGTAAGATAAATGCGAATTAAAAACAAAAAGTATGAAAGATTTAAATTTTCAAAATGACCACTCCTTTTTCAATACATATTCTACTTCTTTTTACAGTATCATTTTATTCTCTCTGGATTTTCTCTAACTCTCTCACAATTCTCGCAATTTTTTTGACTAAAGAGGATCTCAATCAAATACGAGCATAAGGTGCAATGCGAATTATTGCATTATTGCAGATTATTTCGAATTTTTTTTAATTTACAAAATAATATGAAAAATTTATTATTTTTAAAAAAACTTCTAACTAATATAGGCCTATATTCTAAAAAGAATAAAGTAATTATGTAAAATATCTTTATCTTACATTTAATAATATTCAAAATATTGACCTAAAGCTTCACTATGCTATTATATTTTCTAAAAAGAATATGTTGTTATGCTTTGCCTCGAAAATCGCATCGGCTGCGTCTGATAGAAAACTGTATATATGCCACCCGATACCTAAACATTTTATTTACTTATAAGTATCAGTTTTCTCGAAGAGAACCGATACGTAGCTCGTAAACAACAAACAACAGATATCTTATTATATTTCACAGTCATTCATTTCAACATTTTAATTTTACGTATTTAAGCAGTTATCAATATGCGTGAATGCAAGTCGATTTCTTCACAAGAAATAAATTTCATTAAAGAAACTTTGTGTATTATTTTGACAAAGTACAGTAAAGCCTGTACTCCTTAATAGGACCAATCCGGTGTATAAGAAGTATTTATGAATATCAGTTTATAAATAATTAAAGAACTTGTAAAATTGCTACCAAATTCGTAAATTGTAAATGAAACTTATTTTTGGAAAGAGAATTAGATAATGTAATTTATTTTGGAACGATCTGAAACATTATCCAACATCAATCAATATCAATACATAAAACAAATTTTGCGCTTTGATACTTGATAAAAGGAAACGAATGTTTGGTTATGATGTGATTTGCTAAGCAATCAGGTGTTTTATAGTGATAGTCCAGTCAACAGTGTCCAAAAAAGCCAAATAGAGGAAATAATTCGTGTGGTTGCCAATTTCTGTGTAGTTGTCGGGAGGAGTGCCCAGAACAACATACTAAAAGTTCTGGCCAGTGAATTATCTGCGAGGAAGTAGGGAGTTTGGGGTACCTTAAAGGAATCATTTGAAAGTCGCGCCCTCTAGCGAAAAAGTATTTATATATACTATATTATACTACATTAAATTTCTACAAATAAGTTCCTATTCATTCCTAGAAAAAAATTAATAGGAACTTATTTGTTCGAAATTTCATTTATTTTAATACTGTATATAAATACTTCTTCGCTAGAGGCCATAGTTTTCGAGTTAGTCCATAAAAACATGAAAAGGGGACTTTTAAACTACCTACCCCCCGCAGACTATCCACTGGTCAGGACTTTTAGTATGTTGTTCTGGGCACTTCCCCCAACAATTATGCAGAAATTGGCAACTACACGAATTATTTCCTCTATTTTTCCTTCGTTGATTGGACTATTAGAACTATTTGTCTTTTAGGTAAAAATGTTTTATAATTTCAGAATTGTCATTGTCAATGCTAATGTCAAATGTCATTGGTTGACATTTATAATGTACTTGCATGGTCAGAAATAGATCACCAGTATACATAATGAATATGTGTTCTCTAGTTAGGGTTATGTAAGACTCGCAGAGTTTCCGTCGTAGGGGGCAGGTTTCTCAGTGATGCCTTTCAGTTAAAAATTTATAATTTCTGAGGGCCGGTACTTTCACTTAAGTATAAATATACTTTATCCGGCGGATAACTATCCGAAGGATAAGATAACCAGAATTTGCTATCTACTGGATATCTTCTATCTGTACTTTCATTAAAATCACACCTTCGGTTAACAATTCGATGGATAAGATTTTAGACACTTCCCAAAGTAAGTGTGTAAGATGTGGTAAAACAAGAGAAATGTATGCAGAAGCTATTCAAATAAAGATAGAAATAATCCCCTACTATTATTGCTTACCTGTTAATGACATTTGAGTTATTTTGGTTGTTTGTCATTGTGAGTATAGTGTTTACAATGGCTTTTATTGTAGGATTTTGTGTCTGCATATTTTTAAATGGTATATATAAAATAAAACTGTGTCTCATGTGATATGTTTTTGGACAAAGTGAGGAAATACATAAATAGCAGTTATTCGATTTTTTTTATTATTCTTCCCGCCATGGCTTGTGAAAGTCCGTAAAATCACCCAGTTATAAAAGCCACCACTGGCCAAACCTTATCTAAAATATTGTTAAACACAAAACAACAAAGAACTTTTCAAAACTTAGGTTAGAAAATAGAATAGCACTGCCAATCAGAGCGCAAGCGCGCAGGCGTGGCTTCATTTATCCGGTAGATAAAATCCTTATTCGTCGATTTGGGCACCGAATAGTTTATCCTAGGAACAAACCTATTTATCTGACTGATATCACTATTTGTAGGTGAAAATACCGATTTTTTGCTTATCTTCTACATAAGACCTATTCTAAAGAATAAATGTCGCTATCTATAGATGAAAGTACCGGCCCTTAATGATGTCTTAGTTGACATTTGTACTATGCTTACATGTGACTGCGTCTTTTAATAAATATAATTTTTTTACCCGAGCTGCCACTGATTCTCATATATTTTCTGGTTAGTTTTGATCGATATTTTCATAAATTAGTTCAGATGATAAATTCTAATTTGGGTAAGTTAAGAATGTCGGTGTATACGTAATTCTTATATATCAGCCTACTTTCATTTTAAAATCACTCGGCGTAGTATTCTATCCTGTTGCCAAAGTACAAAGCTCCGTTTGCTGCCAAGAAAAGTTGCTGTTAGTGTCATTATCACTTATGATATGAAATATTTCAACATAATCTAGCACATAAATAGAGAAAATATTTCTAACAAATTCACTAAGACCGCAGAAAATACATTAAACATGTTTTATATTGATTCAGGACTAAGTTTAATTCGCAGTAGTGCAAATTAAAAGTTAGTAATCAGTTATTTTGAACTTGTTAATTAATATTTCTCTCTATTTGAGTAATTAACAAACTCTTCTTGAATGATAAATACCGTCTCATGGATGTCTCTATGAATTGCTGAAAAAATTATTAAATGAGTTTTAAGTTGCATTGATACTCTAGTTTTGAACGCTCAAAAGGGGGGTGTAGAGGACATGGTCGGGAACATAATTTTTAACTTCAGGGCTGTGTTTGAGGTACCTAGTTAGGAGGTAAACACACCGAAAGTCCCCGAACCTACGTGGTGATCGGGGTGCAATGGGGCACGTAGAAGGTCACTTTTTTTGGTTTTCCACATATCTCGAGAAGAGCGCATCCTAATGAAAAGATTATTCTATTCAAAATGAAAGCTGATATAATTTGCTACAAGATTATTGTTATACATTTTTTTCTTTGTTCGATAGCTTTCAATAAACCTTTTTTTGCCTCGCGCTTTTTGACAAACTTTGCCTTCTAGCGCATCAGCCCTTAGTTTTATAGCAATGTCCTGACAGTAGAAGTTGTGGCGCATTATATTTTCTTCAAAATGAATTGTTTGTTGTTTTATCTTCAAACGATCAAAAGTTATTTTCAGACAAATTTTGATATTCCGAAAGAAAATGGTATATTGCACTTTTTCTTTATTTAAGTTTGAAAATCTGTCTGAGAAAACTCTTCATTTTCAAAGACCTTTTCAACGAAGTACCACTCGATGTGGTGCATATATATTGCAAGTACTTACTCGAGAAAACATTTTTTTAAAGCATCTGTAACATGGAGACAGACATAATAAAATTAAAAGAGTTCTGTGAAACCTTAAAAATTACACGCACCAAAATGTTGCTGATTATTTGACAACGTTTACCTTTTGTGCACTCCCCCCTCCGCTGTCATTAACTCTGTCACAATTTCTGTAACGCCCGCACATCAAATAGCGAATGTGTTTGTTGAATAGCCCCTAATGCAATATTAGATCAATTTAAAACCAATACTTAACCTTTAAGTTCCGCAAGGTTCCAAGTACAGTATCACAAGGTTTTATGTACATTCCTGCGCTTTTTAGAAATAGTGCTTTTTAATAAAAAAATAATTAAGTCAACTGCATATTACTGTGGGTCCTGAAGTTAATATCTCAAATATATTTTAGCATTTTTACTTAAACTCTATTCTATTACACTGACATTTTATGGTACTCCAAACTTTATATTTGCTGCTTTGAAAAATTTTCTATTTGGCGTCTAGAAAAAATCCTCACGAAATGCAATTTCAATAAATAGTTGCTAATTATACAATTACCTTTTCCTCAGTTTTCACGGTATAAATACACAATATAACAGCTTATATACAAAGATGTAATAAATTAAGATTATTTAAAATTTTAAATTGATGTAACTTTTGATCATTTGAAGATCAAATAACAAATTATAACTCATTTTAAAGGGACTTTAATGCTCTACAACTTTTACTATGAGGACAATGCTGTAAAACAAAGGGTTGAGCGAGAAAAGAGTTTTTCGAAAATTTTTCGCTAGCGAATACTTCGAAAGCTATTGGGAATAGAAAAAAATTATCTTGTAGGAAATTTTTTAATAGAATAATCTTTTAAAGGATAAAGGTAGGCAAGATAGGTACATAAAGTCAGCACAAATTCTGAAATTTGTCAATGGGCTGAAAATGGGCGCGAGTTTATGGGTAGGTTGTAAGGGGTGAATATATTATACCATTAAAATTATGAAACTACATTTTTATTAATTCAGTCATGTCACTAATGGGAAAGTATCTTTAAAAATGTAACTTTAATCCAGTGAAATTAGACTTTTCTGATTTAACAAAATATATCCTTCATTTTTTTATTTTAAGTCGATTTGTTCTGGTGTTTTAAAGAAAATATTAAAAATCGAGAACGAGATTACTATGGCATAAAAAATTATTCAAGGTTAAAGTTCATAAAAAATGTTTTTTGCGAATATCGCTTTTTTTATGGTTCGGAGGTCAATTGAGGTTATTATGAAAATGAAAGATGATGAAATTCCGCACAAAAATGATCTCTCATTTTTTATGTACAACGAACGGTTTAGGCAAAAATGTGCTTCAAAATTACCGCGCGAGGCATAATATGCTCCATTTCATATAGTTTATGCATAGAATACGTGCTTGTTCTATGTAAGGAAAGGTGGGGTAAGTGCACCACCAAAATTGGTTCGAAATGCTTTACAAAATCACAACTACTTTGTTTTTCAGCAAAATTGATTAAATAATTTTTTGCATACTTTTTGAAATATCTCCGTTTTATAATATCAATACCAAACTAATATTTGCAGATGTAAAATTTTCGTGATTTTTTTTATTTTTACAGTCACAAGAACGCACTTGCCCCGTTAGTTGGCTCAAGTACGTCTTTGGCTGTGAGAGAAGTATCTAAATTGATGTTAAGAATTTCTGGGGCAAGGTCACTTAACTATTATACTTTGATTTTTCTTTTGCTGTTTGCAGTATTTAATTGTCTCCTCCCATTTAAGAGTAATTAACTTTTTTGTGAAGTCAAAGGAAAATGGTGTATTTTTGAAAATATCTTTATTACTTTGATGACCACATGCTACAACATGAGTGTGGAGTCATTTGAACGGATGCACGTCGTTGTGAAGAATTGTGCAAAGTGATAAATCAGGGAAACTCAGAAAATAAAGGTATTTGCAATTTTTTGGGGGTCGAGGACGCTCTTGCCTCAAATTCGCACTTGCCCGACTTTACCTTATAGTATTTATTAGCTAATCGATATATAAAAGAAAATACATATTATATATGTTAACTATTATACAGTATGTCTCACTTTTCATGACTGCTATATTACAGCAGGCTAATTTACAATGTGATTTTTATAAAATTTGGGTGAAATATTTTAAAATCCACCAGTGGCGTCCGTCGTTGTGAAGAAGAGTGTTCCTAATTTTCCAATAAAAGGTTTAACTGTAAAAAAATATCATATCTTATTCGTTGTTAACAGGAACTCACTGAAACCGAATATTAATAACATAGTATACTTGGTGTTCACGTAATAGAAAAATAAAATTTCTTTTGCGCGGAAACCTCGATGCATATTTTTGCCTAAACCGTTCGTTGTACATAAAAAATGGAAGAAATCATTTTCGTGCGAAATTTCTTTATGTTATAATAACCTCAATTGGCCTCTGAGCCATAGAAAGCGCGATATTCGCAAAAAACCGTTTTCTGTGAACTTTGACCTTAAATCATTTTTTACGCCATAGTGATCTCGTTCTCGATTTTTAATTTCATGAAAACACGAATATAAATCGATTAAAAGAAAAAAATGAGGGATATATTGGGGTTGCTTTATAAGGGTAGGAAATTGAATGAAAATATTTTTATTTCGTTTCTTAAGGAAGTATTATTAAAATAATTTATATTTACTTATATAATAAATAATTTATATGTGAAAATATGATAAAAAAACCTATTTGTTTAATAAGAACAAAATTAGTTAGCCTACCCATATCATAAATATTAAACCATAAACATTCTTGAAAACAATCTGTTTTGTTACGAAAATAAGGTAATATATTTGTTGCATAGTGCCTCGAACCTAACTGTTATCGTAGGTATACTGGGTGAGTCACGAATTGCGCTCGCCCCGATATTTCCTAAAATATTTGGAATGGAAAATTGAAATTTGAAGGCCTTATTACACGACTAAAATGCCATCTTTTCAATAGAAAATCAAGTTTGGTGCACATCCGGTTTGACCGGAAATGCCCACAACTTTCGATTTTTAAATGGAACACCCTATATATTTTTACATTTTTGGAATCTAGAGGAAATTTTGAATACAATACATCCATTTTGGTGACTTTTTGATAAACATTAAAAATTTTATTAAAAAATCTATTTCTGAATCCAGAGTGCTGTGGTGCCCAAAATATATTTTAGTTTGTGTGCTACGTTACTATAAAAATAAAAAGAGCAATACGATTGCATTACTTAATTCTCTAGGGGCGTTTAAAATTTTTAAATGTGATTTTTACCCACTAACTCGGTTTTTTTAAATGGGAATTTAATCGTTCACCAACATTTTTAAATACCTCATTTTCATACGAATCTAATGATACCAAAATTTTGAAAAACCGCTCAGAAATATTTGAGATTTGAGCCAAAATACAATGCAACCAAGCTTTTAGAAACATGCGGCTAATAGATAAGAGATTAGTGGGCTTTGGAAACTAAAATGGCACATTTCTGTGTAAATCTGGTAACCTAATAACATTGGAAAAATCATAGTAGCCATTGAATGTAATAAAACAATATCAGCTGTCAGACAGACTCGTGTAGTTATAGGCAATCTTGAGCTATCAAACATTTAATAATTGTGAGCGCAAAGAACGTTACAATTAAGTTTAGCATAGGTATGTGGAGGTAAACTCAATTATATCGACAAGGACATTTGCAATAGAATGCGCGACATCAATTCGGTTTTCAGAGTTTTATTTAAATGAACATAAATATCGGGCCTATAAATAAATAAAAATCAATTCCGTTTGAACAATTAAACTTAAACTAGGTAACAGTAGGTATCTCTAAAATAATTAATATAATTAAACCATAAAAGGACATTTATAGATATTGTTCAAAATGTCCACCATTTTTTTCTATACGCAATTCGGCTCTGCGTGAATGGCTCTACGGAATTCAGCCGGCGGTATTTCATTAAGAGCCCGTACAACTTTATTTTGCAGCTCTTCACGGGTATTTGAAGAAGTTATATAAACTTTATTTTTGAGAGTGCCCCATACATAATAGTCAAGGGGTGTTAAGTCAGGTAACCTAGGAGGCCACCTGATATGACCTTGATTTGCGATAAGGCGTTCACCATGCAAGTTGTTTAAATATTCCATCACTCTTCTGGAATTATGTGGGGGAGCACCATCTTGTTGGAAAAACAGATTTTGTAAATAGGCTAGAGGAAGTAAGTCGAGGAATTCTGCTGTCTGGTTTTGTAAAAAGAATAAATATCGTTCGCCAGTAAGTGTTCCATAAAAAATATGGGTCCAATTATTCGATCTCCAAGTACTCCAAGCCAACAGTTAAACCCAAACCTTTCCTGAATATTCCCCCGCTCTACCAACCTCGGATTTTCTTGAGCCCAGTACCTGGTATTATTTCTGTTAAACATACCTTGGTTCGTAAATCTACTTTCATCTGAATATAAAATATGTAAAGGAAAACCTGGGTTTTGTTGTACTGCATTTAAGATCCAGTTGCAATATACTAGCCTCCTATCGTTATCATCTCCATAAAGATGTTGGTGTATTTGGTATTTATAAGACCGAAACTTATGTTTCTTTAAAATTCTGCAAACCGAAGACTGACTAATGTCGCATTCCATTGACAATTCCCTTGTTGATGTTGTTGGGTGTACCATCACAAATCCTAATACATCAATTTCTTTGTCCTCACTTACAATAAATGTTTGATGGTCATCTTGTTGATTGGGTTCGTTTCTTAATTCTTGTTCCACTCTGGCAAACAAGTGTCTGCTTGGATGACGTCTGTTGGGATATCGTTGCTGATACAGTTCTGCAGCTGCAGTTGAATTTTTGAGACGCTCTCCATATATCAGTAATATATCGACCTTTTCATTTCTACTAAAATTATTTATATTTATTATATATTATATTTTCTTTAATTTCTACTCAAAGAGATTTCGGCAACGCTTTATTTTGTATCTGTCTGACAGCTAATATTGTTTTATTACATTCAATGGCTACTATGATTTTTCCAATGTTATTAGGTTACCAGATTTACACAGAAATGTGCCATTTTAGTTTCCAAAGCCCATTAATCTATTATCTATTAGCCGCATGTTTCTAAAAGCTTGGTTGCATTGTATTTTGGCTGAAATCTCAAATATTTCTGAGCGGATTTTCAAAATTTTGGTAACATTAGATTCGTATGAAAATGAGGTATTTAAAAATGTTGGTGAACGATTAAATTCCCATTTAAAAAACCGAGTTAGTGGGTAAAAATCACATTTAAAAATTTTAAACGCCTCTAGAGAATTAAGTAATGCAATCATATTGCTCTTTTTATTTTTATAGTAACGTAGCACTCAAACTAAAATATATTTTGGGCACCACAGCACTCTGGATTCAGAAATAGATTTTTTAATAAAATTTTTAATGTTTATCAAAAAGTGACCAAAATGGATGTATTCTATTCAAAATTTCCTCTAGATTCCAAAAATGTAAAAATATATAGGGTGTTCCATTTAAAAATCGAAAGTTGTGGGCATTTCCGGATGAGCACCAAACTTGATTTTTTATTGAAAAGATGGCATTCTAGTAGTATAATAAGGCCTCCAAATTTCAATTTTCTATTACAAATATTTTAGGAAATATCGGGGCGAGCGCAATTCGTGACTCACCCGGTATATAACGATAATTGAAATTCTATTACTTGGCGTAAATAATTTTAAGAGTTACTATTAATAAATTCTATCGAAAGAGTAATGAAGAGTAATGTACTAACTTGTGGGAAACATATCCATGATAGAAATAATTCACAAATAGATTCGAATATGAATTATGATAACTAACGAATAATTAGTTAATATTATTTTTTTTAAATTCTAAAAATATAATTATTACTAAATGGTTGATTAGTACATATATGTAAAATTGGAAAATGAACAACTTTTCTCTATAACATTCCTCAAATTTTTGAGAAATAACACTATTTAAAATAATGAAATGTGACAGATAAAAAAATCACAAATTGCTATTGTGCAGGCCATCTTGCATTGTGTTTTCATAAACTATTAAACAAATCCAAAATTATCTTAAATTGGTTAATAAAACTGAAATAATAGAAAAGTTTATGTTGTGTATGATGCGGATTCTAATGGTGACACTGTGGAGGGATGCAGAAATAGTATTTTTCGCAAAGGAATAAATGCAATTCTTTCCAAAAATTGTGTTTTACCCAATACAGATATAGAATATGATTATTACCACGGTAATTTTACTTGTAAAATGTGATGCATTACACACTAGTGAGAGAATATTCAAAAAATCGTTAGTGAGAGAATGTAAACATAGCTTTTTTTGGTTTTTTAGATAAGCATTCAGTTTTCCATATTTAGAAATTTCAATATTTTTATCAACCTTTGAGGTTGCCTTCAGCATTGAATACTTTTTCCACATTGAAGAAGCTGAGCACTTTTTCTGTACGATAAGAAAATAAACCAGCATTTACATCTTCATTTGCACCTAACACCTCTACGTTTTGCCCCAAACGTCATATTTGCCGAATTCCTTGTCATAGAGTGCTTGAGATATCCTAAGTAGTAAGTTTAAAAACATTTCATTTACTTTCTCCCTAGTTTCTTCCAAGACATAATAATTCTCATCCATTTTTCACAACTAATGATTAATTTTTACCTTTACTTGTTGTTTATGTACATACGGTAGTAAACAATAAATAACAATCAACACCATAGTAACCATTCCATGATCTTCCCAATTACAATTTTTACAAATCAAAAGAAAGTGTTGTATAATATTTTGTATTGCACACGTGTGTAATTGTACATTATTCGCTTAAGAAAATTAACCACTCGACCTAATAGTCTCGTGGCTAACGCTTTCTTGCCTGACTGATGTGCATAATTACACACGTATAATAAATAACTATTATTATCTACACATATTAGATTATATATTACTTATTATTCAACTGTAAATTCAACATACAATAGTATCCATAAACAAATAGCGTGATTTACTATAACTCCCTAGTGATTTATTCTTACACCACTTACTATTAACTTCATGCCTAGCCTGTCCAGTCGATGTAACGCGCAAAATAAAATAAAATGATTCATTATTATTGAGGCGAAGAAGGTAATTTGACATATTTGAATAGTTTGGACGGTGTCAAACTATTATTTTATTATTTGTTGTTACAATCATAGATGAAATGTAGTACTCAACTTGCGATAATGATAATAACATACTTGATGATTTACAAACTTCATCTGCGCGAGTTATTACATTATCGTTCGTTAAATAATACACTAATTATGAGGTGTATTTACACAAGTGTTTGTTTTTGTATGCCCTAGAGTTACATAGCATACGTCGATATCAGGGGTCTCGTCTCTGGACTAATAGTTAGCGACCGTACTACGAATTACGATGTAATCTAAAATTGTTCTGGAAAGTATGCCGCAAATAAATAATTGAATTAAATAACATAATGGTGTATTGTACCTATACTTCCGAAATAACCTTTTTAGAACTAACAACGCGCTTCTCGCGGAAATAATACCTTTCATATGTTTTCCTTTATCAGATTGTGAATCCAATCTAGCAAAACGTAGCGTATTCGAAATTCAAACTAATGTCAATTTACTATTCACTTATTCATAGAGGCCATTTATCTAATTAAATCTATAATGGATGAAAAGCTATTAAGAAATTATTTTATAGTTACATTTAGGGTTACTTTAATCTATAATGGTCCTCTCTGGTTGATTAAAAAAGTAAATGTATTCAAAACGATAAGTTGCTATACTAAACCGATGTAAATAATAATGCATTAAAGTTTTTAAAAAGGAAGTTTTCAATTTGACCGGTATATCTCTTTTTCTGAAATTACTTAAGCGATTTCTATGAAAATCTTTGCAAACTGTAAAATATGAACTAGCAGTGATCCATTATTAGTTTCAACAAGCGAATAGCCCGGGAGGCGGCCGACAGTTTTCATGAAATCATTTCTATAAAGCTAGATTTTTTCCAAAGAGAGTTTAGATAGTATGTATAATGAAGGTGCAATTCTACCAAACTCTTAGTGGTGCATAAAAAATTAAACATGTTGCAAAAAAAGGATGAAAACTTCGTTTTTTGAGTTGTCACGAATTGTCAAAAAATTACGATTGGCCGTCGCTCCTGCTGGCCCCAATTTCCGATTTTCACCTCACGATTCACGTTGTACGGTAATTGCCAACCTTTTCCTCGCCATCGAGATATAGAACTGGTCTCCAATCGCCGTATTTATTCAGTTCTTACGTTTAAATAATTGACATGCGATCGTGCTAATCGGCGACTATTTTTAAATGGTTTCCCGAGTTCGAATCCTGCCCTGGGATACTCGTTCTTTTCGTTTTCAATTTTTTGGCGGATATTTTTTATTCTATAATTTCTGTTCGCTCCGTTCTATTGCACTTCTCGGAGAAGTTTTGCATTTTCCGCCGCGGAATACGTATACCAAGCCAATTATCAGTGAAAAAATATACAGGGTGTAATCAGTTTCGCGTCATTAAAAAAAAACTGGTAATGGGGACCGACTAGACAAACAAAAAACCTTTATGACTTTTCCCTCTAGGGGCACTTTGAAAAAATCTGATGACATATTTAATATTATGGTAAACAACTGTTGAGAACCACTGCTTTTCTTGGTCGATGGACTTGTACTTCCCAATTATACAACTTTTAAATTGTCATAAAGAAGTGCTCGCCGGCACACGCGGTGACAAAGGATCATCGACCGCCTTTGATGGACCGCCTCAACTGAACTGAGGTAAGTATAAAGAGATAAATAATTCGTTCTCTCTTCGTGCACAATTGCAAGCAAATAATGGCCATAAAGGTTTAAACAGAGCATTTCTTTACATGTGTGTTTTTTAATTTGGAAGAAAATATTGGATTGTTTATAATTTAGAAAATTTAAATGTGGTTTATTAACATTTGTAACATAAAAGAGTGTCCTGGGTTAAAAGCTTACTACCTACCTAAATAATTCAAAATCTCTGCATCTGCATCAATACACAGTTCGGTACGTCGAATTAAGGACATACGCACTTCGTTCAACACTAAACACTAAACTATCAACTAACGTTGTCAATAAAGAAAAATAAAATAAAGACTTGCTACAAAAGCCAAAAAGAAATACAAAAAGAACGAATAAGTAAGTTGTGTCTGTACGTAATCAAGAATTTGACAACTTGAACGGTAAGTCAATAAAATAAATCCTAACTATAAATACACAATGACGTGAAATTCAAAAATAACAAAAAAACAGCGTGTGTACATAACGAAATACCCACAGTAACTAAAATATTGCACAAGGAAGCGTCAGAGTATAAGGCAGACACGCGCGACGATCTAAATCTACCTCAATATTCCATCAGGTCTCAAAAAAATTTATTGAAAATTTGCGAAATTTTTGTTTATTTTTTTTCGCTCAAATTTAATATCTCGACGTTTCATGACATTTTAAACCTATTTCAAGAAAAAAAAAAGATTTATTTTTTACGATTACTATACTTCCAATCCACTACGTGGATGTGGAAGCAAAAGTGAGCAATAAAACTTAGTAGGTATTTCGTTGTTTTATTATTGGTTTCTATGGAAACAGCAGTATAATTCAGTAATTACGACAAGGTAACTTTGTCAACTTGCCGTATAATATTTGAATTTCCATAACATCAAAGTCAACTTAAAGTTATTTTTTTTTTTTAATTTATAAACGCGATTTCGTGATTTAGAACGATCTTTAAGGCTCCATATCTTAAAACGACGACCTTTTCAGACCTTGGCTGTATTTGAACATTTGTTCAGGAGGTTGAAAAGAACGTTTTTACGTGGATTAGATTAGATTTGACGGGGGGCAGAAATCTCCTATATGGTGTGCGGGGTCCTTTCTATAAAATTTGGCCAATGAAGAAGGTGATGAAAACTTTTTGAGAAAAATTGCAACGTTCGTTAAAAAATCGGTAAAGTTATTTACACCGAACTTCCTCCTTTATTTGCCACCCTATATCTATTATTTTTCTTGTTGTATGGCCGCTCTGTATATTTTTTAACAAAAAGCATGTCAGATTCCCTTTTTGATAGCATCAGCTGCATTCCAAATATTATTTTTCACCAACGTTTCGCAATTAATTATTCTTTGGGGCAACTCCCTTGTATATATTTTTAATTGGAGAAATATGATATTTGGTATGTTATTATCATAGTTGCCAAGGAGGAAACCTTGTGAAAAATACACAGAGTAGTCACTCTAAAGAAATAAGTTGGAAATGATGGAGCACAATAATATTTTCAGTGTAATATTCACAATGCCAAGGAGGACGCCTGCTATGCTTCTGGTGAAAATTATACAGGGTGGTCACTTTAAAAAAGCAATTAGGAATCGGCGGAAGCCTACGATATTTTTAATGTAGTCTTTGCAGTTGCCAAGGAGGAGATCTGCAATACTTTAGGAAAAACCTAACCTAACCTGAATTCTGCTTATGCTAGGAATTAAAATCCTAAAATGAATTTGTCTTTCTTATTGGACAATTCTCATTCTAACACTAGTTTCCACGCAGTCCTCTATGATTATGCAGAGTAAACCAGTATCCACATAACCCCCTACGGCCATGAAGATTCAGGTAAAATGACAACAAAGGCCTAAAATGAATTTATTTACATATCTCGTCTTTTGGAAAAATTTTCATTCCAAGAAAGTTATAGCATTTTAAAAACTACAGTAAATGAGTAATTTTTTAAAATAACATGCCAGGTTACACTGGTATCTTCTTTTACAGTATGAAGAGTCTAAGTTAGCTTATATAAATATATAAAAAAAAATAACTCATGAGTCGGACAAAAATGTTTTTTTTCCACTATTTTCCATTATTAATTTTATTTAGGACAGTGATCAACGATGGGTCTCTTAGGGTTGCGTAATAAAAAATATAATCTTAAAATTTGGAATTTTGTAGCTGTGGCACACGAAAAACTGATCTAAGATATCGATTATCACGATATTTCCAAAAGTGCCAATATCTCAAAAAACTGACAATTTCTTACCAAGGTTATATTTTGATATTCTGGCCAGTCATGAGTTGGCCCGTAGTGGGATAAAAACATACAAACATGGAGACAAGACGTTCTCCGGCTCAATTTTTAAAATATATTTTTTTAAATACTCAGGAAACATCAGAGTTTCACGTATGTACCCGATCTTTTTCATTATTAATTTTTTGACCTTAGGAAATCTGTTAAAAGTATGAAATATATTTTAAAAAATTTAAAATTTTTTATCTTATGATGACAAAAATGTATCCTAAACATTTTTTTAAGTTTTTAAGATTCCTCAAATCGTGGTTCCCAACCCCTGAAATATGGGACAACCCCCGAAATATGGAAGAAATACCTCTTTTAGGGGTTTTTTGCAATAATTTTAATATTAATCTTAAATAATAAAATTTAATTAGTTTACAATAAATTGAGCGAAATTCAATTAAAAAGGGTGAAAACTACCCCTAAATTGATGTAAAATGAAAACTGCTTGTTTACATCTTTTTTTAATAGTTGCTTTCGATTCGAATCAATGGCCATTACTAAACAATAACGAATTATTTTAACCCACTCTTAGGGTTAAAACTACTCTTAACTACCCTTTAAAACCCGTAAAGTCAAGTGCAATAAGAAAATGAAGTTTCAAATATTAGTTTTTTGCATTTTTATAGTATTTATATGTATTAATAATAAAAAAAAATTGCTAAATATTTTCAGCCTTTTAGGGGATAAAACAACTTCGAATTGAAAAAAAAAATGATAAAGTTTTTTTTATTTGCTTTCAATTCGAATCAATGGCCATTTTAAATAAAAAATTCATTTTATGAAGACAAAAATGTTTTCTGTTGTGTTTGTTATGTTGTTAATAACTTATTGCATTTAAAGTTTACCATAACTAACATAAAATTACCAATAAAATGACTTAAAGCAGTACTCTTTTTAGTAAAATCAAATTTTCGGCTGGACTATTATGGTTATATTCGGTTGTCTTCATCAGTGAAAAATTTTTAATTTATTTTTTATTAAATGGCCATTGATTCGAATTCAAAGCAAATATAAAAAAAAAATTGTTAAATGTTTTTTTCATGGGTTTAGGGTGTGGTTCATCCTCTAAATGCCCGAAAATATTTAGTAAAATTTTTTTTAAATTATTAATAGTAAGTACATTTTTATGGTAAAATACAAAAATGTAATAGTTACTGCACCTGGATTTAGAGGTGTTAAAGAGTAGTTAAGGATAGATCAGGAGTGGGTTAAAATAATTTTTTATTGTTTAAAAATGGCTAAAAAAATTTAGACAAGCAGTTTTTATTTTACGTCATTTTAGGGGTAGTCTTCACCCTCTCTAGTTAACTCCTTTTAATTAAAATTTAATGTAAATTAATTAAATTTGATTGTTTAAGATTAATATTCAAATTATTGCAAATAACGTCTAAGAGGGCTATTTCTTCCATATTTCGGGGGTTATCCCGTATTTTAGGGGTTCGAGCCACGAGTTTCGGAATCAGTGAACCCAGAAATCTATACAGCAACTTAATAAAATATTTAAGATACATTTTTGTCATTATAAAGTATATAAAAATATTTAAATTTTTTAAACATTTTTCATACTTGTAACAGATTTCCTAACCTCAAAAAATGAATAATGAAAATGATCGGAGGCATACGTGAAACCCCGATGTCTCCTGAGTACTTTAAACAAGTTTTTATTTAAATACCTTAAAAACTAAGCCGGAGAACGAATGTTGTCAAATTTTATATGCTTTTTTCCCACTGTGTGGTCTACCAGCCGTCCACTGGACGTTGAGCATTGGGACACCATGTACATCCTCCTTATGATAACACTTCTCCGTTGAACAAAATACAAGTAACGCCTTGCTCATAGAACGGAAAAATTAAACCGTTTGCCAGTAGAACGCAATTATAACTCCAGCTTCAAAATCCTCTTAAAGTGTCAGAGGGCTTAAAGCATGACACGCGAGAGATTATGATAAGAGTAAGAATAAGACGGAGAGCAGTCTTTATTTTAACGTTTTTGTATTCCGCTGTGCTACCGTACTTAAATAATTATTAGATAACACTAGACTGAATAATTTATCGTGAAGACATAGCAAGGGAAACTGACATTTGTTATTCTTTATTATACTTTTGACTACGTGCAATGTACATGCGAGGAAATTAAATTTTTAGCTCAACTTTATTTACAAAATAAAACATAAGGTTATTGTTATATCATGCTCTTGAGGATTTATTGAATGTAAAATTTGTCTTTTTATTTTATCATGATTGTAGTTTCTGAAAGTTTATACACTAACAACTGTAGTTTAAGTGGGTCGTAATATTTTCATTTTTAGATGGGCTATAAGATAAAAACTATATTTTAAGAAGAATTTGAATAAAACAGTACAGAGGAAACTTGGAAACTGTAGATCTTAAAGAGACATTAACATTGTCAATTGTCATAAACTATTTTATAGTTATAATTTATAATAAAGTAAAATGTGAGAAACATTAAAATATATAAAAGGAGGGCAGCAGAAAGAGAAACACATACGACTTAAATCAGCTTAAATTATAAAAGTAGAGGAATCGATGGTAAAACTAAATGTGCAGACCCCGGAAGTCGTCTTATCCAATATTTTTTCTAAAACTGCTAGTCTTAGAAAGAAAGTTTCAAATGAAAAAGTTGTCTCCCTCCCTCATCTTTATTTCTTTCTATACAGGGTGCCTCCCGGGAACTGAATCGACCGATATAGGTAAAAGTGCAACGAAAAGTTTTGAAAATTTAGGTTGCTAATGCCAGTGTGGCCAAGTGTGAAAAAAGTAATTGTTTTCATATTTTATGTGTATTTATTATTTTTATTAATTCAATAGCCGCCGAGAATGAGAGTAGTTAAACAACTCGGTGGATCATTATGGAATTCAAAAGTGTTCTATTCTGGTAGTGGACGGTTTAAAAAAGTGAAGAGGATCCGTTAAGCACTGTGTTCTACAGAGTGTTTTGATACGTACAGACCAATTTCATAGCTTAATACTATTTCAATTCAATCCAGAAATGGTATAAATTGTTAGAATTTTTTTTCTAAATGCTATAATAAAAACTAATCTTTGTGAAATTTAACAAATTAAAAAATTACTATTGTCAGCGACATTGAGTGCTGGTGCGTTGACCGATGTTAGGGCACACATTCATCTGGTTGTGCAATACTAGAAAAAGACGTAGACTAAAAATATATTGTACATTTGCATCACATTGATATTTTTCTATGATCATAGATCAGAGATATACATATCTTTCTTATTTTTAGGCTCACACTATACTTTTGAGAGATCCATCAAAAACATATACCCACTACTGCTGTCATTTTCTTGTGAGGTGCGTCAGATGGATAGATCTATTAGATAGCCAACATATTCATGCGTAAAAGAGATATATCAACTTATTTCCTCACATAACAATTTTTTTTTATATAAAAAGGCGTTTATTGTTTTGATTTTAAATAAACCACATTCTTTTCTACCATTATTTCCGGATAATTAGCAATAACCTGTTGTTACAAATAATAATAGAAGAACAATAAAATTTGATGGGATGATGTTTTTTAAACCCTTAATCATAATTGTTTTTCACAGTCGGTCTAGTATTACTTGAACTCTCTTAGTCGCCCCCCGTAATAAGAGAAAAGTGTGTTTTGATCTCATTTTACTTCCACATCCACGTGGTGAATTGGAAGTATAATAATCGTAAAAAAAATCAAACATTGTTTTTTTTGAAATAGGTTTAGAATGCCATGGAACGTCGAGATTTTAAATTTGAGCTAAACAAATTTTCCTGTCTGTCAGTTTACCGGTCTGTCTGTGACTTTCTTTGTCCGCACGTTTTCTCCGGAACAGTTTGAGATATTGACTTGACATTTTGTACACATATATATTATAACGAGATCTGGAACTGGATTGTTTTAGAACATATCCGGTGATGGGTTGGAACATTTCATATAGTATTTTCCATCTCTCCACCACTCCATTATTAAAGGGGTTGTTAAAATAAAATTGAGATATTCACCTGAAAGTTGGTATACGTATATATTATAATGACATCAGGAACTAGAATAAATTTTGGGATAATTGTTAATTATAAATTAAACACTGCATTTAGATGAATCAATCAGTATATTATAAATACTCTACATATGTTTCGGCTTATTAGGCCTCTATCAAGAGTATTACATAGTGAATACTAAAGTTTCCGACGTGCTTATTCTAATTTATACCTAAAAGTATTTATGTCTTAATCTATTTATGACCTAATCTATTTAAGACTTAATTTAACATCCTTAATTATTTGAATGTTTGGAGTGGACCTAAGCTGATTATTTAAATCAAAGGATAGTTCTTAACAATTGGTTTATTATACGGGTATTCAAGAAATTTTGTTAGTCATTTGTGGTACAAGGGTTGTACTTGAAAGATTTTTTGATTTCTAGTTGTTCTAGCAGATCTAAACGTTTACCTTTTGTTTCTGAATGAAGTAAATTTATGTTATCAGTATCTATGAAATGGTTGTTTTCAATACAGTGTGTTGACATTCCTGTATTTTTATTGTTATTTAAGATTGATTTTTTGTGTTCTTTGACGCTGTTTACAACGCTTCTACCACTCTGACCGATATAGACAGCATTGCAATCTTTACAATTAATTTTATATACACCAGATTTATCAATTTTATTTAGTTTTTCTTTGTTATTAACCAAAATGTTTCCTATATTTGTTTTGTTCAAACTTATTGTAGAGAGACCCAAATTACTTAATTTCTTAGAAATTTTGTTACTATATTTCGGAACACAATTAATAAAACTATATTTTGTAGGTTTGTTAGGCACAGTGAAAAATTCTTTTTGAAGCATTTTGCGTTGTTGGTTTTTGACCATGTTATCTATTAGTGACTCATTGTATCCGTTATTTCTTGCAATTTGTTTAATTATATTTAATTCTCTATCAAAATCACTCTGATCTAAAGGAAAATTTGTCAGTCTATATGTATTAGACTATGAAAGGGTGAAATCTTAATTTGCCATGATTGCTGCGAATTATAATGTATTACTGTATCTGTAGTAGCAGGTTTGCGGAAGATGCTATATTTCAACTGATTGTTATGTTTTTTGATATTAATATCTAGAAAGTTTAATTGACTATTTTGCTCCGATTCCATTGTGAACTGAATTTTACTAGATACTGATAACATAAATTTACTTCATTCAGAAAGAAAAGGTAAACGTTTAGATCTGATAGAACAACTAGAAATCAAAATATGTTTCAAGTACAACCCTTGTACCACAAATGACCAACAAAATTTCTTGAATACCCTTGAATAAACCAATTGTTAAGAACTATCCTTTGATTTATATAATCAGTTTAGGTCCACTCCAAACATTCAAATAATTAAGTATGTTAAATTAAGTCTTAAATAGATTAGGTCATAAATAGATTAAGACATAAATACTTTTAGGTATAAATTAGAATAAGCACGTCGGAAACTTTAGTATTCACTATGTAATACTCTTGATAGAGCCCTAATAAGCCGAAATATATGTAGAGTATTTATAATATATTGATTGATTCATCTAAAAGCAGTGTTTAATTTATAATTAACAATTATTTTCAAGAAGTTTCACAAGGTACCTACCACAAGTTCAGTTCAGTATATATTCTGGGATTATTCAGTTGAAGGGTTGGAAGTTAAATAGAGGTAAATAGGGGAAAATAAGTAAAGCAGGCTGGTAAGAGTACAAAAATTTGGGATTTGGTGTATGTACTAGAAGTGAAGGCCTCGGGTTTTTTTATAATAATAATCCCTCTTCCCACCACCCCCACTCCTTTATTAATAGGGTTGATAAAATTAAATTGATATTTTCACTTGAAATTTGGTACACATATGTATTATAACGACATCTGGAACTAGATTATATTTTGAGATGATTCCGTTGAATGGTTGGGGGTTAAATAGGGGTATAGGGGAAAATAAGTAAAAAGCAAGCTGGTAAGAGTACAGAAATTTGGAATTTGATGTATATACTAGAGCGAAGGCCTCAGGTTTTTTTTTATAATATTTTCCATCCTGGCACCACCCCCTTATTAAAAGAATTGATATAATTAAATTGAGATTTTCACTTGAAATTTGGTACAGGTATGTATTATAACGACATCTGAAACTGGATTATATTTTGACCTGATTCTGTTGAAGGAGTGGGGGTAAGTCTCAAATAGGAAAAAATAAGTAAAGCTGTAAGAGTACAGAAATTTGGGATTTAGTGTATATATTAGAAACCAAAGCCACAGATTTTTTTCTATTATTTTGCAACACCCCCCTTCCAACCCCACCACCTCAGTACCATGATTAATGGGATGGATACCATAAAATTGAGATATTCACTTGAAAGTTAGTGCACGTATGTATTGTAATGACATCTGATTGAGATGATTCCGTTGAAGGGGTGAGATGTGGTACGTTGTAAATAGAGAAAAATAAGTATAGTAAGCTAGAAACTTCATTTTTAACGTATATGGTAGAAACCAACGCCTAAAATTTTTCTGTGACATCTGCACCAAATATTATTAAAATTCTATGACCAATAATTTCCACATACTAGAGTGCGTTTATAGTCAAGATGTTTGCTTTAAAGCGACTTGGATGAAAAATCTGGATGTGGAAGAAGTGATTTCTTAGACAGTGGTTTTTAACCTGCGATGCCAAAAGGAAGGGTGTTATAAGTTTGAAGTCTTTGTATATGTGTGTGTCTGTCTGTCTCTGGCATCCTAGCTCCAAGAGGGCTGAACCGGTTTCAGAGCGGTTTTTTATTTCAAAAGCTGGTATTTGTTAGATAGTTCTCAGTCGTATTTGGTGGAAACCGGGTATGCCATTTCTAAGATCCTCAGGTTTTATTGTTAAACGTGTAGCGGACGTTATGTTCTAAGAAATGGTGAAGGATCTGGTGTTATTTCACATATTAAATTAATGCTTATCTGAAAGGCACTTAAACAGTTATAAAAAATATCTTGAACTTCATGGGATTAAGTTAATCCTGTAATTAAAAAAAAATGAAAATAGAATTTAAATAAAAAAATTTAAAAATCCTCAACAAAAAAATAATTTATAATCACTGTCTCGAAACACTGGCTATTTCTATTCTGTAAATGTATTGTTTGGACGTGGATTAACAGTTTTTAGTTATTTAGGTAGGCAGCTTTATTATTTGGTTTACTACAGATATTATCATTATTCGAAAAAAATCATAAGCGCGTCGGGGACCTATGAAATAAACAACTGTCATACTCAGTGGAAATAATATTATGCATAAAACCAAATATGTAAAGTAAGTTTCTATCTGTAAATATATACAGAAGCAGTCCCCGAAGCACTAATGATAATTTTTCGAATAATGATATCTGTAGTTAAACAAATAATGTTCCTACCTACCTAACTTGAAAACTATTAATCCACGGTCCAACAATTTTACAGAAAAAAAATAGCCTGTGTTTCGAGACAGTGAATATAAATTGTTCCATGTTAAATGTTTAATTTTTGTTTCGGGAGTTTTTAAATTTTTTTATTTACCTTACATAACTACTGATAGTCTTATTGGCTTATATGTAAGGGAATAGACACATTTCAATTTGCGTTCTTCCTGGAGATATAGAACGCACTAAAATTTAGCAAATGTAGCAGGTTTATTAAAACCTGTGTAACATAAGTACCTTCAGACCCTAACTTCGTCATAAACTTAATAATATTCTTAGAAAATAGTGTCGGAAGACGAGGTCTTGTATTCTCAGCTTACTCCTTTTGTGTAGCTTGGTAACTCCCAGCGTTTAAAATATGAAATGGCTCTTTGTGCAGAGCATTTATGATGCTGGAACTGGTCTTTTATTTAAAATTATAATACTCAAGTATGCTTGAGCATTTACTACTGGTGTAAAAGCGTGGCTAGATGAAGCCTGTTTGGTTTTTTAATTTACTACAGGGCGTTTTTAAAATATCTTGTGAACCTAAGCAATACCATTTGTGTGGTGTAATATTTTAAGTTTTGTAACCCTGTCCCACATAAATGGGAGAGGACAAATTAAGTTGTATATAAAGATTTCAATTAGAATCCGCAATCTTTTGTTTGGGTCTAGAAAATATTGAAAAAATCTTCTTATTTACTGTAGTAGCAAAACTGAAACATTATGAAACATAAAATTGCGGAAATATGTGTAGTCTTGGAGAGTGCTTGTCAGTTGCTTGGGGTACGTATATATTCATCAACTATCTCTCCCCGATGGGCTTGTTCGGCATTTTTTTTATTTCATAAATCGAAAGTGCAAGTATAAAATAATGAATCTGCAAAAAATCAGAATCTTATTCGCACGTTTGGTATCTTAAAAACTATTACAAATCTCCACCTCGCGAAAATGGGGCGTGGCCAGACGCTACGCCACTATACGCATAGACTCGGCGATCTCAATAGACTTGATGCTCCTTGGTTGTTACAGTTATAAGTGTTTTCGAAGTATTGCTTGCCTTGCTTACTTCTTGACAGTAGGGGAGTACAATTTGCTGAAATGTAAAAAAATTACAATTTTCTCTCGCTCCTGTCGGGACAAATTTTAGATTTTGACCTTGCAATTTACGATTAGGATTCATCGTCGACTTTCTCCTTTTTCTCCAGCGTTTTAAAACTCCATGTTTTTCGACTTTTCAGGTTAAATTTGAAATCGCCCAGAAAGCCACTTTTCTTACGTCACTTGCGTATAGTGACGTCACAAATGAGCGCTCGGTTCTTGCAACTATTACTAATTTCAACTCCTTATATCTCGAGAACGGAAAAAGTTAATAATACGAAATTTTAAGTGCATAATGAGAATATCGAGTACTATATGAAAAAGTATAAGAACCATATAAAAAGAACATCATGGAACAAGCCCATTAATCCATTATTACCGGTTTAAGAAGCATTAAAAAAGTTGACACTGTGCATGAAAATTCACACAAGTCTTTAATAGATCTTTGTAAATTATCCAGTATCAACGCGGATTTAGAGTAAACCGCTCTACAATTTCTGTTATACTAAGATCATTTTTACAAAAATCTTGACAAAGTCTACAAAGTTATGGCCTTCTTTGTAGATTTGTCGGAAGCATTTGACTGCGTCAACCATGACACTTTACTTAAAAAGGGGGAGGGTTATGGGTTACGCGGTCAATGCAATAAGTTTCTACAATCCTATTTGATGAACAGAAAGCAGTTCATTGAATATTATGGCAAAAGATCGCAGAAAATGGATGTTAATATTGGAGTTCCCCAAGGCAGTGTCCTGGACCCGCTTTTATTCTTATTATATATTAACGATATTGAAAACTTTATTTCCAATTTTCGCTGTGCTTTTGTGATGATATGTCTCTCTTATCTTGTAGTGAAGATGCTAATATAATGTCTGACCCGCAGGTTAATCTAATTTCTATTTTTAATTATTTCATTTCAAACAGTCTGGCGATGAATCAAGAAAAAACGTTTTCGATGCAATTTCATCCTCTTGGCGTCCACTATATATCTAGTTCATTTAATAAACTTCAGCATAAAACAGTTGAAAAAGTAAGACTTTAAGCTTCTGGGTATTTATGATATAAATATGTTACTAAAGCCCTCGTAGATTATGGATGTAAAAAGTGTGCATGTATTTGTTTTGGTCTAAAAAGGTTATCCGAATTTAGACGCAAAAATGTTGTGAACATTTTATTATTCAAATTCAAAAATTAGAACGCATTCACTTTTAAAAATATATCGCATGATTACAATACACGTCATGCAGCACCCACTTCACATATTAGAACTTTATAAATCTAATCCTTACTATGTCGGCACTGTGTTTTATAATAAATTAGATATAAGTATAAAAAGTAGTTCAAAGAAATTTATATCTTCTGTAAAGAATGTGTTACTAATACCTATTATAGTGTACATTTGTACATGAATATTTAGTTTCTTAATTTTTTTCTCTTAGTATTATTATGTGTAGATGATCATTGTTATTATTATTATTATTATGTACTTTATTCTTGACTTGTCCTATATCAATGTTATTTTATCTACTGGATTAATGCAGTATTATTATTACATTATTATACATTGCAACAGTGTAGCATTACTTAAATATGCTCTTAAATAACTACTAGTGCACTAGCTGTAGTGTTTATATGAGAGCGTAGAAAGGAATCTTGGTTTATTCTCTACATGCGACCATCAAGTAGTCAGTTCACATTTGTTGTGAACTATAGGTATCTTTAGTATTTCATACTTCTTTATCTACTTGGTCGTCGATTGATTGCAATAAGTGGTTGGTACATGTCTCTAGTTACAAGTTGCGTAATCACTCATACTCAGCTTGAAGGAGAGAGGAAATTATATCCTGGTCCGTACTGACGAAGAGTAGAAATTAAGTATGTATGCAAATACAAAACGAAGAATATATTGCATTCGATCGGTACATTTCTAAAACCGGTAATATTGCTCGTAGAGAAAAAAATTCCATATCACTGTGTTGGTGATCGAATTCTGAACAACTTTCAAAATGTCCGTCCCTCCGTATGTCTGTCTGTCTATCCGTCTGCCTGTCTGTCCGTCTGTCTATCCATTTGTCTGTCTGTCCGTCTGTCTGCCCGCCTGTTCGTCCGCCACGTTTCTTGTAAGCACGATAACTTAAGAACGAACAGTCCCATTGTATTGAAATTTGGACATTAAGTTATTGTTAGCTAGAAAAAGAACACTATTGTTTTTGAACAAAATCTATCAATATGTAAAAAAATATATAAATTTTTTAAATAAAAAGAGAATTGTTTTAATGTTTTATAATTAAACTAAACATGTCTAAAACTAATATTATTTACAAAAATACTGCAAAGAGTGTCTTATAGAATGTGCAACAATTATATAAAAATTGCAGTAAATCGGCGAAGAGTATAATGGTTAGCTTGTTAGATTATACATTAAATACTCAACTGCCTTTGAACAAGTATTGGTATCTATAAATAAATAGCGTTTTATCATAACTCACTGAGTACAGCCAGTCACCTTTAACTTCATTTCTAGCTTATCTAAGCGATGTAACGCGGAAACTAAAATATAATGGTTCATTATTATTGAGGAAAGGAAGGTGATTTGACATGTTTGAATAGTTTGGACGTTGTTATATCAAGTTAAGTAATAATTGTGTCAAAAATGATGAATCCACTTGACGACTTACAGCACTAGCTCTTATTAGCTATATTAGCGTTCAATTTCATTTTTACAGAATTCAATAAAGCTTTTATTTATAAAAACTAAAGCGGATGTTAAGTTTTTCTCGATTCTATTATACAGGGTGTAATTAATTTCATGTCATTAAAGAAACTGGTGATGGGGACCGACTAGACAAACAAAAAACCCTTTACGACTTTTCCCTCTAGGGACACTTTGAAAAAACTGACTGTCAAATTTACGCGACTTAAGAAGGACCGTATGAAATAATCTGGATAATGCTTTGATATAATTATTTTCTATCGCAAGGGTTACTGAAAGTAACGCACATGTACTTTAGTGAGCCACTCACCTTTAACTATTGTCTTCTCCGCCTGATTCGTTGGAGAGCTGTCTTAGTCTTCGGCTGGTTGCAGGTGTAAGTAATATACCTTGGGGTTTTCTTGCTTTATAGATGCACTCACGACGGTAGCTGATGAACATAAGTTATACACCACCTCTTCTTTCAAACCGATAAACTGTTTTTTTCTGACATTGTTTCTTTAGTTTAGACGTCCAAATTGTGTGTGTGTACAACGTCTACCGTCACACCTGCGCCGCGCGTTCGTAGTCGAGTGGGGGCACCGATATAATGTGCGCCACTACTTGTAAAATATACATATTAAACTAAATTAGCTACAGAGACTCATACGGTCCTCTGTTTATAAGAGTAATAAAAAAAAATTATTAAAGAAAATTTCCTAATGCTAATTTAACCCAGTCTCGAACACTGACCTAGGTCAACATTTTATAATATTTTTTTATTATTAATGTAGAAAATAATTGAGAACCACTGCTTTTCTTGGTCAATGGACTTGCAGTTCCCAATTATACAACTTTGAAATTGTCATAAAAAAGTGCAAAGGCCTTGGATCATCGACCGCCTTTGATAGACCGCCTCAACCAAACTGAGGCAATTATAAAGAGGCAAATAATTCGTTATCTTTTCCTGCACAACTGCAAGCAAATAATGGCCATAGAAGTTTAAACAGAGCATTTCTATACATGTGTGTCTTTTAATTTGGAACAAAGTATTGGATTAATGTTTATAATTTAGAATATTCAAATGCGATTTATTAACGTTTGTAACATAAACGAGTGTCCCGGGTTAAAAGCTTACCACTTAAGTAAATTATTCGAAATCTCTGCATCTGCATCAATACACAGTTCGGTACGTCGAATTAAGGACATACGTACTCCGTTCAACACTAAACAATAAACTATCAACTAACGTTGTCAATAAAGAAAAATAAAAGAAAAACTTGGTCCAAAATCTAAAACGGAATACAAAAAGAACGAACAAGTAAGTTGTGTCTGTACGTAATCAAGAATTTAACGACTCAATAAAATAAATCTTCACTATAAATACCCACAGTAACTAAAATATTGCACAAGGGAGAGTCAGAGTACAGTTTTCTTCAGATCAGATCTACTAAACACTCAGAAAACGTCGACGTCTTTCATCTTATTTACCGCACCGCTAAAGACCGCCGACATTTTATAGCTATCTACACAAATATTGAGTATCATAGGCAAAGACACGCGCGACGATCTAAACCTACCTCAATGTTCCAGCAGTTCTCAAAAGATTTTATTGAAAATTTGCGAAATTTTTGTTTATTTTTTTTTCTCCAAAACTATGAGCTTTAGACCCCATGTTATATAAGGTTTTTTTGTTTGTCTTGTCGTCCCCTATCACCAGTTTTTTTAATGACATGAAACTAATTACACCCTGTATTTATTACAATAAATAAACTATATGAGTGTCCGTTTTTTTTTTCTTACTGATATGGGATATCGTTGTTGTGCATCTGCACCCCATCGTATTATTTTGGATGTTTTCATTACGAAAGTGAAGTTTCCCTTACGCCAAGTATTCCAACGTATTAAATTTCCAAGTGGGACCTAAATCTGCCTTGCAACTTCTTGTAATAAGAAATAGTTGGGAAGTAATAAATTTTAGGAAATGTAATATTGGCAGAAAGCAATCTCTTTACTATCAGTGTCTAATATAACATGGATTTATTATACCCAGTCCCCGCTTTGTGCTATTGTTCATGAGAGGTACTGTAGGTATTAAATTCACTTTTAGTTAATCCAGTTAAACTACATAAAATAATTGTCACAATTCCAAAAATATAGATTCTGTATACAATGAATATCAATATACATGGAACCATGATGGAACGATATAATACCAATCCACATTTTTTAAGTCGAGTGCTTTTCTCTGATTCTCTCACCTTTTATTTAAAGGATGCTGTAAATAAGAAGAGTTGTCACAATATTGGTCCATTTTTCTATTGACGGTTCACTAAATTGTGAAAAATATTTGCAGCTGTTCCAACAAAAAATATTTTCAGGACTTGTCGGGCTATATCCATATGACGAAAACCTTAATGTACCGGAGAAGTCCATATGGTTTCAACAGGATGGCGGTACTAGTGCATAATTATTTAAACAAAATTTTTCGCACAGATCTATTATTGGTAAACGCGGATCACAATAGAATGGCCAGATAGATATCCTGACATAACCGCATCTGATTATTTGAATTATTTTTTATGGGGTTACCTTAAATATATAAAGTTTATTTTAATAGACCGAACAATACGCAATGTTAAGAACTTAAAAGGCAGAATTTGTCAAGAAATTGGAAGAATACTACCCGAAATAATTTCCAATTTCAGTTTCGGCGAGAATTTCAGTTTCGGCTTGGACATTGTCAAGAAACAAAGGGAATGCAATTTGAACATTTAGTTTTGATTACGTTTTGCTGTATTTATTCATTATTGTATTTTTGTTCTATTACATTGCTAAGAGTAGTTAAGTTTTTTCTCGATAATTTCGTCAGATTTTTTTCATCTTATTTACTTAAATAAACGTCTTGACGGAGTTTAACTATTGCTATTCCATCACTCAACGAGCCCACGTATTGATAGACATCAACACAACAATCATTTCCTGCGATATATCTATCTACCGCTGCTGAGACTCGAACTCAGGGGAGATAATAGTGACTAGTCATGCTGCGTAACCCAACGGCGGTCGAGCCCACTACTACTGTCTCGGTAACACATTAAAAATGCCAGCACCTTAGCGCTGCGCTGCTGAGCCGATATTTAGCGTACTATATGCAAAAAAATGTGCTCTGTAAAATGACATTTTAAAAATCGGTTTTGCTATTTAAAGAAATGTCTATGATAGTTGGACAGTTTTGAAGTTCTGCTAAGTTATATTGAAATAGTCCTACTTTTTAAGCAAATTTTGACCATACCTGTTTTAAATCCATTTTAACTTGGAAAATATACCTACTATGTAAATCATATTTTAGATACCGGTAAAGCTCGGCATTTTTTGCACGAAGAAATTCTCAAAAATGTGACCTCATGTTTATTTGGTTATTTATCAATTTGTTTAAAAAAAATTGATAAAATAGATAATTATATAAAATGTAAGCATTTTCAGAAAAAGGAATTGGTATGTATTAAATATCATTTAGAATCTGAAAAAATAAATATATTATTAGCAAAAAAAAAAAAGATACTCGTAATTATTTAAAACTCATTATAAAGGAACATAAATCTTTTTAAACAAAATACTTTGCTGGCTATGTGCCACGAACAACATTGGATTATAAGATAGAAATTTGCACATTACGTACAGCGTAACTGTCATAATAATGTTATTTTTAATTTTAAATTATCCTCTTCGAGAAAATCAAAGAACAACTAAAGACAAAAACACTCATCAAAAAACTTTCACATACACTTGTTTTGGTATCCTACACCAAGGATACACTCTTCAGTGCTAATTCTTTCAAAGTTCAAAATGAACTGAATAGTCATTACTCAAGCAAATACCTCTGCAATAATTATGTATGGTTCTAACGCATCGGATAATCCAAAATAGATTTCGGAGAATAACCAATACAGGTATAACCATAGAATATAATTAAATGCAAATTCAAATTCCCTACAATGTAAGAGTACTCTAAAATAGAATCTGAGGAAATAAATATATTACTAGCAAAAAATACTCGTAATTATTTCAAACTTTTACTAAAGACTTATCATAGATAAGTACAGAAACCTATATCTTTCTAAACAAAATGCTTTGCTGGCTATGTGCGACGAACAACATTCCATACAGCACAAGGACATCCTCAGAACATACTGGGGACAACTTCTCAGGACATATGGGATATCCTGGGAAGATCCCATTATCACCTTAGGATGTCCGTAGGATATCCAAATGGGACAGTTCGGGCCTTGCTGATGACGTCCTCAAGACATCAGTATGGGTATGTACAGGACATCAGCTCTTATATGGGTTGTGCCTGGGCTTTACTATGAACAACCTGAGGACATTGATTGGACTTTATATAGGACATCCCCAGTTCTTTTGGGGTGTATTGGATATTTCTAAAGACAGCAAAAAATACATGTTATTTTATAATAAATAAGCGAAGACAAAGGAATACAAGTTTATATAATGGCAGAGGTAATATATGACTAATAAAAATGTGATGCATATATGTACAACTCCATACACATATTTGTATCTGTCAATTGGCTTATATCGCTTTAAAAGTAAATCTACCAAACTAATAGAGGTTATATATAGTTCAATGAAATAGGTAAATACTTGAATTTTTGATATGTTACTTTGAAGTATTTGAACAGGATTAATGAAAGAATTCTTTTTCAAGCCCGTGAAGGGGTGAAAAAAAACTGTTAAAAAAAATAAATGTATTTTCAAAATTACTCAAAATGTGTAAAAGATAGTAAAAAAAGTTTCAAACAGAAATTGTAAAAGCATGAAATATTACATAAAAATGATCTCTTGCCCTTTTTTGGTATTATTAAAATCAATAGAGTTTAGAGTGGTTAGAAGTTATAAGGGATGATATGTACAACTTTAAAAAATCATAGCGTGCTGAAAAGTTATAATGAATTTTAATAAAATTCTATTCACTCAGAAAAATATAAAGGATTAAATATCTGACAATAACATTTGCGGACAATAACCAATCACATTTTCCCTTTTTAGATAATATAATAAATAAAAATATATAACATAGCAGCATTATATTTATGAAATATTTAACGTAATCTTATTTGTTGAGAAAGAACTTTAAAATGAACGTGGAAGAGACATCGACGCCCGGCGGATTTCTTAGAACTCTTGACTTGTCACAAAAAGGCGGCTAATTCAAAACACAGTAAATGCATTACAACCGAATTACAAATAACTGCTATTTAAATAAGATATACATTTTTAATAAATTATTTGTACTGGAGGGAATTATCAAATAGAACAAACAAATACGTTTTTAGAAGCAAATTTTACAAATCAATAAAAGACTCATAGATAAATAGCCTCAAAATAGTATGTATACTTTTCATTATTTTTGTTGTTGAAATAATAATACCTATAATAGGAAGACTCTAGGACTTGCCCAGTGAATAGTTTGTTAGTCTTTTAACATCTTTGCAGGATATTACTAAGACATCCTGCCAGGAATTGCCTAGGATATCCGCATTTGGGATATTCTCAGATTGTATATATTTTATTGGGATATCCTAAGGATATCCTGAGGAATGTTGTCCTCGATTGGGGTATACGGGACCAAATGAGGATATCCTAGGGATGTCATGTGCTGTGTGGGATTGGATTATAAGAAAGAAATATCCACATTAGGTATAGCGCAACTGTCACAATAATGTTATTTTTAATTTTAAATCACCCTCTTCGACAAAACCAAAGAACAAGTAAAGACATAAACACTCATAAAAAAACTTTAAAAACTTTCACATACACATGTTTTGGTACCCTACACCAAGGATACACTCTTCAATGCTACTTTTTTCGAAGTTCAAAATGAACTGAATAGTCATTACTCAAGCAAATATCTCTGCAATTTATGGTTCTAACGAACTGGATAATCCAAAGTAGATTTCGGAGAATGGCCAATACAGGTATAATCATAGAATACAATTAAATGCAAATTCAAATTCCCTACAGTGTAAGAGTACTCTAAAATAGAATCTGAGGAAATAAATATATTACTAGCAGAAAAATACTCGTAATTATTTCAAACTCTTACTTAATACTTATCATAGATAAATACAGAAACCTATATCTTTCTAAGCAAAATACTTTGCTTGCTATATGCCACGAACAACATTGGATTATAAGAAAGAAATATGCACATTACGTACAGCGTAACTGTCATAATAATGTTATTTTTAATTTCAAAATTTAAAGTTACGCTGTACGTATTGTGCATATTTCTTTCTTATAATCCTGTGTTGTTCGTGGCGTATAGCCAGCAAAGTATCTTGTTTGGAAAGATATTTATTTTTGTATTTATCTATGATACTTCTTTAGTAAAAGTTTGAAATAATTACGAGTATTTTTTGCTAGTAATATATTCATTACCTCAGATTCTAACTTACATTTTAGGGAATTTGCATTTGCATTTGATTATATTTTAAAATATTATTTTGTTATCAAGGGCAACAGATAATATTATTGCAAGCTTGCAATATTATCTATTGCGCTTGATAACTAAATTAATATTTGATATATAGCAATTTTATATAATTAGCCATTTTATAAAAAAATAAAAATAAATATTATTTAGATAGTAGGCATATTTTCCAAGATAAATTGGATTTCAAACTGTTATGGTCAACATTTCCTTAAAATGTAGTACACTTTTCAATATCACTTAGCAAAAGCACAGCATATGCTGTGGCAAAAGTTTAAAACTGTCCAATGTAAATTATCCGAAATTCACTGAATGATCTAGAATATATACACATAATGAACAAAATTGTACGATGTACAATCTGGTCTGAAAATATCGTCTAGAAAAACTGTTAAAGCATACTCTTATGACTTTTTCACTTCATTTGAGTCAATGCATTATCATGCAAAATATTTAGTACGTATACACTACACCCCTCTATCCTGACTTGACTGCGATTAGTCAAGGAAAATTGAATCATGTTAAATATAGATGGAATGAATTTAATAAATTCTAATGCGAGTAAAAGCGGACGTTCGTCTGACAATGAATCGGTGCGTACAAATGAGCAGTTTTAAAAGTGTATGATATAAAAAGAATATGTTTTAAAATGATTTGTGTCTATTGCATGTCCCAATCACGAGTCGCCAAAAAAATTAGAAAAATATATAGAACATTGTATTGCATGGTACTATTGTTTTCCAGTTTGAATTATGTGTATTTTCAATTATAAATTGAAACAAAGTTATAAACAAATGCTTTAATCAATTTCATGTTTGTATTTATTTAATTTCAGTTCAAAAAGGCACAGGTAATATTTTTATTCAGCTCGTATATTTTGCATCGGACATTCGTGCAAAATTATACTTTTATCGATAATTAAAATACCAGTCAACATAAATCACTGTTACTGGTATGGTTGAATTACTCGGTTAATAAGCTTTTTAATAATGTGTCACACGAAAAGGGTTATTTATTATTTTTTTTAAATGGGAATAATAGAGTAGCAAAATTACTTTATTTTATTTTTCAGATTATTTTTATTTGTGTTGTTATGAATACATATGTGTTAATTGCAATCTGTAAAAGGTGTTATTTTTTACAATATTACTCGAGTTTAATTATTCTTCGGGCAATTTTATGCATTAAATAAAATCATAATTGGAATTATTCCTCTAAACTAAAGATACATAACTGTTTATCTTTCTGATATCAGCAAAAAAATTACCTAATTTCTCTTTAAAAATTGGTTTATATTCGAAATGCTTATAGAGATTCCGATTTCGGGGGCTTATTGTCTTAAATTTTGTGCTTTATTTAATTTTGTTTAGTTTTGAAATCAATTTATAAATACTTATGTTTTTATTTTTATGATTTGCAGTTCTAAAGATCCGCTTCACTGAAAAGTTGATTGAGTCCCCTAGTTATATTTTCCTGTTCCGTCAATAAAGTTGGTCACTGGAAGCTTAAGTCATCTGTTGCGGTGTAGCAAATGTCCATTGAAGTATGGCAGCTTTGTTCATTTATTTAATGTCGGTCTAATTTCGCGACTAAGGTCATCAAGCCTAGAAGACGAGCTAACCTCGACCTGAAAATTTTGCTTAACTTCTCGATAGAAAAGTAGGGATTTTTAACGTGCCTAAAATTTAATAGACGTGGGGCTGATTGTTTTACATCCCCTTCATATGATGGTATAATCACTATGCAATCCTCGTCTAAAATCACAAATCTTCTGCGTGTACGTTGATATTACAATCCGCTAGAAATTGGGGAAATTTCGTTGTATTTTGCTCGAGGTGAAGTAGTAATCGCATCTGCCGTTGTTTAATTTTTTATTTTGAGATGTGAGTATATTGGGCATTTGAGTTGATAAACGCGAATAACCTGAAAATAAAGAATGTTCGAGAAAAACGTTTCAAACAAACGTTGTAATATTGGATGGGGGCAGTTCGGTTGATTTTGGGTGGGAGAATTATGGTCATTCAAGGTCAAATTCGTTTTTTAAATGGAAACCCCTATTTCTTATTACACATTCGGATCGACTTGCTAAAAATAGACTACTTTTGTTCAAAACATTTTTTCTGATGTGAGGAAAAATAAAAATTTCAGAACTTTGCGAATTTTTACTCGAAAAAGAAGAAGTTTTTGTCTAAATTGCACAAGAGGCGACTTTGGAATCATTCCATGAGTGCCCTTTTGATGCACTTGACAACTCCACCATGCTCTTTTCTGCAAAGTGCATTGGAAAATTCCGAAAAAATTTGAGAATAATTCTGAGATAATTCCAAACTATTTTTGCATCTTGCAATTTTTGTCCAAACTTCTTCGTTTTCGGAGCAAAAATATCTCAAAGTTCTAAAATTTTCGTTTTTCCTCGCCAGATAACTAACAAAAGTAGTCAATTTTTAGCAAGGAAATCCGAATTTGTAAAAAAAAATAGGGTTTCCCATTTAAAAAACGAATTTGACCTCCAGCATTCTTTCTTTATGAGAATTAGGTATTTGTTTAGTTTGCAGTGTGCTGTAAGTATTCCCACTGCACATCTCCCCTGTATTTTGCTCAGCTATCGCAGTTCGTTGTATTTAGAGTTTCTCCTGTCTAGTAGACGGAATGTCTATATCTTCCGAAAACTGGCGGATGCAAGTGGGGATGTATGGAGGTATGGGTCATGCTTACAATATTAGGCTTGAGACCACGGGCTGTCAGGTTCGAATCCTGGCTAGGGTATGGATGTTTTTAATGTGTTACTGCGACGGTAGCAGTGGAATAGACCACCGTTGAGTGGCATAACATGGCTAGTCGTTGTTACTTCTCCTAAGTTCGAGTCTTAGCAGCTGCGGCAATGTCGCAGAAAATGGTTGTTGTGTTGTTGCCCGTGTGTGCGCATCCAGGTTGAATAGTTAAATAGCCGTGGCTGGAAAGTTTATATTCTTTAAACTATTGTTATCATTTACTCAGATCTATTTGTACACCGAATCAAATTATCTATATTTTTGAAGAGGTCAAAAGTACAGATATGTCATTAATGTCGATATTTGAACAACAAAGCTCTCAAAATTGGGCACTGCGGTACAGGATAGTTACAGTATTATTGTTTTATTTACCTATCTGAACATACTGATTACGATTAGTGAGGTAAGAACTAAACAAACCCAAAGTTACATCGCTAATTTCTAATCTTCCTTGTGTTTCTTATTAATAGTCGTGTCTGAACTATATCGAAAAGCTTCTGTAAATCTACAAAAGACGAGCTGTTTTATTGCCTTTATCTACATCTACATGTTGTTGAATGTTGGAATGTCTAATATAGTATATTGAGTTTTTTTGCAGGATTTTCTTCAAATATGTTTGAAACAGTTGGTAATATAGATATCTGCCTAAGGGAGAGAGTAACTACAATCGTTTTCCAGGGATCATTTAATTTGTGTTTATTTATCATTTCATTTGTGTTCATTTTACGATATTCCACAAATGTTTATACTTCTCGTAGAGTTTTTGTTAATTTTTTTAATTTGGTTTCGCACTTTCTGCATTACTACCTACAATATTTTTACCGTAACTGATTTTTAATAATAATTATTATTAATATGTTAATCTGATATAATATTTCTAATTACTTAGTTTTAATCCATTGTAATAATATTTATCTAATTTATGTACAATATTCGAAATTTATACTCAACAAGATAGCACAAAAATTAATCATGAGAGCTCGTTTATATTTATAACTTTCCACAAATTGTGATATTAATGGTAAATTAATGTAAAAAATGTTATATAAATAATAATATTTGATACTAATTTTTGGCATTTGCTAATTAATATAAAATAATGGATATTTGAGTAATTCAGACATATGTAATAATTTATTAATCTATGTTTAGAATGTGATATACATTTGGGATATTAAAATTTTATATATTATATTATTTAATTATTAATGTTCAATATTACAGATATTAAGAGGCACTACATCATGTGTCGCACTTTTATAACACATATTTTATGTTGGATATTAGAAGTATAATATAATATAATTTTAATACGACATATAGCAACAATAAATTTGCGTTACCAAATAATGAAATAAAAGTATTTAAGACATATGTCAATTCTGCCCTATATCAGCTTTACAATGATCAGCGCCAACACATCCTTGAACTAGAACTTATGATAATAGTTGTGGTAGGTTAGGCTGGAGGGCCAAATTTTACGCTAAAAGGTTAAACTAGGAAAAATAGTACATAGTTCATAACACAAAATAACAAAAAAATTACATATCTAGAAAGTTACATATGCTTGTGACATAAATGTTGGGGTCTGGAAATTCTAACTGCCATACCTGTATAAGAAATGGGGAACGGTTAGTAATAAAGGCAATGATGTGAGAAGTTCGAGGATAGATATAACAAGAGATACAGGGTGATTCGTGAGGAGAGGGTCGTACTTTACCAAAAGACAGAAAACATTGAGGTGATCTTAAATCCCCAAACAGTAATGGCTAAAGCGGCCCCGTTTTCGAAATACAGGGTGTTTTATATTTTTTGGAAGAGTATTCTTTTCGCCATATATGTGTAATGCGTAAGAGGAATCGAATGAAATTTTGTATTTTAATTACAGTAGTCATTCGCCATCTAGTGCCTGAGGTATTAATAAAATATCAGGGCCGGACCCAGAATAAAAATATTTTTACGTTATTCCTAGAAAGTAACACTCTGTACACTGTTTATAAAATATTTGACATTAAAATATTAATTTACACATAAAAAGATACAACATCCCATAACAAAATCTTTCAGCACCATTTCATTGTTTAAATAAAAAAAATTAAATTTTTGAGGGTTCAATTTTTTTTTTCTTTAAATGAGAAATGGAGAGAAAAAAGTCACTCTAGGGATTAACTACATATTATTTTTTTTTCCCTATCTGCACTACCAAAAGGTAGTTCTCCAAACTCTGGTTTCAGCAATATTTAATTAATTGCAAGAGTAATTAATTGTTACAATCATCTAGTCTTGCCATTACATTTGTTTTAAAAGTTATGGCTACGTACTTTTTAATAATCAAGTAGGTACCTGTCAAAAATCAGTCATATTGTAATTAAGAAGTGTCACGTCACTACTGTTGCTTTTACTGGTTACAATATTGTCTTGTAATAATTCTAAATCATGCCGTTTACATACACGAGTAGATAATACGCAAATATGGTTTTTGTCTATGGATATTGCAATGGAAATGCACAAGCTGCTGAAAGGGAATAAAGACGCCGGTTTGGAAATTAACGTGTATCAGATTATAAAACATTTTATAGAGTGTTTAGACATTTTTCTGGAACTGGAACCGTTCCCTCAATCATGAAAATAGAACGTCCTGTTAGGCAGACCCGGCAAAGAAAAGACTTAATTTTAAATATGGTTGGCCAGAACCCCAAAATCAGCACAAGAAGAATTGGTCAACAATTAAATATTCCTCAAACCAGAGTTTGGAGAACTATTAAAGGCGAACAAATGCATCCTTATCATATCCAAATTGTTCAACGATTGGTGCCAGGTGATGAAGTATTTCGGTTTACTTTTTGCCGCTGGATTTTATCCCATAGACAAACTATGTTAAGAGTATTGTTTACCGATGAATCTCAATTTACCCGTGATGGTATAAATAATACTAGAAATTTTCATATTTGGAGTGACGAGAATCCCCGTGCAATAATCCGAAAGAATTCCCAACATAGATTTTCTGTAAATGTGTGGTGTGGGATGTTCAGTAATAATCTCATAGGTCCTCATATTTTTGAAAGTCACTTAAATGGTGACAATTATTTAGATTTTTTACAACATACCCTGCCAAATTTATTAAATAATGTAAACACAAGAGGAATGTGGTTTCAACATGATGGGGCTGTGCCGCATTTTTCGGTAAGAGTCATAAACTATCTGAATGAACAATATCCAAATAGGTGGATTGGTCGGGGTGGTCCCGTTGCATGGCCTCCGAGATCACCAGATCTCACACCCCTTGACTATTTTTTGTGGGGTTATTTAAAAACTGAAGTATGTAAAGAAGAAATAAATACCAGAGAGCAGCTGGTTGCAAGAATTGAGCATTTTTGCAATGAAATTAAAAACAATTTAGAGATTGTTAAAAAAAAAGCGTAAGTAAATGAAATGACAAATTGATAAAGAAAATGTATTGAATTAGGCGGTGGTCACTTTGAAAATAGAGTGGGATTCAAAATAATATAATTGGATTTAGTAAGTTTGACTGATTTCTTATGTTCTAGTTAAATTGTTAATTTTTATTATTTTGTTAAGTTTATTAATTACACATTCATTACAAAATATTTTTTTTATTTCACCAAGTATATGTAATGAATTTTTATTCTCCCTATTTGCACTACCTTTTGCTAGTGCAGATAGGGAACAAAAAAAATAATATGTAGTTAATCCCTAGAGTGACTTTTCCCTCAATTTCTCATTTAAATAAAAAAAAAAAAAATTGAATCATTAACAATTTAATTTTTTTATTTAAACAATGAAATGGTGCCAAAAGATTTTTTTATGGGATGTTGTATCTTTCTAGGTGTAAATTAATATTTTAATGTTAAATATTTTATAAACAGTATACAGAGTTTTATTTTCTAGGAATAACTTAAAAATATTTTTATTCTGGGTGCGGCCCTGATATCTTGTTAATATCCCAGGCATTAGATGGTGAATAACTACTGTAATCAAAATACAAAATTTTATTGGATTCCGCTTACGCATTACACATATATGGCGAAAAGAATATTCTTCCAAAAAATATAAAACACCCTGTATTTCGAAAACGGGGCCGCTTTAGCCATTACTCTTTGGGGATTTAAGATCATCTCAATGTTTTCTACCTTTTGGTAAAGTACGACCATCTTCTCACGAATCACCTTGTATAATAAAAAAAAAATCGGATTTAAAAATTTCACTTGGCGATTTAGTCTTATTTTATGTAGAACTACGGTATATAAAAAATGAGCTGTTAGGATATTCTATAAGTAACGGATGTAGTGGGATGAGCATGAACTAGCTGTCTCCGAGTTATTTTCAATGAAAATTTTTATGTACATATAAATTACAAATTCTCTAAAAATTGCAGACTTTCATTCATTAGTTTTGGTAAAAGAAAATATTTTTTTCTTAATTGACTGAACGGATTATTTTGACAAAGTATGGTTTAACTCTAACTGAAAGTGATTTAAAAAAAAATTTAGTTAGCGGTGACGGGATTACTTGCATAAAATGATATTTCGTAATTTCTTTTGATAAAGATATTCTGGGAGAGAAATCGTGTCTGTGTCATCTTTAAGATTCTTTCTATACCTAACCTATTTTTTATGAAAATGATTTATTGAAGAAAGAGGTACACCGTAGTAAAAAAAATAACAATTATTATTATTAATTTTTTCCAATTTAACAACTCATGATACGGGATGATACGGGAGTATTCATACAAGCGCTTTTCCAGAAAAAATAACTACATTATTACATCGTGGGCATTATGCAAAAGTCACACTTATTACTTTTGTAAAAGAAACTATCATTTATTGATTATTGAATAATACATTGTGAACAGAAAATTAAAAATATTGCAAAAGTACACTTGAACACGTCCCTACAATTGTTTTTCCGTAGTATTCTTTTGCATAGTTTCTAGATCTCCACTGTAAAGAAGTTCATTTTCGAAAAATTCATGTTTTTATTATTTTCAAATGGATGTAATTAATTCTCATTTTGTAATTATGGCGAAGGCGCAGGTGTTAAGAAATTTGAAATATTGAATGAATATTGAATGAATTCAATAGAGCTGCAATAATTGTATAACTTTTGTAGATTTATGCAGTTGGACAACTAAAAAGGGTAAAAAAAACAATGTTCGTTTAAAAAAAACGGGTCTCCTAAAATTGTAAAACCAATATTTCACCGTCGCATCGCCCGGTTAATTGAGTATTATTAAAATTGGCAATAACAAAATCGAACTCGAGACATATAAAGGACCCATTTCCATCAGTCTATGATTAATGACGCCTTGTTTCACTACCTGTTAAAAACTCGACTGACCTCCACAGAATACATTCCAGAAATATTTTAACGCAGTTAACTATGAAATGAGAATTCATTGCTTCTATTCAAAAATTCGAAATAAGAAAATTGTGATTAAAAAGGGACCTTACTTCTTTGCGCTGGGTATCTAAAAACATACAACACGGAAAAAACTGTAAACGTATTCAAATGTATTTTTACTTATATTTAGGTATATATTATAGATATGGTAAGAATGTCATGAAGCGTCGAGATTGTAAAAAGCGAACAAAATTTTTTGTTTGTCTGTAGGCCTGTCCGTTGGTCTGTCTGTCTGTCGGTTGGTCAGTCGGCCATTAATTTCCTTTGTATGCACGTTTTCTCTGGAACAGTTCAAGATTTTGACTTGAAATTTGGTATAAGTATGTAATATAATGAGATCTGGAACTAGAATGTTGGGCTGACTCCGGTCAAGGAATGGGGGGCAAAAATAGTGGTATTGTTATGAATTACACCCCCTTGGAACTGGAGATGATACGCCTATGCCTACTAATTGTGACTGGAAGCTATCAGAAAGAAATGGACTTTTCTGGAATGCGGTAAGAGAAGATTCCTGATTGCTTCTGGATGGATCTAGAGAGTCAAATTCGGAGTATATAAGGCGCGATTACCTGCGCGGAAGGAGAAGTTTTATTAAGAAGGAAGTTTATAGAAGTGACGTTCGGTAAAAAGTGAGGTTAAGTAAGAAGTAAATAAGGTTATTTTGAAGTATTGTATAGACAGTAAATTATTAAATAAAGTGTTAGTGTTTATCTCTTGTTGAAATTATTTTAGAACCCACGGATTCATACAGGGTGTTTCCAAAAGGTGAATAAACGTAACAGTATATAAGTGAAGCAAGTAGGAGTCTAGAACCTTCGGATTTGGTGTATATACTAGATGCCAAGGCCTCAAATATTTCTACAACTTTTGCCACCATCCATCACCTCCTTCATTCCATTAATAATGGGGCCGTAAAATAAAATTGAGATATTCAATCAAAATGTGTATTGTGGAACTAGATTATATTTTGAGATGATTCCGTTGAAGGCTTGGAGGGTAAATAACGGTAAATAGGGGAAAATAAGTAAAGCAAGCTAGTAAGAGTCCAGAAACTTGGGATTTGGAGATCTCCCTAATAAGCAAACTTTAGCAAAAATATTCTTAAACAATCCTATAGTATTTATTTATGTATAACGTACACTTATTTTCAGTTAAATGACAGCACTCAATTTGCCGAAAACAGCTTATTGTTAATCATAATTTTAGTACAATGCTGTCTTATTAGATGGAACCACTTCGATACAATTTAAAATTTAAGATGAGGCGTTCAAGCACTTCATTAGCATTATCTTTATCCGTAATATAAAACAAACTGATATTTTACACTTATTGAATATACTTTTAAGACTAGATAACCATCGCCGTTAGCGCAATCTAGGCTCGGAATTTAGGATTCATCTTCTTGCTCACTCTTAAGGATTTTAAAACTATTCTTTTCAGAATTGGGTAGTTGGGTAGCTTCGAAATTTTCTTGAAAACGTATATCAATAAGTGATTCCCCCTTTTACTCCTAAAACTAGAAAAACTAGAATTTAGAAAAAACTGGTTGTAGTGGAGGCATATATGTATACTTTACAGGAAAACTTATGATGTTTCCAACAACTAGAATTTTCGAGAAATTAATAATATGCGGTTGGAAAAAATGACTTCTAACTTTTGTTATTAATATTATGGAACAGGGAGCAGACTTAGTTCACACGATATTCGGTAAATTTAGTTCGTGATATAGGGAATAAACTTGAAAATAGGATGCGTGGGGTCGTTCTTCCGGTCAAGCGATTCTGGTGGTATTAACGAATACCAATGCCCTTCGTTAATGTACGTGGTTTACCTGCGCATATACACGTTTTCATCTCACGAATTTCAATTGCCGAATCTATACAGTAGAAGTCAAATTCTGGGAGCAATTATTTTCACTTTAGTGCAGTAAAAAAAGACCAAAAATACGATGAGATATGCATAGTTCTGTAACAGAAATATTATGATTTAATACCTTCTGGGGTATCACCAGGAGTATATATTTGAGTTTTGGACTTCGAAAGCCTATTGCGTTTTCTTTATAAACAATTTAGTTTTTTGAACAGCGGTTTTTTAGGTAAAGAGGTGAATATCTCCGGTTCTAGAGGTCCGATCTGGACATACAAAAAATCAATATCTTCATAATTAATATTCCAGCAAATTTGGTTTGGGTCATTTGAGTACTTACATATCATGCAAAATTGAATAAAGTAACCAACTAAATAGCGCTTTTTTTCATTTTAACGCAAAGGGACGTTAAGAATTCCGTCGGCTTTAAATTTTCAGAAAATATACCTTTTGTTGAAAACAAAACGCCATGATTTTTGGTGCCAAAATATTGAACCCTGTGGACACAAATAAATTTGTTATCTAAAATTTGAATTACCCGCCCTGTTATGCCATTACGTCCAATATGGACATTTTTTTTCAAAACGTAGATCTCGATGCCAGATTTCCTTTGACATTAATAAAAAAAATTAAAGTCATTTTGGCCACTTTTTTGGCATTTATTTATAAGCCAAATAACAAATGGATTTCTTCGGCGATTTTGAAAACATGTTTGAAAAATTTTTATCAGAGAAGAAAGAGAATTGTGAGAGCTACAATTTAAAACAAAAGTTAATTTTTGTCTATCTGAAATGGCCGATAAAATTTATTTGTTATTTGGTTTATAAATAAATGCCAAAAAAGTGGCCAAATTGATATTTAAAAAAATGTTTTTTAATGTCATCGGAAGACTGGGAACGAAATCTCCATTTGGAGAAAAAGAAAAATTCCTTTTTGGACTTAATGGCCTAAAATGGTGGGCAATTCAAATTTTAGATAACAAATTCATTCATTCATTGTTCAGTTTTCAACAAAAGGAATATTTTCTGAAAGTTTGAAGCTGATCGGAATTTTTACCATCCCTGGGCGTTAAAATGAAGGAAAGTACTTTTTAGCTAGTTTATTTAACTTTGTATGTTATGTACGTATTCAAGTGACCCAAAAACAACGCAGATTTGTTGGAAGATTTAGGCTATTTGTTTACCCCGATCGGATCTTAGAACTGGAGATATCCACCATTTTTATCTAAAAAATTAATTAATTTAAATAATTTATAAAAGAAGAACGCAATAGGTTTTGAAAGTTCAAAACTCAGATATATACTCCTGGTGAAACCCCAGAAGGTAGGAATTTATAATTTTGCTGTTAATAAACTATGCACATCAATGTCCTTTTTATACTCCACTACTCACTTGAGTGTAAATATAGCAACAAGATGTCTTCGGTTAAAGAGCTTGAAGGGGAAATCTGGACGTGGAAGTAGGAATTCCTTAGGCAGCGGTTTTCATATAATTCTCTGTGAACAGTGTATTATTCAATAATTAATTAATAAATTAGAGTTTTTTTTCAAACTGACTATAATCATGACGTAATTATCCAGTCAATTTTTCTGCAAAAACTCTTGTATGAATACTGATAAGAATGCGTATATCATCAGTTGTTCAATTGGGAAAAAATAACAATAACACTTTAATTTTTTTAAAACGGCGTAACTTTTCAATCACTTTGGTAAAAATATTTGTACCTATTAAAGAAATTATGAAGAAAAAAACATTGTTTTCAACGGATCCCGTCGCTACAAATAACTGAATCTTTACTTAAATTACTTTTAATTAGAGTTAAATCACACATTTTTGACAAACCAACTGGATTAGTCAAATAAGGAAAACAAATATTTTTTAAATTAAAAAAATGGGAAAAATATAGGACCACCGCCGAGAGTCCTGATTTACAGTTTGCAAAAGATTTCGTAGAAACCGCATAATTTTTGTTCCAATGAGTTCAGAAAGACATTTAGAAAAAACAGTACGTTGTATTTTTTGGCGGAAATGTTTGGTTTCATTTTTTGTCCAATAATTGCCCAACTTTAACGAGCAATTTAATCAAATGAATTGAAAAATTTGTTATCATACAAAGTATGCCATAAAATTAGGCGAAAAATAGTGACTTGGGGGTTTTTGGGGTCGGTGACCACGATTCTGTACTACAAATTAATCTAATGCTCAAACTGGGCCCAATTATGTCCACAAATTCTCCTTATGTATGAACTAATTGCAACAAAATGAAGTCAGTTGACTCTGTAATTTCAATTTTAGAAGTAAAATACCAAAATGACGCGACTAATGGGTCGAATTGAGAAACTCTTCCTCATTAAAAACTTGTAACGTTGCGTCGCATAAAAAGAAAAATAAGGAAAAATAAGAAACTACAATTTAACTTATCCAAAGAAAAATTAGCTTTCTAACAAATTATACAATACGTAATAATCAAAATTTGTTACATATAATATGTAAATATTACCTTTGCGTACGGCTGTGATAATAACAATTTCCTTTACAACACAGTCCTCGCAAATCCAATCTATTAATAAACCACCAATTTGAAAATCTAATTCAGTATATCAACTATGGAGGAAATTGAAAACAAATTTATTTGTTCTGATAAACTTGTTCGGCTCTATATTTGGAATTTATACGCATACTAGATATTTACGAGTAAAGAATAGGGCATTGAATCATTTTAACTTTCGTACTTATAGCATTGAAGTAAAATCGCTTTTCAGATTTATATTTAAAGTTTCCGGTATCAGCCTTGATTGATGAAGGTGTTTTCGCTGCTTTTTTAATTTGTTTTTTCCATCATTTAATTTAACGACCCCTGAAAAAAGTTAAAATTGATACAGATTTTCGCAACAAATTTCCTTTTCATTTGTCAAAAAATCAAGACGTATTGGAAATAATAATATATTGGTTTTTTATTCAATAGATAAAACAGTAATTTATAAACCTTTATACTTTGTCACTAAATGATTTAAAAAAAGTATTAGATTACATGAGTTTTAAAACGTCCTAAGTTTAAAATCAATAATAGTTTGTTATCTACTTCCGTACGTAACAGCAGGATAACTTGAAAAATACAAGTCCTAGAAAAAAACTTTAAAAACAAAAGTTGTAGGAAATTTCCCTGGATAACTGAAGGTGACCTTGGATTTGATCTTGACCGAGGCCTTCAAGGTCAAGTAATTTTTTCAAATGGGGCCCCCTACTTTTAACCTCCGAAAATGAAACTAGCGGGAAATTTCACGTTCGGTGATGACCTTCGGCACTTACAAAATTATGGTGTAAAGCTGACCTTTAGAGCTCAATTTCGTAAGTGCCGAAGGTTATACCCGAACATAAAATTTTCCTCTCATTTCATTTCCGGGGTTAAAAGTAGGGGGTTCCATTTGAAAAATCGAGTTGACCTTCAAATGACCCTGAGGGTCACTGTCAAGGTCATATCCAAATTCTCCGTCGCATGACAGGGAAATATCCTACAACTTTTGTGTTCAAAGTTCCTTTGTAGGATTCGTAATTTTCAAGTTACCCTGCTTTTCCCATACTTTCGTGACACCCGGTATAGTCCATACTTTCGATAGATACGTATACATTTTATTTTAAGCTAAGTCTAGGTCAGGAAATCAGATAACATGTTAGCTAGTGCACAGGTTATGATGCCCCTGTCAAATTAAACTGAAAAATAAAAGTTTTACTAGAGGGTTGAAAATTGGGATTCAACACACACCACAAGTACAACCCTCTTTCTTCCCTGACCGGCCTGAAGTGGCCTTGTGCGGGAGGAGCCTACACTCGTGAGACAAGTGACACACACTCAGTATCCGCGTATACTAGCATTATTTTCTTTTCCGAAAAAATCCAGTATCTCAACCGGGAAAAGGATCCAGGACTTAGGTGCTATTACCTCTCCACTGCGCAGCTATATAGTAGTAAAATGTAAGAGTAGTAGTAAAAAAGAGAGAAAAATAGATCAAATATAGATGTTAAACACTTTTTTAGTCTCACCCATAACTTACCATGTTCGCCTGTGCTTCGTTAAAAATTTTTCGAATTTATAATTTTATCTAAAAGGAGCAGTAAAGAATTTAAATATTCGTTCGCCATTGTTTACGTCGAGTTTTACATTGAAGTTTTCGGTTATATTTTACTTTCAGAAGTTTCAGAAATGCTGAATAATAAATGAAGTTTTATAGACTGGCGAGGAGCAATTTTATTAATTATTTTAATTCTTTATTGCCGTCTTAGACACAATATTCCATTAAAAGACGTTAAGTGCCACTTTGTATCTGTTCTACAGATACGAAAATTACGCATTCGATATTTAGAGACTTGACGTTTCGCTGATCATGTTGTCGGCTCCTCGTTATATACCTGGGCGCTGCTACGCTTGGTTGCACATTCGTCGTGCTCCGTTGATCGTGGCCAATTACATTACTGGTATTTGGCAAAGCCAGTCTCCATGTATTGCTTAGTCGATACCCATCTTCTCTGTTGAAATTGTTCTTATTTTTCATAATTTCCAGTGATTCCCAAATAATTCTTGGGTAATAACGCGCACTTCTGTCCAATATCCTAACGTTCTCATATTTGATCTTATGGGTCTCATTGTGATGAACATGTTCTGCTACAGCCGACTTATCTGTATATCCGAGTCTAGTATATCTCTGATGTTTCTTGATTCTGCACTGGATACTTCGCCCTGTTTGTCTGATGTAACTTTGGACAACGACCGTGAAAACCTGCATTGCACTGTATACAGGGTGTTCCGAAATAATAATAGTAAGAATAATAAATAAAACAAAAGCGATTGCATGGCACCCATCCTAACTATCTGCACCAAGATAATGTTGATAAACAAGCCTCCAATCAATGGTTAAGTCATAGCACTCTATATGGGGAAACAATTTGATTCATAATAGCTATCCAAGATAGAGTAATCTCCACAAGGAACTATAAGAAATATGTTCTGAATGAAAACATCGATGAAAGATGCCGAAGATGCGGGCAAAGATCGGAGACCATAGAGCATATAACAGGGGGATGTGAGTCACTAGTCAGTTATGACTATACCCCGCAGACATGACAACGTAGCTCCCATAATACATCAAGAACTCACACAAAAATGCAAATTAATAATTGAAACTCTGCCCTACTACAAATATCAGCCAAAAGATGTTCTTGAAAACGATGACTATATAATGTATTGGGACAGGGAGATCAGAACCGATAAAAAAATTCAGGCCAATAGACCGGATATAGTAATATATAACAAAACCAAGAGAGAGGTCACTATTATTGATGTTGCTGTCCCACTATCTAATAATTTACAAACTACATATGCAACAAAAATAAATAAATACATAGAACTGGCAACAGAAATAAAAGAAATGTGGAAAGTAAATAGAGTTGACATACGACCGATCATAATATCCGCAACAGGAATAATACCACAGAACACTATCAAACAAATAGAAGAATTGGACATAAAATATTTAACACCGAATTTACAAAAATCTGTTGTACTAGACACATGTCACATTGTAAGAAGTTTCCTATCAATTTAAAATTAATATGCAGAAAGGCTTGACAAATGTCCGTCTGAAGCAACCTACCATCGAAGTAAAACCGTTGAGACGTTTAAGACGAGATCACGAATAATAATAATAATACTTTATTAATCCAATAGATCAAACAATATTGATGTAAGAGAAGTCAAAAATAAAAGTACATTAATAATCATCATTTACAAACAATAATATGAAGAGAGAATAAAAGAACAAAAAGCTAAGTATTACTATACTATAAAAGGCATTAGTAAGTAATATATCTTTAACAAAAGACATTCGTTTTTCAAACTACAACTCTTTATGCTAATATCTAATTTATTATAAAGAATGGTACCGACAAACAGTGATGCTTCCTCTGAAAACAGGTGATAGAAGTCTGTAACCTAGCCAATTTTCGATAAAGATTTACGATATGCTAAATTCAGTGTTGCTGCTGCAATTCTTCTTCCATATGGCGGCTTCAAAATCCAGTAAAATAACCCAGCCACAAAAAGTCCTTATCCTGGAAATTGACCTAAGTAGTCTGCTGTATGTTTCGACGCTGAATTGATTGGAATTTCAAAATTTGAAATCAGCAAATTCAAAAATCCTAAGATTGTACGTTAGGAGTAGGCAGTTTTACAGTATTCTAAGGTGGTTTTTTCGCTCTAGCTCTGGTCAAGTTTCAGGATCAGGACTTTTTTGGAGCTGCGTTATTGTATTAGATTTTTCATCTTATTTTTTTTCCTCTGACCCTAATTTTGAAGCCGCAATATTGAAAAAAAGTATCAGCAGTAACACTGACTTTAGCATATCCAAATACTTACGTAAATTCTTATCGAAAATTGTCTATGTAGCCTGTTTTTAGAAAAAGGACCACTGTGCGACATAGTAAGGATTAGATTTATTAATTTTTAATCTGCGAACTGAGTGCTGCAAATTTTCTCCACGCCGTATTGTATATGATATGTTCTGAAAAGTGAATGTGTTCAAATTTTTTTTACAAACATGCTATACGTGAGCTTTCCAGTTTAGGAACATATTTACATAAATACCTATATGCATAAAGTATTTTACTTGTTCAGTTGTTTTATACTGATTTTTAATAAGCGGACTAGACAAATAATTGGCACCAGCACTATAAAACTGCATCGAAAACGTTTTTTATTCATCGCCAGACAGTTCGAAATGAAATAATTAAAAGGAGAAATAAGATTATCCTGCAGAAGTTCTGACTTAGTATTATGTTGACTGCAAGATAAGAAACACATACCGTCAGCAAGTACCCTCCTGTCCCCATTTAAGAGCTGATTTTACCCTGAAAAATAGCATGTCAGGGCATTCTAAATATACTCTATTTTTTCAATTTCATCGCTTAACGAATTATTTAATCATTTTTTTATTAGTTTATTGACAATGTTTGTGTTGCAATAAATTGTTCAATAAAATAAACTTAGCGCCATACAGGCCCGTTGAGAGGGGGGGGGGGGGGGTCGGGGGTGTTTCCCTCCGGGCCTGGCGGTTTTTGAGGGGGCCCGGTGGTTTTGAGGGGGCCCGGATTTCACCCCAAAGTCGAAGATTAGCATTTGCATCAGGTAAGACGAGACAGGTATACTTTTAAATGATTGGTAATAATAACGAGTACCGAATGAGTTGTATTGTATATATTGAGATAAATAGGAAATTGTTAGGCAAAGGAATATTCCCGCTTCCGCTATTTAGAATTTCTGTATTGTGATAAATATTTAATTGTAAGGAATATCAGCCTATTGAAACATATTCTTTATAGAATTTTGCAAACAGCAGAAAAAAATAACTATCTATGAGAACTAAAAGAAAAACTATGTGTAAAAATATTAATGAAATCTTTACATTCTCTCGATAATCTGAATTCTGGTTATGCTAGCAATTTAAAATCCTAAAATGAATTTGTTTAATTTCTTATTTGAAAATTCTCAGTCTAACACTAAAATCCACACAGTCCCCTACGCCCATGGAGATTAAACTAGTATCTACATAACCCCCTACGTCCACGAAGATTCAGTTAAAAATGAGAACAAAGGCCTAAAATGAATTTATTTATCTACCTTGTTTTAAAAATGTTTCATTCACATTGCATTAAATCTATCATTCTGTTTTTGCCTTCGAAACATTTTTCGCCCTTATTCTGGAGCTCATCAGAAAGATATAAAGCCACTCATAAAGATGTTTCATGCAAAACCAAGACAATTTCTATGAATAAGTATGAAATAGTTATATTTGACAGTGACTAATAAAAACAACAGATCCTCACCTATCTGTTAGCTAACTATTGGAGCCTATATAGTCTATGCATGTTTAAATGTGAATTATTATTTGTTTGCTTATAATTGTATTGAAACATATTCTTTATGGGATTTTGCAAACAGCAGAAACAAATAACTATCTATGAGAACTAAAAGAAAAGCTATGTGTAAAAATGTTAATGAAATCTTTGCATTTTTTCGATAACCTGAATTCTGGTTATGCTAGCAAATTCAGGTTATCGAAAGAATGCAAAGATTTCATTAACATTTTTACACATAGTTTTCTTTTAGTTCTCATAGATAGTTACTTTCTTCTGCTGTTTGCAGAATCCTATAAAGAATATGTTTCAATACAATTATAAGCAAAACAAATAATAATTCACATTTAAACATGCATAGAGTATATAGGCTCCAATACTAGTTAGCTAATGGATAGGTGAGGATCTGTTATTTTTATTAGGTAGTGTCAAATATAATTATTTCATACTTATTCATAGAAATTGTCTCGGTTTTGCATGAAACATCTTTATGAGTGGCTTTATGTCTTTCTGATGAGCTCCAGAATAAGGACGAAAAACGTTTCAAGGGCAAAGCATTTCCAAGAAACAGAATGATAGATTTCATGACAATGCAATTCATTAGAATGAAACATTTTTAAGACAAAATAGATAAATAAATTAATTTTAGGCCTTTGCCTAAAAAAGAATGCAAAGATTTCATTAATATTTTTACACATAGTTTTTCTTTTAGTTCTCATAGATAGTTATTTCTTTCTTCTGTTTGCAAAATCCTATAAAGAATATGTTGCAATACAATTATAAGCAGACAAATAATAATTCACATTTAATCAGCCTCTTCTCTTTAAAATTTTGATATATTGATACCTGAGGAATATTGTCCTCCGCTTTTCAAAACGTTGATTGGAGAGAAATACTTAATTTGTAGGAATGTCACTCCCCGCTCTTTAAAATTTCGATCGAGATCGAAATTTTTGTAGAGGTAAATAGTTTATTATTATGAATGCCATTCCCCGCTCTTCGAAATTAATATTGAAGAGATTAGTGGGAGTCGTATGTTACTACCCCCCGGGCCCCGATTTTCTCTCGATGGCCCTGGCGCCACATAATCAATATCGTTTCACTCATTCAATTTTTAATTTCAAAACAGAAAAAATTCTGTGCAATAAGACTGTCCTTTATAATTAAATATCTGATTTTACGAGATTATAAATAAAAGTTTGATTTCTAAATTTTTTTTAAATACGATTTTTATTTCGATAGGGCGCCTGGACTACCAGTAGTTTCAACTAATACATTCTGTTGAGAATACTCTTTAAAATAAAAAGAGGTCTTCTTAGTTTTGTAGTAGAAAAAGTACTTAACTTCTGAATTTTTCCTGTAATTACGTTAATAAATAAATTTCATTTGCTGTTCGTAACTTTGTTAGGTATACGTAAGGATAAATACATTTTAAAACTTAAAATGGCTTCCATTAGCCGAGTACACATAATTATAAAGTTTTGGTCCAGGAAAACTAGCTTTAAATTGCAGCAAGGCAGTCAAGTCACATGCCAAAGAAAGCGTTACACTGCAGCTCTTAATAACCGCAAGAGCAAGAAGTTTGCAATCGGCACGGACTTTTATTATTTCATATACTTTTAATAATCTGTCAAATGGAAGAAATAAACAGGAACTTATTTCGCTAATATAATATCCTTTACACGTGTGACTTTTATTAACCTACTAACTGGAATGTGACGTACCAGCCGTAAAAATGTGTTCTTGAAAATAAAGTACCCATCTAAAGTCTCCCGTTTCCTAATTTTTGAACCAATCGAGTTAAAGAATTCGAATAGTATTGAGATTGAACTATTAAGTACTCTTTGAGAACGAATTGATTTTTGAACATTCAGATATGACACTAGAGGCACTAATAACTTAAATTGGAAAAGGTATCATAGTAGGACGATATATCAGTTAGTAGATAGTTAGCAGTTTTTGAAATTGTTGACTGTGCAGAAAAATTGTAAAAGCCTTTTTACGTAGAATTTGTTTTCTGTCCATTTTGCTGTATCTCATTTATTTACGGTGAAACAGAAAGCTCAGGTGCCAGATACCTTTATGGCGGAATACTCATTATCTTTAAAAGCCGACTGAGCAGGGTTTGAGTAGCTACAGTGAAAATACGCTAATCTTCAGTGGGCCAAGGAAAAACTATACTCCTCATACAAATCAGTAAAAGGCACAGTTCATAATATAACAATATGTATGTCGGAGACGTCCCCTTCACGTTCCTCGTGCGGACGCCTTCCGATACTTTCCTAGACGCCTTTCGACAGTCTTGTCTGTTTCATAATTCATTGAAATCAAGAGAACGTTGTCAAAAAGTAAGTACCGATTGCATTAAGAAATGTGAAGAGTAAACATCTCGATATGTTGTCGTGTGAACCATAAGATGACGTCTGGAGTCCCTGGAAGCCCTCTTCCTGGCGAGCGGAACAACATGCCTGAAAGTCCCGTAGATAAGTACCTATTCTTAAGATAAACTTGGTAGAGAGTAGTTGAAATCGCGGGACTGGCAGTGATGGACTGCTAGTTCCAGTATTTTGGTGGTATTGTTTTTTCAATCCTGAGACATTTACCTGTTTAGATAAATCGTAAATCATGTTACTTTGTTATTTATGCGACTATTACTTAAGTGATTTTATTGTGTTTTTTTTATCAATGTATGGCCTAAATCTAATAGATCCGCCCTAAAACGTCTCTCGCCCTTGGCCTATCCGACATGTATTACAATACAAGCTACTGTTTATAATATTAACTAGTTACCTAATAATTAGATTAACAAATCAAACAAGCTACCAAGTACCAGAACTTAAGCTTCGGTGAACGGAAGCTCCACTGTATGTAATGGTAGGGCGGCGCTTATAATAAGGTATGGGATTGGTAAACGAAGTCAATGTCTGCAAGCGGTGAATTGGACGGTAATACAGACAATCAGACAGTTCACCACGGATACCAGGAGAGAGGAGCAAGTAGCAAAAATATATCATGTAACGCAACTAACAATTTATCAACTTGTACTTTCAGCTTGGCTAATGCACAGTACCATAAAGGTAGAGCTATAATAATAGCTGCAGACGAAGCTGAAAGTAAATTGTGATTAGTTACTACATCCACCTCAACGTTGCACATTGATAAACTACTCCAGCAACTGAGCAAAACTGTGCTCAGTGTATCCGATGAAAAACTATTCCGGCACATGAGCGCATAATTTTCCCAAAGCTGAAAGGTAAAGTGTGATTAGTATACGGTCCCTAGATTAGATTAGATTGGACTAGATTAGGAAGGAGGAGCTGGCCAACTGGCCTTGACCACCGTGACCCCCATGGATCTATTGTAGTGCTCCAATTTGTTTTCCTTAGAGCTCCTTATTCAGCTTTGTCCTTTCTATCAGACTCCACAGCCTTGATAGGGTATCCTTAGTGTAGCTATCAGCTCTTGGTTTTTCATCACCAAGTAGTTGGAATCGCAGTCTAGCAAGGCCTTCACAATGGCACAATACATGGACTGAGATTTCCTCTGCCTCTTGGCAGAATCTGCATGTTGCGTCCTCTGCCAAACCCATTAGACTGAGATGTCTCTTAAGTCGACGGTGACCAGTTAGAAGACCTACTATTGTTCTAATGGCCTTTCTATTTTGGCCTAATAGATCCTCCGTAAATTTGGCTGATCGTTCTTTAATGAACTCTTTAGCCTGTCTCTGTCGTAGGAAATTCTTCCACCATTCCAGAGATTTAATTTATACCCATTTGTTAATGGATGCTCATGTGCATGGCCTGGCCACACCGCAAAAGGGTTCGGGTACATAAGGGCGTTACCTGCGCCTTTTCTGGCCAGTTCATCGGCCTTTTCACTCCCCTTGTGTCCCTTATGTCCTGGTACCCACGCTACGGTCACTTTGTTCTGACTTCCTAGGTCTGTAAGGGCATTTATGCAGTCCCATACAAGTCTCGATTCGACTTGCGTGGAACCGATTGCTTTTAGAGCAGCCTGACTGTCGGAAAAATATGACAATCGACTGATTAACAGTTCGTTGCCTGGTAATTTCCTTTGCGCCCACTGTATTGCGGCCACTTCAGCCTGAAATATTGTGGCGTATTTTCCTAGACTTATTGGGATTTTCGTTTTTGACCTTATCTCATAAATCCCAGCTCCGACTCCCTGTTCTGTATTAGAGCCGCCTGTATACCAGACTGTTTGTACCGGTATTGGAGCGCCGTTTGTCCAGTCCTCCCTGTCTAGTATTTTAATTTTGAAATTTTTTATTAAAGTTGAATTGGCCACGCACGCAAGTTCCCGCGACTACTATATTTGTTTTCTAAAGAATGATTTGTCGTTTAAGGAAACGATTTTCGACGACCTGGATTTTATACATAACTAAATTATAATTAAAACATTTTTAATACGATAAATAAACACTTATTAGAAATGAGTAACAGTAATAATTGTGCAATATTGCCTGTGGAAAATTACTTCGTTACAAAATATTTGAGTTAGTGGTTAAAAAATTGTTTTTTACTGACCCACATTTGATTCGATTTCATAATCAATTTGCAAGTATTTTCTTTTTTTTTCTAATTACAATGTGGAGAAGGATGTTTTAAGAATTTTCAGCCAGCGAAGTTCTAGGTAGGGCATATGTCCTGGTTACTATATATAGTTTTCTCGAAATCAGGCTAGGAAGCACGATAACTGTCCAAGATAGTGATCGATTTCGATGAAACTTGGTGGGATCTAGGATACACGGCCACAGATGAAGACTATTGCTGGCGACCCGAATCCGTTGTTGGAAATTAATAAATCCTGAACCGAAGGTTCGGTTTTTTATATTCAAAAATGGCGATTGTAGGGCTCGCTTTGGTCTATTAGGTGACGTTAGTGAGAAATTTGGCAAGACGAAAGCGAATCTACAAATACTGGAATATTTGATATTTTTGATAAATTCTACAAATATCGAACAGTTTCCTAATAAAAATCGAAAATTAAGCATTCCGTCGATCAATCTCTATAACTAGTATAAGGCATGGACTTTTTTGGACAAAAAATCTGTAATAGAGTTTTTTCTAAAAATTAAAAATACCTAAACGAGTTATTTACGAAGATGCATTCCATAGAATTATTTTAAAAAATATTACAAATTGATAAATTCTCCGTGCGATATAGGTGCAACAAAAATCTAATGTTATATTTAAGACATCATCATTCATTTCCTTATTTGAGTAAGTAATGGTGTTAAATTTTTGGGGTGGCGCGAAGTAGGCTTTAAGCTTCAGTTATTGTAGCTAAAATAATTCCAACTTTATAAAGTAGAAAAACTGATTATAATAAATTTGCATCTTTTGTAAAATTTTGATATTTTAAATAAGTTTAATCAATTTCAATTTCTGCATTGTAACCATTGTAAAAGAAACATGCAATACCAAACAGGTTTTAGTATGAAACAGATTTTGATATCGTGCCTTCTCCAAACAGTTTCTACTTTAGCTATACACGAAATTATCTATAGGTGTCCAAACCAAAAAAAAAAAAAAATTAAGATCATCCTATCGTAGAAAATTCTATATCTATAAATATTTGACAGATTTTCATTTACTAAATAAAAATAGAACTGATGCCCTTTCTGTGTTTCAAATGTAGTTAGCCTTTACTTTAGTCAATGCAAAAAGGAAAAAAAAAAGAAAAATAAAACATGTCAAAATGTACTGAGTCATCTTACGACCGAACCTATGAAAATGTGTTTAATCATCCCAACAGAGATAAAAAGCAGATCAAAATGCAGTTTTTTTAGCTTGTTTAGAATTTTTACTTTCTGTGTACCGTCTACTCGAAAGCTACAATTTGAGGTTACGTGTTAATCCATTTAGTATATTTTGTATTGTTTTTTAAACATGTTCTTATCATTTGAACTATATATTCATAAGTAATATGTTATCACCCCGTTTCTCCTATTTTTTGTTGAGTAAAAAGTGATTAAATATCAATGGTATCTGATGTATCTTTATGTTTTTTCTTTTTGTAGATTTCGATTACGATACCTTTTGTTCTGTGTACAATACAAATCAATTCAATAATTTCTGTCTCCGCCTGAAAATACCTCTTGTTCGGGCTATTTGGGTCATTTGAATTTAAAAATGAAAATTAAGTTTGCATACGAATATTCTAGAGTCGTCTCAAACTTAAAAATACATCAAACAAAATAAACGCCTATATATTAATTAAAAGAAAAATATTGTTGCATTTGTAACCACTTGATGTAGCGATAAGTGTACTTCCCTTTAATAAGTGTGTATTCAATATTGAGATCACTGACTTCTTCCTCAAAATGTAAACGATGAAATTAATTCTTCAGCATTTTCAATACAACTTTTTATAGAATTTTGAGTTATCCCTTATCTTACAATATTCAAAATATTACGAAAAATATTACGCATAATTTTGTAAACACATATCACTTTCGAATATTATTCCATGTTTTTAGCAAATGACTTTTTAGCCACAGAAAGGATATAGGTATGTTTCAAAGGTATAATATGCATTTTAATGCAAAAGAAATACTGTTTACATCAAAACGTGTCGTTTGATAAATGATTGATTAGTTTCAAACAATATCAATTACTAACATTTCCTGACATTTCGTATGATAAATGAATTTTTTGCCGGTAATCCTTTTATATTCTATTGAAATTCTGCCTATATGATCGTGATGTTTTATACCGAAGTCAACTTAATTAATAAGTTCAGTTAATAGAGGAAATTGTAATTTTCATACAGTTTCTCTAAAAGGTGTATCAAAAATTTGAGACTTAAGAGGACTGCCAGCCATTCTTAGCAATAGTTTTCAAATATATATGGCTAGAAATATTACTGTATTTTTTCAGATTGATAATTACTCTTGTAAGGGGGAGGTTTCTTGGGGTAATGTTTTTCAGACAATGATATATTATGATTTCAGAGTGATGTCATTTATTAACTTTATTAGCATAAGAGCGTGATCAGAATTTAGATCAGCAGTATATACAGGGTGTTTCTTAATGACGTGCTAATATGTCAGAGTATGATTGCTTAAGTCATTTTATGAAGAAAAGTTCATATGAAGATATGTCCGATATGGCCTAAATTTGTTTTGCTACAGGGTGTTGAATTAATTTTTTTAATAGTTATTTTTTAATATCTCAGAAAGTACTTTATCTATTATTTTCAATTTTGGTACGTCTTAATAGGATATAAAACCACATATTTCACTTAGAAAAGTTATTTTATAATTCCACCAAGATTGGCAAGCATCTATCTGCTGTAAAAACTAATACCTATTATTACAACATTCACCCAAATATTTCTAAGTCACAATGATATCATAATTGTCACCTTAGTAGAACAACCATATCTTATCATAAGTAGAATTAAACTTAGTCATAGTAAGTTTCCCGCTCACCTATATAAAAAACTGCTGCCTAAGGAATCACTACTTCCACATCCAGATTTCTCGCCCAAGTCACTTTAGAGGAAACATCTTGACTATATTTACACTCTAGTATGTGGAAATTATTGATCATAGAATTTTAAGAATATTTGGGGCAGATATCATAGAAAAACTTGAGGCGTTGGTTTCTACCATATACGTTAAAAATTAAGTTTCTAGCTTGGTTTACTTATTTTGCGCTACTCACAACCTACCACCTTCCACCCCTTCAACGGAATCATCTCAATCAGGTGCCATTACTATACATACGTGTGCTATTTTTCAAGGGAATATCTCAATATTATGTTATCAATCCCTTTAATAATGGAGTGGAGGTGGTGGTGGTGGGGGGATTGAAAAATGTTAGAAAGAAATCTGAAGCCTCGGTTTCCAGTATATACATCAAATCCCAAGTTTCTGTTCTTGCTTTACTTATTTCGCCCTATTTACTTCTACTTACCCCCACTCCTTCAACGGAATCATGTCAAAATATAATCCAATTTCAGATGTAGTTATAATACATACGTGTACAAAATTTCAAGTGAAAATCTGAATTTAATTTTATCATATCTTTGAAAAAGGGAGTGGTGTGGTATATAAAATATAATCTGGTGCCAGATGTCGTTATAATACATACGGGTATCAAACTTCAAGTGAATATCTCAATTTTATTTTATCAACCCCTTTAATAATGGAGTAGGGGTGGTGGGAGGTTGACAAATATTATAAAAAAATCTGATGCCTTGGCTTCTAGTACATACACCAAATTTCAAGTTTCTGTACTTTTACCAGCTTGCTTTATTTATTTTCCCCTATTTACCCCTAATTTAACCGCCAACCCTTCAACAGAATAATCTCAAAATATGATCTATTACCTGATGTCAATATAATATATACGTATACCAAATTTCAAGTGAATATCTGAATTTTTTTTATCAATCGCTTTAATAATGGAGTGGGGGGTGGTGAGGGGATGGAAAATATTTTAAAGAAATTTGTGACCTTGGTTTCTAGTATATATACCAAATTTCAAGTTTCTGTACCCTAACCAGCTTGGTTTTCTTATTTCCCCCTGTTTACCCCCCCAACCCTTCACCAGATATGTTCAAAAACAATCCAATTCCAGATCTCGTTATAATATATATGTGTACAAAATTTCAAGTCAATGTCTTAAACCGTTCCGGAGAAAAGGTGCGGACAAAGAGTTACAGACAGACAGACAGACAGACAGACAGACAGATAGACAGACGGACAGCCAGACAGACAGAACGACAAACAGTCAGACCAACAGACAGACAGAAAATTTGTTTTTGCACAAATTTAAAATCTCGACGTTCCATGGCATTCTAAACCTATTTCAAGCAAAACATTTTTGAAATTATTTTTACGATTACTATACTTCCAGTCCACTACGTGGATGTGGAAGTAATTGGAGTACGTGAAGATCCATACTGCCTCTGTGGCGCAATTGGTGAAGTGAATCCATATTTTATTTAATTGCCCATTAACAGAACCTATATCAAACCATTTTCTTAAATTCCTACATGACAATGATTTTACTTCACCCATATGGTTACCATATTTTTTAAGTCTAAAAAATCCTGATTTAATGAAAAATATGTCTCTTTCTTTTTTGACGCCTACATTGACATTTAGGTATCTTATCCAAAACCCTTGTTTATTCCCTTTCTTTATTAAGCCCTTCCAACTGTGGCCCAACTGTGTTTGTCTTACTAAATGCCCTGAACGGCCCCTGGGTATACCTTTGTAATTTTTTATATCCGCTAATTCGGTTTATTTTTTTCTCTTCTTAGGTAGTTATATCTTCGTGGCCAAAACACTTTGATTGTAAATCCAATAATCTGAGGAAAAAGAAAGTTCCACCAGTGACGTCCCTGCAAACATGTCCTCTGATATTTCATACAAAGAAAGTGATGCGCCACTGACATTTTTCCATATGGATATTGTTTTGATCATCCTGGTCAGTTGTCCATGAAAAAGGTCTGTTGTGTTTTTCTCATCAGACGCACGTTTCTTGACTAAAACAATTAAATTCAAATTGAAACTATCTATTATGAATAAATATAATAATGATAAATTTGTTTTATGAAAATTGTTGCAAATGGCACCTTCACTTAATAAGCATGTTTTCGTATTGTTTTACATGAGGCAACTATTCGTTTTCTTAAATCTTCTAAAGTTTTAATGGAAGTTTTATACGCCAGGGTTTTAAGATAACCCCACAAAAGGAATCCAAACTATTGAGGTCGGGAGATCTTGCTGGGCATTGTCGAGGTCCTCTGCGACTATGTACGTAATGCATTTTCGTCATTCTCGCATTCGTATAATTCATTATATTTACTAAAATATTCGACGAAAAACAGCCAAATAATAGAATAAACACAATAAAGCACTAAAATTCGAAGAAATAATACGATTAGATGGTTTTGAACACTAACAACTTACTTTATGTTAAGAAAATATTTCTTAACTTTGAAAATGATGTTTGTAAAAACGTCATTTATTCCAGGATAACTAGATTTATGTGTTCAAAAATTATTAGTCATTACTGCTAAATGAAGCAATTTGATTTAATTATTTGAATCAAGAACTGTACGTCTGAGGAGAAAAGCAAAAGGAACCGTTTTCATGTAGAATTGAGCAGTCTAATCAGGAAAAAAATCCACATGGAAACATGTCAATAGCGTACCATTTTTTTTTTGGTAAAAGATATCAGAGAACGTGTTCGCAGGAACGCCACTAGTGGAGCGATAAAACGGAAAATTCAACACCGTGTAGCAAATAATTTAAGCCGTTGCGGACAATTGTTCATATGACCTAAAGAATCACACCTTGAAATATTAGCACGATATTAAGGAACATCCTGTATAAAAATAATCATATTATGTTGAAAGTTATACTAATATTTTTTATTATTTTCAGGTAAGTTCTTCAACAAATATGTTTTCCACATAAAGTAAGTAGTAATTGTTCCTTTATTTATTTAATCTGATTGAGACAGTTCACTTTGAATGGTTTGTCTCAAAATTACCCCTTGTTCATATTTATGATTTACTCATTAAAAATAATACTGTCACTTCAACCTCCCAACCCAATAAGATGGGAGAGATTACTGCAATTGTTAAAAAAAAATTGAGATAATAATAGATCAATTGAGAAATTCAGTACGTAGCGTTGCTACCAAGATAAATCATTACAAAGCTTACCTGTGATAGAATAATACTCAAATAACAATTTAAATGCTTTTTAGATTTATTTAGGTTTTATCAGTATTTTATAATGGCCACCTCATAAACCACTGATTTATGCAAGATTTATTAAATGTAAAATGCACTTAAAGATAGTTTTAAAAAGGCCTTCAAGAACTTACATTAAAACTAAATTATCTTTTAATCTTCATTGGCTTATGATTGACTTATCGAGGTATTTGTCAAGCCTTCAATAAAACTTTAAAGCTGTTAAATTCAAGTTAGGAGGATCAAGTTTTATAGAGATTAAGCAAATGTTATGGTTTATCAATGGCTTATGAAATTAATTTGAGATGGTTGTTAATGCTGGGCTATAAATTTAGTATGATTTGAAATCACTAAGTTTCAGGTCGAACCTTCATAAAACCAACTGCTTGCTAAAGTTTTTATGATGTAAATAAATATATTTAATATATCAGCCTTAAACATAAAAGGATTTAGTTTACCTTTATCCAGAGTATATGTTTTAAAGTATATAGTTTTAAAACTGTGATAAGATATATATACATATTCGTTGGCACTTTATGTATGACGTGGCACTGGGGGAATTTATAATTATAAGTTGTAGAGACTTTTTTCAAAAGCGGCAAAATGCTAAGAGGACTGGTAATTTTAGGAGAAAAGTGCAGAGAAACGATTTTGAAAAGTATTTCACAAAGTTCGCATATTCCAATAAATACAGGGTTAAGAATTCTGCACAATGAAGGAGAGGCAGTGTTGCCAAGTTTGTATGAAGAAGCTGCAACTGATGTAGAATTACATGAAATTAGAGAAAACTGGTTATCCGAGCACCATAAATTCTATAGGTTTTAAAGCGGTTGTGTTATCTTCTCAAATGGTTTAAAACTGGCTTTAAGATAAGCCTACAAGTTTAAAAAAATATGTTATGACGAATGCGGCTTAAAATAAACATTTACAAGAATAAATAGATATACTTAAAGAGCTGCTGGTACTGTAATAGGCATTTTAAGACAAGACGTGTTTGAAGTATATAAGGTTTATACATACAGCCGATATTTCCAGCCGTCGAGGAATATAACAACGGCCAGCCATATTGGAATATCCCAAACTGAACAAAAAAATGTAATTTGTGTCTAATAGAAATGTTTTTTAAAAACCATTTTACATATACTAAACCATATTATGGGTATATGCCAAAGCTCTCTTTACTTTTTAAGTCACAAAAAAAAATAATTATTTATATATTTTTTTTAAATTGTTCTTTTAGACAGCGCACGAGTTATTAAGAACTAACGAATACATGTTTTACAGTAAACTTAGCCTCGTTGAAGATTTTAGCCCACTATAAGTAGTCCCATCAATTAATTACATGTTGTCCATCTTTAAGTGTTTTTTTGAATTATTCTCAAAAGTCGCCGTGCATGTTATAACCCATATAACTATCGTAGCCCATAGTGCATGTAGAATAGATTTATTTGCATTTATTTTTACTTCATTAAATACAAAATGTCCGTTCAAAGCATTTGTGTGTGTCTTTAAACTTTTGATATAGTGCATATCCTACGCCAAGTATGGTTTTATTATACTCTTCAGATACTTTATGAGTAAATCTTTGGATAATACATTTAAACTTGAAAGTTTTAATAGTAGTTTAAAAAGCGGCTTGTCCTTCTCTAGATGGGCCCCTGTACTCTTATAAAAGTTTTAAATCCGCTTCATACAGTTCTTCCAAAGTATTTGCGTTTATAAGTAGTCTTGGGAATAAGTTTTTAGGATAATTTACAAATTATTTTAAAACTACAATTGTTACTTTGGTACGATAATATTGCTTGAATATTAGAACCGATACAATATACGAATATAGTCAACGAGTCATGTTATGCGCTTGCGGAAATGGATTTTAAACGAAAATAGTCGATTGTTTACCTGGCTCACCATTATAAATAAACTTTATACCTGGATCTTAGAGGTCTCGCTTTATTTGTATAATAGCATTAGTAGATTCTATGATTTGAAAAAGAAAAAAACGAAAAACGTGACTATTGTCTGATGCAACCAAAGTAGTTCTCCCCCAGTTCTCGAGGATGCTGAACACCGTGGTGGTGCCAGAATTTCTCGTCGGGCCAAATACCACCCCCAAACGGGGTCAAACGCGTATTGATAATGTTTCGCGGAATCTAACTTATTGCCACCTGTTTCTGAGAATGCCCATCATGAAGAGGACCACAGGACGCGTACCTGACAGCCGCCTATCCCCTCAACGGCCAATAAACACCCTTCTAAGGGGTAAGAGAGTGCTTTCATCATACCACTGGACATAAAGGTTTCCCTCTCGTTTTCGAGCATGACGAACACGGAGAAGATCACGAATCGAGTGCTTGGCACCCGTTCACCCTTCAATGGCAAAAAATACCCCTTCGTATTTTCGTAATGACTGAAACTGCACGGGTTCAAAGAACGTAAAAAATAAATTTGAAAGCACGTGGGTCCACGGGAGTGAAGAGTATATATCAGCTCCACATAAATGAAGATGACTACTTTGTTGACTAGATCGAGGTGACATCTTAATGCTTTTTCCTGTGTGGCATCCTTAAAAACCGGGGGCGGAGGACTTTGCTAGGGGGTATGCTGAGAAAGCACTCTCACCCTTTGGAGGGTTGTTATTGCCATTTACGGGGATGGGTCACCCCGGGGAGAAATTCCACCATTACCACGGTGTTCAGGATCTTCGAAAACGGGACATCACCAAGTAAGAGTCCCTCAAACAATTATAATACACGTTAACCCCCATTTGGAGATAGTTTTTGGCCGTTTGCGGGGGTGAGTCACCCCAACGAGAAATTTTGCCACCACCAGTGTTCAGCATCCTAGAAAACGGGGGCGAGTACTAATCTGGTTGCATCAGGCAATAGTCGGGTTTTTATCCGACTCGCAGAATCCACTAGATAGCCGTAGGTCATACTGGGTGGCATAAAAGTATGGGAATAGCAGGATAACTTGAAAAATACGAGTCCTAGAAAAAGTCGTAAGAAATTTCTCTGGCTATCTAACGGCGATCTTGGTTTTGACCTTGATCGTGAACTTCAAGGCCATTTGAAGTTGAAGCCGATTTTTTCAAATGGAACTCCCTACTTTTAACTCTGGAAATGAAACCAGCGAAAAATTTTACATTCGGATATGACTTTCGACACTTACAAAGTTGACCTCTAAGGGTCATCTTTACTTTACTTGAATTTCAATTTGGCAGCAGCGAATAATGGACGTGTGCGCTGAGATTAGAATAGAAATGATAAGAAGCACAACTGGTAACTTTTATATCCCTGTAGCTCACTGTCAAACTGCCAATGGCGAACAATTTGAACATCCGCTGTAATTACAAGACAAGTACGGGGACAGCAGAATAACTTGAAAAATACGAATTCTAGAAAACATTTTAAATACAAAAGTTGCAGGAAATTTCCCTGGCTATCTGACGGTGACCTTAGATTTTATCTTGGTTGTGACCTTCAAGGTCATTCGAAGGTCAACTTGATTTTTCAAATGAGACCCCCTCTACCTTTAACCCCGAAAGTGAAACGACCGGAAAATTTTACGTTCGGAGTGACCTTCGACACAATATTATGGTGTAAGTCCTTTACAGGTCAATTTTGTAAGTGCCGAAGGTCATATTCGAAAGTAAAATTTTCCACTAGTTTCATTTCCGCGGTTAGAAGTACGGGGTTCCACTTGAAAAAATCACTTAACCTTCAAATTACTCTAAAGGTCACGTCCAAGATCATCGTCAGATATCCAGGGAAATTTTAAAGCTTTTTCTAGGATTCGTACTTTTCAAGTTATCCTGCTGTTCCCATATTTTTATGCCAGCCGGTATGATATTTATTCGCTCTTATTGAATCATCTATGGACATTAAACTAACATTATTTATCATAAATACATAATTTATTATAAATAAATAATTTACATAACTTAATACAAAGTAGTAAAAGAATATTCAATTTATTTCAAAAATTAAAAAATGATTCTAAAAATTGGCGGTCTGCGCTCTTGACATTGCTGAGATTGTGAACACCTCCTTTGTCGGTCTTTTTTTATGATTTTCCAATTCATATTAGCTAAAGTACCTATACAAATTGTTTTACACTCAACGATTTTTTTCAGGAAATAGTTGTTCTGCTGTTATCTTTGTGTATATTCTGGTTAAGAGGTGGAACAACTATCGCTAAATCCCAGCAGGACGTTAATATAAAAGCCGATTAAAAAAAGCAAATTTCTTGCACTCGAGACTGTACGTTAAGGCTATGTGTTTTATGAATTGAAAATGATGTTGGAATTTTTATTATTAATTTAAATTTGGAAATTACTATGTTAGGCTTTACTATTTATATATTTATTACTAGGAAATTTGCCAATAAAATACTTTATATCAATTTTACATTAAAAAATAGTTACAAATATTCAATATTCTTCATTGGCAGGCACATAACGTAACGTAACAAATAAGTGTATTAATAATTTATATTTAAATTTAATGTTTTTCAACTGAAATTACTAATCAATACAAATAATACAGAATGTATATGTAAATATTATTCTTGTTATTGTTATCCCTTTATTCTATAAAATTATGGTCACCATAGTTAGAGTATTATATTTTCCAGAAATTTATATATTTGATATTGTCACGACCGCCTGTAAAGAACGAGGCCACTTGGCTTATGAAAGGTTTCGGTTGGGAAGGCAATCAGAAAATAATATGGACGAAAATAAAAATGGAAGTAATTTATTATTCAATATAAAATCACCTACAACATAGCAAGAGATTTATAAGCATAACAAACAAAATAAAACAAATAGAGATTGTCTTGATTGAAATTATACATCAGTGTGCATTCTGGTTCTGTTTCAGTTATACGTTATAATATACATTCTTAATAAATACTACTAAATCAGCAGACTCAATCTATGAGTTCACGAACTCCAGTAGTTTTGCCCCATTCTATATTGACTTCGGGTTTCAGTGTAAAAAATTTAAAAATAATCTTTATGACCATAATTTGCTTGAATTAGACATTTACTTGATACAAAATGTTTGCAAGGTTAATACTATTAGTTAAGGATCGTACAAACATTAGTAGAGGAATAAAACCTTTTTTTTGAGTCTTGGTTCCGATTTTACACTCGTGCCAAAAACACCTCAATATTGACCAAGTTGCAAAACCCGTTTTTGCATATTAATCCTTTCGGTGACATAAGAAAATGCTGGCAATAGCACCTTAGCTGTAACGAGGCATTTCTCATTACAGAAATTACACTCCAGATCATCATCATAACGCTTAAGATGTATTCCAAATTTCGTTAAAAAATCCCACAAGTTGAACCTAGAGCGGAACCTGACGACATAAAATGCTGACAGGAGTATTTTTGGATTTTTCTCCACGTCTGGAAACATATATCATACTGCAAACAAGAAGTTAACAAAACATCGATGTGAAATTTCACTTGGAATTGGTCACACGACTCCTTCCATCGCCCGGCCATAGTAAGTTTTGCTCATTCCGCACCCTTGCACCTACTGACAAAGACCAAGCAAAAAAACCAGAGACCGGTCAATTTTCGCAACGAATGCGAACGGAGTTCTAATGACATTCTAAACCTATTTCAACAAAAAGAAATTTTCTTTAATGATTACTATAAATGAAGCAATTATGTGTTTTCGATAGAAGGGACCTGTAAGCAACTCCAAAAGCAATTTTCTTGTTTTTAACCGGTATTTTAACTTACAGCTGCTTATAAAATCTTTCTCGTATATTGGATATACTATATAAAACCGCTGCCTAAGGAACCACTACTTCCACATCCAGATTTCCCATTTAAGTCTCTTTAAAGAAAAACATCTTGACTGTATTTGCACTCTAGTATGTAGAAATAATTGGTTATAAAATTTTAATAATATAATATTTGTGGTAGATGTCATAAAACAATTTGAGGCGCTGGCTTCTATCATATACGCCAAAAATGAAGTATCTGGACTCTTATGAGCCTGCTTTACTTATTTCCTTGTTTACCTCCCACCCCTTCAGCGGAATCATTTCAATTAGAGGCCATTACAATATTATAAAAAATCTGATTCCTTGGCTTCCAGTATATACACCAAATACCAAGTTACTCCTACCAGCTTATTTTACTTATTTTCCACTATGCACCCCTATTTAACCCCCAGCCCTTCGACGTAATCATCTAAAAATATAATCTAGTTCCACATTTCGTCATAATCCATACGTGTACCAAATTTCAAGTGAATATCTCAATTTTGTTTTATTAAACCCTTTAATAATGGAGAGGCGGTGGAAGGGGACAGTGACTGAAAATATTACAAAAAAAGTCTGAGGTCTTGGCTTCTGGTATATACACCAAATCCCAAGTTACTGTACTCTTACCAGTTAGCTTTGCTTATTTTCCCCTATTAAACCCCCATCCCTTCACCAGAATTAGCGCAAAATAAAATCTAGTTCCAGATGTCGTTATAATACATACGTGTACCAAATTTCAAGTGAATATCTCCATTTTATTTTATTATACCCATTAATTAGGGAGAGGGAGTGATGGAGGGTGGTTTAAAATATTATACAAAAATGAGATATCTGATATATACATCAAATCCCAAGTTACTCACTCTACTATTACAACTTGCTTTACTTATTACCCCCTTTTCACCCCTATTTAACCCTCAACCATTCACCAGAATTCACGCAAAATTTAATCTAGTTCCAGATATCGTCATGGTACATATTTGTACCAAATTTCAAGTCAATGTCTTAAAAGGTTGCTGAGAACACTTGCGCACAAAAAAGTTATAGACCGACAGACAGAACATTTATTTTGCCCAAATTTAAAATCTTGACGTTTTATGACATTCTAAGCCTATTTCAACAAAAAAAAAAGAAAATTGTTTTACGATTACTATACTTACTTCCACTCCGCTGCGTGGATCTGCGAGTAATTATAAAAAAAATACATATGTGCCATTTAAAAAAATATCGATTACGTACGTTACCTCTGACCAAAATAACATTTCAAAACACTGAATAACATAACATCATAACAAAACGTATTATTTTTAAAAAGCAGAGAAAATTGAATGATTTAGTTCCAACGTTTTTATTTATTATAAAAGAACTAAAATACAAATCAGATGTATCAGCATGAAGAGGTGTTTCATATTAGAAGATAAAACAATATAAAACATACAAAAATATATAATAAGTCTGAGTGGACTTCCTTGTTCACCTTGAGTTTTCAAATTAAGTTAATGTAAACACAAACTTCATACTCTTTACTTGTCAACTTTTAAAAGCACCAAATAAAAGTGTTTCTGCTACCGGTGCATATATGTAACTCGGAATGGTTGAAAGCTTTACGCTTTCCCTTGAAATTTTACCAATTTTGTTTGCGAAAGGTTCGAAAACTTCCGCCATCTTCATATTATTGTCTGTTATTAACTAACTAATATTTTACCTAACGACATTATATTTTCAACCCTTTAATTGTTTTCTACATATCTACATTATTTTTTTGCTTAAAATATTAAATTCTATTAAATAATTCTCAAATAAATTAAAATGCAAATAATCTGGTAAGCAACAATTTTATTTTAGTGATAAAAATAGCATTACCTGTAGTGCTATTTTTCTTGTTATGTAATACATTACTTTATTATTAAAAATGTATTCCAGTAATACAGCCTAAAATGTTATAGTTTCTTCGATGGTCCAACCACCATCGGGTAATCGCTGTATAAATTTTTGGTAGTCTTTCTGCACTAGGCGGCAATTTCAGCAGTCACGACAGTCATAGCGATAGCCACAACATCAATATTTAAGGTGCGTATAAGCTTGGCGAACCGAACATGTAATGTAACATGCAATGCAACAGATTCGTCAAATTGGGACGGTCTTGCGAACACGATACGAATGGCTATTTCGGAGCGCGCTGCGATCCACCGCTTGTCGGTTTTTCGACGAACATAAAGGGATTCGCAGTGCGTAGTGGGACGGCATTCGTGATGTTTTAATGTTTTAACGAACATGGACTAATCGGAGGAGGCGGCTTTGCTGTTAATAGAAATTTACAAGTATCATAGTGTTCTTTGAGACTAAACGGACCCGAATTATTTTAATAAAAACAAAAAGAAAGATGCGTGGATGGAAATTGCTGCTTCCATGTAGCAACCAGAGGAAGCATGTAAAAAAAGTTCATTATTATTGTTTTATTATATAAGTTGATTATCATACAATTTTTATATTGGCCGTTACTGTGCTGGAACTTCAAAACTCCCAGTAGATCGTAGAAGCTTTCGTTTTTTACTTCCCTCGCATACCGAAGGGAAGTATTGTATTCGAGAAAAAGTCACCCTCCGAGATTTTTTCGGATTCGGACGTTTCAGATCACGGAGATTACGAAAATATAGGTTTTTCAATTCCGTCAGTCTGTCTGTCTGTCTGTTGGTGCATTTACTAAAAAGCTACTTGACGGAGAGCAGTCAAATTTGGTAGGTAGTTAACCCCACTGTTAGCGAAGAAATGGTAGAACTTTCACTGGAAAATATACAAGGTGGATCGCCTAAAGGGAATAAATCATGAAAAAAAATTTTTTTTGGTCAAATTTAAAATTTCCACGTTTCATGACACGCTAAACCTATTTCAGAAAAAAAAATTTCAAATTTTTTTGAAAAATTTTTTACCACTAAAAATTTTTTTTGTCTTTGTTGAAATTTAAAATTCCCACGTTTCATGGCATTCTAAACCTATTAAAAAAAAAAAATTGAAATTTTTGTTACCAACATTTTTGAAAAATTTTTTACCACTAAAAATTTTTTTGTCTTTGTTCAAATTTAAAATTTCCACGTTTCATAGCGTTCTAAACCTATTTGAAAAAAAAATTTTTAGAAATTTTTTTTACTATTTTTGAAAAAATTTAATATTAATACAGACTGAATTTTTTTTTCTTTGTTAAAATTTAAAATTTTCACGTTTTCATGGCATTCTAAACCTATTTAAACAAATTTAAAAATTATTTTGATTAAAAATTTTTTTGAAAAAAAATTTTTTTGCAAAAAATTTTAATGTTTATCACTGGGCATAGAATAGATGAAAAAAATTTTTTTTTGCTCAAATTCAAAATTTTCACGTTTCATGACATTCCAAACCTATTTTGGAAGAGAAAATTGCAACATTTTTTTTGCCATTTTGGAAAAAAATTTACCACTAGAGTAGATGGAATTTTTTTTTTCCTCAAATTTTAAATTTTGACATGACTGACATTCTAAACCTATTTGAGAAAAAAAAATTGAAAATTTTTTTCACGAACATTTTTTAAAAAATTTTTACCACTAAAATAGATGGAACGTTTTTTTTCTTTGCTCAAATTTTCAAATTTAAAATTTTCACGTTTCATGGCATTCTAAACCAATTTTAAAAAAAATACCACTGTAGAATAGAAGGAAACTTTCCTTTTTGCTCAAATTTAAAATTTCCACGTGTCAAAAATGTTGATTTTTTTTTTTAAACATTTTTGAAAAACTGAAAAAAAAAGAAATTTTTTAACCACCACTGTATTTCTACTCCACTACGTGTATGTGGAATTGAAAATGTGACAGATGGCAATAATATTAGGCATATGCACCTATTACACTATTATTGAAAAATGTACAGGGTGGTCATCCCAAGAAATAATTCAGTCATGGTGGACATTTATAAAGGTATTTGGCCAAGCCTTCCATATTTGGCACCTGTTATTTAGTATTGAACTTTTGCTGTTGGATGAGCACTCTGTATATTTTTTTGACCAAAACTTATCAGGTGTTCTTTGTAATAATAGTGATAACTATATTCCGATTATTATTTTCAATGTCACTTCGTAATTATTAATTTTTTAGAGTGACCGCCATGAACAAATAAAGAGGGAAGTTCTGTGTATATACCTTTACCGATTTTTTTTTTTTTTAATATTTGCGATAATTAATAAGGCACTACTGCCTAAAACCAAAGCTTCAACTTTACCGTCGGACATGTTTTTGGTCTGTTACCATCGGATAGACTAAACAGTTCACCTCGCTTGCTCGCGGCGTGTTCGTCAAATCGCACGGTTCGTAAGATGTTCATGGCGTGATCGCGGGAGACAAATTCAACGTGCATTGCATTGCATGTTACATTACATGTTCGGTTCGCCAAGCTTATACGCACTTTTAAATCGTTCCTGAGAAAACGTGCGCACAAAAAAAAGTTACAGACCGACTGACAGATAGAAAATTTTTTTCGCTCAAATTTAAACTTTCGACGTTTTATGACATTCAAAGCTTATTTAAAAATAAATAAATAAATAAATAAAATTATTTTACGATTACTATATTTCCACTCCACTACTTGGATGTACAAGTAATTAATCCCTGACATATGATATTATAGGTACTTAGAGGAATAATGCAAATGTCATGCGTTAGGATTCATTCTCTTACAGCTTATGATGTACATAGAACACAGGTTGAACAAAATGCTTGTATGAGATTTGCTGCTAATGTTAGACGTAGGGAACATATTACCCCTTCTATAATCAGCATGGATGGAAGAAAATGCATGTGCCTAGAGATATTCACTATTTGTGTCGCATACATAAAATTATTCCACAGTCCACAGTGGTAATATGCGAAATATACACATATTACACATCCCGTCACTCTAGTACTTCATTCAAGGGATCATTTTCATATTGCTCAGCTAATATTTATAACAATATACCACATTACTCCATACACCGGTAACTTTATTTTACAGTTTTAAACATGAGGTTTTAAACGAGATATAGGGTAAGGGAGTCAAGACCTGAATGAAAATATCTCAAAAGGCATGTTGGGTCTATGAAATAAAAGATCAAATTTACGTAGATCGTGATAAGTGGTCCAGTGAAGATTGCATAGTTCGACCATAGCCTAAATTATTTGCTCTTTTTCTTATTCACAACGTCTTGTCAGAAATTTTATTCTCCATGCCTTATTCTAATTGGCCTCTGTTTATTGTATACTACGAAGCCACGACGTCGTCTGTTGCAGTTGCTTGTTAGGCGCATAACCTCATCAAATCTCTTTTCCTTCAGCTCCTTGGTGTTGTCGACCCAGCGTTTTGGAGGACATCCATTTTGCCTCTTTCCCTAAAGTATCATCGATTCTACAATTTCCTTTCTCTCCCTTTGAAATAGCTAAGGAATGAGAGGATTCGGGAAATGCTGCAGAGTCCCATTTGAGAACGTGTTTCTTGGAGAATCGTGCTACTAATACGAGATTAATGTTCAGAAAATTCTTAGCAAATCTCTGGACCAATATTTCCAAAGCATCACTATGCCGTCTGTCTGTCTTCCCCAACTGTCCAAAGGCTCTATTCTTGACGGCGAAAGAAAGGAACGTTACCCGGGGAACAATCCCTCATCGTCTTCTGTCGGGAGATTTATTTGGTACTTCTGAATACGAGTGAACATGGCGAAGCGATAGAACATAGTAGCAAACGTTGCCAAGTGTATCATGAAAACAACAGCCAATAAAATTATAGTAAATTTTGACACCTTAAATTGGAACAATTGTCATGGATGATTCATGATTGTTGTTTGCATCTATTTTTAACTAGTCGAAGGGTCGTGTAGGTAATATTATTTTTTATTTTAAACGGAAAAAGAGTCGAAATGTTCAAATTGTACACTTTTTAAACATTAGTTGAGTAGAAATAACAGCCAACTAATTTTGGAATGAAATATATCTATCTAAAAGTGACAGTTTCTTTGCAAATTAGTAAGAGATGAAACCAGGGAACGCGTTCTTCTATCTACCGAGAGAAGCTGTATTCAAGAACATGATTTTCTATTCCCCAAGAAGAATCACGCCCACTTTCTCTTGGCTGTTCTACTCACTGAAATTCAAAAATAGAGTCCCTGGTCTCAAACGCGTAAGGAAAGTTGGAGAAAACCACCATGCAAGCAAGTCTGATTTTTATGCGGTTCGTGATATATATGTCGAACTGAATTAAACTGAGCTGACAAGTTGTTGATTTTGCTATTTGCTATTTGTATTCTTCACTGAACCTCACATTAACTGTTGCCAGTATTACCCATAAGGACTTCAAGGTATACCATCTTGTTAACTACCTTAAAATGACCTGGATGATTTTCATTTGCCCGTTCTACATTCATGTTTCTTGTTTGACGTAATTCACTTAAATCATAATCAGAGCTTATTATTCGAGATCTGTCCAGTAGCTGTATAAGCTCATTTTAGTTTACTGCAATTGATGTGATATCCGCAAAACTCAAAGCAGAAATCTTGTTTCCACCTATAGCTACTCTAAGCTGCCAGTTCCCCAGCACGTGTCGAACCAAGTATTCAGTCACGTCTACAGCTGCTAGCAAAGCCCATGGTTTTAACAAAAATCGAATGTAGCCAACATTGATAAATTAAATCTTCAATTTTTCTTCTTCATTGACAGGACAACCCTTGGCGGGTTTTGGCTTGATACATCAAATAACACTATTCTGTTCTACCCTTTGTCCTTGCCTCCAGTTGCCGACTCTTATCTCTTGTAAGTCCTTCTTCATATCATCCATCAATAATTTTTAGGTCATCTCCTTGCTCTTCTACTCTGAGGATTCCACTGCAGTACTAAGCTCTTTCTTCTGCACTAATCACATTCTAATCATCTTAGATTTTGCATCCTTGACAATATCGACAGTTCTTATTAGTATATCTATTTCGAAGTTCATCCTTCTAGAGCTTTATTCCTCTTGTACTGGACCGAGTATCTTGTGGTACCTTCTCCACTTGCACACATTGCTTTATATGCAAGAAATCTTTTTAAAATCATCAGTTACTAATTTTGTTTTAAGAACGCTCTTACAGATACTGCAAGTGCAAAATAAGCACCGTGTGCTAGTTGAGCATCCTTCAAAGGCTCTTAGTTGTTCTCCATCATTTTTCGTTAATGTCCTCGTCTCGTATCCACATGTCACTACCGGTCTTATTATTGCTTTATAAATAATATTAATAACTTTTTTTGCTGGATATTAATTCCTAATAAGCATGGTAGCACCTATTACCACTTAATATTCTAGATCTTATGTATTCTACATAGATGTTAATTTTCTGTAATAAATAATCCTGCTTATAAGAAAGTTGTAGCGCTTTAAAACGGATGATCTCCTATATTAAGATTGCCATTCGCAATCAGATCTTCCTGGGTTACCAGGCCAATCGCAATCAGATGTTACTGGGTGACCAGGAATAATGCATTTATTTAACCTTATCATCATTTACCCGTAAACCTCTCTCTTTAGCTTCTGAACTTAGATTTATGGAGTTTGATTCTAGTACTCTGTGGTAATTATATACCTATTCTGTTTTCTTTTAGTACATCAATTGCTGTATTTCATAGTCTGTATCACCAATACCAATGAACTCAATTAACACTACTCGAAGGCCGAGTAATATTAGGAGGTAAAAGATTTTGCTAAAAGTACAAAGATAGTGAGTGATTAAGTGTAATTATAGTTTAACCGATATTAATGAATCAATCGATTCGGGTAACAAGTACTTGGACCTAAAATATGTTAATTCTTAAAGAAGTATTACTAATGGAACCTACGTTTTGAAAAGTTTAAACTACGTTACTAAAAAGTCACGTTTCAATTTAAAATCATTGAATTTGATTAAATAGTTGAATGAAAAATATTGAATAAATAATAAATAACCTGTTCAAACTGGAACGATAATAAAGGGTTTCGGATTTAATTAAATGATTTAATGAGAATGTTTAATAAATAATAAAATTGTGAAACTTGGTCGTTAATAAAGAGTTTTATAAAGTTTATATTGCAATATTAAACAAGCACATTTCCATTTAAAATCAACAAATTTGATGAAATAAATTTAATAAAACTCCGACTGTGTGTGCTTGTGCCAATAAAATAAAAAACAGAAAAATAAAAAGATATACAAAGAAATATTTTACATGAAAATGGGCATTTTCTTGGCCGCCTAGCTTCAATAAAATTATACAATATACCACAAATTTACGGGCTTCTTCAACATTTTGTTGTTGAACTTTTTTTCGTATATCCCATGCCGTTTACCCTCTTGTAGCCTTTTAAAATTCATAACTGTATTCAGAAATACACACGTAACTTAACAATATAACGTGCCCTTAGAATGTGGACACTTTCCATATGAATGAATTTACATAGGGAATCGTTAAAGGAAAATCGCATTTTTCAGCTTTGAGATCAATCGAGTTGTCTAAAATACATGTAAGATTTTAGACTGCTAGTAATAATAATAATAATAGTAATATTAATAATGATAACAATAATAATAATGGCAGTGTCTGACAATGATAACAATAAACAATAATAACAGTAAAGCACATTTACATAAATAAATAAATATTAATATATATTATTGCACTAGTGTAACAAAAATATTATCCAATAGAAGTACTTATTACAGAGATTGGAACAGAACTGACTAGTTTATATTGGATTTCAATTTATAGTAAAAACTTTTTTGAATCATCATTTATTTGAATACATGATAATATAACTTACATAAATATGTTATATTTAAAGTATCAGATAAAAATAAAAATAAGTAAGTGGTGCAGCACGTCGCTAACGACAATGAAAAAACTGGAGGTTCTGGAAGATAAGATTGTGCCTCTAGCTCATATTCCTCACGATACAACTCCCTAAGAGACCTTTACGCACGTTGTGATAATTGTGATAGCAATAACACTGGAAAGCGCTGTTAAATAGTATCACGACTGCGCAATAAATGAAATTAACGTATAATGTATGTAGTAAACACTAGTAAAATTTGTCATAATTATGTACACACCATCCCATAATTTTTCTATTATTTCAGTCTGACATGTGATAGTTGAGGGCATACCATTAATCTCCATGTTTTAATTTTCCTTTACTTATCTTATAATTATTTAACAATAAGTCCTAACCTTTATGTAAAGCGATTTCATCTGTCATATCTGGCTAACCCAAGTATATCCATTTGGAAATTCTATCGAACTCATATTTCAAATCGGTCACCGCCGTTTTGTATTCCTCGTTAAATGGATCTACAGAAAAAATAATCCGTAAAATATTGGAGGTTATGTTTCTTGTTTCAAGAAAAAGGTAAACAAAAGCTATGCTGCAATAAATTAAGTTTTGGTAACTTGTGTTGTAGTCGAATGTATTTAGGAGCCCAATATTAAAGTCGCATAGGAGCATGGGGCTGCGTTGCATCGCGTTAGACTTTGAACAATACGTTGTGCCCCATTATAATTTGAAATGATCAATAGAAAGCTAATGAGGTTCTACTTGCGTCACATAATATTAACCCTTCAAGTACTGGCGTTGCCATAACTTAATAAATATATCATCTAATCATCTAATTAATGCTATTTAAATAATGAGAGTTAATTAAAAAATTACGAAAATATGAAACTCGTAAACTGGGTGTTGCCATGTGGCAACACGAGTCCTATGAGATGCCTACTTTTACATAATAATTTCCTTTTGCTAGTGATGGTCTGACTCTCGAAGAGGCACTCCAAATGGCCAAATGGCATAAGCGGACGATTTAGACGTGGACCAAATTTATATTGAACCCCTGGATACGGATATTATAACAGACGAGGATTCCGGCGACGAATATAAAGGAGGCCTTGTTGATAATTTATCTGGCACACAATTGAAGACAAATGCTGAACTTTATGTGAGGGACTCGCATAGTGATGATTTTGGGAGTGTAGATGAAAGTAAGGACAACGTAGAAAAAATAGATTATTCCAACATTGAATGGATCAAAGGTGATTTGGAAGAATGTCCAAAAAATTTGTTTGATCCAGATTATGAAACGTTCAAAACATTGTCACCAGTAGAAATGTTGGAAATATTTGTACACAATGATGTTGCAAAGAAGAATCCAATGAGTACGCGCAATTTAGAAATATGTCCAACCCTCAAATTACTCTTGACGAGATGAGGTGTTTCATTGCTATTTTAATTTTGTCGGGATATTGTCAGCTACTTGGAAAGAAAAGCTACTGGAAGACTGACGGGGATCTTGGTAACCAACTGATAGTAGAAGCAATGAGGAGGGATCTATTTTAACAACGTGGCGCTCGCTTCATTGCGCAGATAATTTATTAGATCCAAAATAAAAAATTAAAAACTATGAATTACCACCACTGAGTGATCTATTACGTCAAAAGTTTTTAAAATGATTCATTCCTGAGGAAGACTTGAGTTATGACGAGTCCATGGTAAGGTATTTCGGGAGGCACTCCTGTAAACAATTTATACGAGGAAAGCCGATAAGATTCGGATACAAAGTATGGAGCCTGAATACTAATTCTTAATACCTTGTTAACTTTTCGTTATATCAAAGCAAAGATAAGCTCGTGAAAGAACAATACCAAACCGTGTTTGGAAAGTCTACTGCTCCGTTGTTGATGCTTTTGGATGATTTGCCGGAAGAAAAGAAGAAACTGCCATATAACGTGTTTACGGACAATTTATTCACAAGCTTTTATTTGTTAAGTCATTTAGAAACCAGAGGATATGCCTCAACTGGAACCTTTCGTGATAATCGAATCCCGAAAGATTGTCCCATACTGTCAAAAAAAGCTATGCAAAAGAAACAACATGGAGACGTTGATTTTTATTTGAATAGAACAGACGGCATTTTGCTTACACGGTGGCTGGACAATAACGTGCTTTCCGTAGCTTCTACAAAATATGGGGTTGCTCCTCTTGGAAATGTAAAACGATATTCAGCAAAAGAAAAAAAAATGTCCAAGTTGCAAGACCCAATATAATCTCCAAATATAATGCCTCCATGGGGGGGTACAGACCTTATGGATGAAAATGTTGCTTGAATGAGAATTAGTTTACGCAGAAAAAAAGGTAGTGGTGCCTTTTCACATGGTTGATTGATGTATCGGTATTGTACAAAAAGTTGGGTAACAAAATAACACAACTAGAATTTCGACGGGAGATAGTGAAAGTGTACTTGACCAAGTACAAAAATCCACCCAAAAGCAGTGGTAGACCGTCTACAAGTCAATCTAGCAAATCTTTTAGCCGTGTTGCCGACGATGTACGATACGATAATATTGGTCACCTGCTTACATCATTTGAAAAGAAAATTAGATGCAATGGCGACAACTGCAAATCAATTATGCACACTAAATGCATTAAATGCAATGCAGGTATCTGCTTATCATGCAATGTTACCTATCACACACAGTTGTAGTTATTACTTTTTTCCTAACTTAAAATACACAACTATTTTCTGTTACCGTATCTCGGACGTCTAACTGTTTTCCAATTTCATAAAATAATTACTAATTTTTTAAGCTTTTAATACAATGTTACAAATGTTAATAATACATTTTATAAATTCTTATGAACGACAATAAAAGCTACAATAACTTTGTTCCAAATTAAGAAACACAAGTAAACAAATCATATTAAAACCCCTGTAGCCATGCTATGCTTGCGTTGTATCGAAAGAGAAGGAATTATTTACATTTTCATAATTAGTGGTATAAATAGTTCGGTACGGGTAATCCCATCAAAGTGCCGCACTTCTTCCGGCGGAACACAATTCCAGTATTACAGTTTTTTATTATTTCTAATATTCGGAACTATAACATTCATTGACCTTGAAAAACAGTGGTTGTCAAATGTTTCCTACCTTAACATTAAAATGTTAAACCTAGGTCAGTTTTTTCAAAGTGCCCTTAGAGAAATAAGTCATATAGGTTTTTTGTTTGTCTAGCCGGTCCCTATTACCAGTTTTTTTTAGTGACATGAAACTAATTACACCCTGTATTTTAACAAGTAACACAATGCGTTAAAGGTTAGTTTAGTTTTAAAAGTAACTGCATGACTATTCTGTTTCGATTTACTTGCTCCTGATGGTGCAAGAAGCTTTTACGAAGATATCGGTAAACATTTATTGGAAATGAAATAAAATAAGTTTTCAATGTGTTTTCAATACAAGAAATGCTCCCAAACATTTTGGTGGGGAGGTTCTAGCCGCCACCGGTAGCTGCCCATTTTTTATAACTCAAACCAATTTTTTTTTTTTATTTTACGTACTCGATTTGCATAGATTCTGTAACAAGTTTGATACGTGTGATACATTTTCTATAGTTCAATTTTACTTTTCTGTGTTCTAATTAAAATTGTCAAACAAAGTAAGAGTTGAATGTCTGATATTTGAGTTCCTATTTTCCTTCTACCATATATCAAGTTCCAAAATCTCAAAATGTAATATCAAAAGTATTATAAAGATAATTGTTCTTGTATAAAAATTGGTGTCTAAACACACATCATGCTTGTTATTTGATATCTACAATGTTGCGTATTTCCTGTCGACGTTCCTGCTTTTTATTCATGTATAGCTGGAATATTATTCCGATTTGAATATAAAACCAAGTGTATCGGAATGATACATGTCGCATCACTGGACCTGATCGGCGCGGCGGTCAGGCGGTTTACCGGATTCATGTGTCACAGGAATCCAATCGGAATGATTGTCAATTGTTTACTTTGCGTGTGTTCGCATGGTTATCCGTGATGGGATTTCGCTTATTAGACCTGGTGAAAATTTACGTATGGTGAATGTGACAGCACTTTCCGGAGTGGTATTCCTTTGAGCGCGTATGTATTTGAGAAAGCCGACGCCGGTAGGGAGTTGGGTTGAAGTAACAGAGAGACTGAAGTCGATTTCGATATTGATAGTCTCAGACATCCGTATCTTATGACCGTGTTTACATAGTGCTTATGCCTTTTTATCGAATTGGATGGGAAGGAAATATTGCCTTTAGTTGTAACATTTGAGAGTTATCTTTGTAATAACGTGAAAACTGTTACTCTCATTCGAATATTTGCGGGTGATTCAAGATTACAGAGTTTTTAGAAATAAGCTACAATAAATATATATTTTTTAAATTCAGTTCAATTTTAAAATTTTATATAAATCTGCAAAAGTTTTGCAAATATGAAAGTCTGGCAGTTTTGAAATTTTAACTTTTGATTTTAAATTCAGTATCAGCTGATCCGAAAATACCTCTATTTATCAATTATAATGCAAATTTGTCGAAACTTGTCACTGACGCATAGAAAATATTTTTTTCTCGTCTTTTGCTCACCATATCCTAAACACAACTTGAACTAATATGGCACCATCCACGAACAATACTTTACATCTTGCAAATTTTTCTTAGAAATCATTTAAGCCCGTTCGGCGTAATAATTAAATAAAAAACCTACGAGTTGAACTGGGAACCTCCTCCTTTTAAAAAACCTTTAATGTCGGTTAAGAATTGATTTAGGGCCGATTTATCAATGCGAGGATAACTTGTCTTAGTTATTCTATAGTTAAATCACAGTTTAATAATACAGTAGGGTCACTTCCCCTACTATCTGTAGCCCACGCATCGAAATAGGTTCAGAATGTCATAAAACGTCGAGATTTTAAATTTAAGCGAAAAAATATTCTGTCTGTCTGTCGGTCTGTCTGTCTGTAACTTTTTTTATCCTCACGCTTTCTCCGGAACGGTTTAAGATATTGACTTGAAATTTTGTGCACGTATATGTTATAACGAGATCTGGAACTGGATTGTCTTTTGAATATATCCGGTGAAGTGTTGGGGAGTAAATAGGGGTAAATATGGGGAAATATGTAAAGCAAGCTGGTAGGAGTACAGAAATTTGAAATTTGATGTATGTACTACAAGCCAAGACCTCAGACTTTTTTATGATATTTTTCAACCCCCCACTACCCCTTGTCCATTATTAAATGGGTTTATAAAATAAAATTGGGATACTCATTTGAAATTTGGTACACGTATGTATTACAACGGCATCTCTAACTGGATTATATTTTGAGATGATTCCGTTGAAGGGTTGGGGGTTAAATAGGGGTTAATAAGGGAAAATAAGTAAAGCAAGCTGGTACGAATACAGAAACTTCAAATTCGGTGTATATACTAGAAGCCAAAGCCTCAATTTTTTTTTATAATATTTTTCAAACACCATCATCTCCGCTCCAATATTAATGGGTATGATAACATAAAATTGAGATATTTACTTGAAAGTTACTGTTATGTATTGTAATGACATCTGATTGAGATGATTCCACTGAAGGGATGAGACGTGGTAGGTTGTGAATAGGGGAAAATAATTAGGGTAAACTAAATACTTAATTTCTAACGTATATGGTAGAAACTAAGGCCTCAAACTTTGCTGATATCTGCTCCAAATATTATTAAAATTCTATGACCAATAATTTCCACATACTAGAGTGCAAATATAGTCAAGATGTTTCCTTTAAAGTGACTTGGATGAAAAATCTGGATGTGGAAGTAGTGATTCCTTAGGCAGCAGTTTTTCCGTTTCTTACAAGTTCAGTTGGTTGATCATTAATTTCCTGAATTTGTGGTTTCATCTTTTTCTGTTTTTCTTCGTCCAACAAGTTTAAGTTATGATGCACCAATGTTAGCATCCCAACTCTTGTAGTTGTAAGTCGGTTGCATTTTTTTGAATGAATAAACCTTTGGGCACTAAAATAACGCTCAGTGGTAACTGATGTTGGAGGCATAGTGAGTATTGCCTCTGCTACTTAACGCAGAGGCAAACTGGTGAAAATACCCTTCCAAAAATCTATGGCAGATATTTTCTTATTTCCCATTGAAATTTTAACAAACTCTAATTCAAAGAATCCACTCTCACTTCTGTACTCAGCTATATTCTTGAAAATTTCACTGACATCAACATCTTCAATAAAACAGGATAATTAATAAATGTACTGAAGACCTGCGTTGAGATTAACATTGCTTAGGTGCTTTCCTTTGTATTTTGGGTTAAGAGTATTTGACGCAAAGTGAATAGGCACATAATTTGTAGATAACGGACAGCTTGTTTCTTCATTTGCCAATAGAAGAGTGCTAGGAACCTCGGTTACAAAATGCTTTTTAATTTCGTGAAATGCTTCAACAACTTCACTCATGCTGGGTGTGTCAGCTTGAAATTTCTTGATACATTTTTTAACTGGAATGAAGAGTTAGAAATTTTTCAACTTTTACCCAAAATATGTCATCATCAAGAATATTGCTTCGTTCATTTCGGTCTAGCTCATTATGTCCAATTTCTGTGATTGCAACTGTCTGCAGTGCGTTTTTGTTTGATTTTAAACTCTCGAGGCACATCATTATCGATGCCCATCTAGTAACAGCTGGTAACTTCAATGTTTGTATTTTAGTTTTTGGCAGTTTTTCTTTTTTGATTATCACGAAGGTCGTATTGAGGACTGCTTTATTTTGTATTGCTTTGACGATTGATTTCGCTGAATTTATCATTGAGTTTACAGATGTAGGTTTTGCTATATCTCCAGTTAGCAAATTTAGGATATGAGAAGCGCAACCATAATGCGAAATGGGATTATTTGCGTATCGAGTTTTGAGGAGTTGCCACGCTTTAGTCATGTTTCGGGCATTATCAGTAACACATCCTATTACTCTTTTACTATACCTACTTTCTCAAATATTTTTGCTAGTTGGTCACTCATGTGCTCTACTGTGTGTCTATCTTCTTTTCGGGCAAAGGTTTTGTAGAAAACTGGTTTTGGAGTAGTAATAATGAAATTCATGATGCTTTCGTTGCGGATGTTTGTCCAGGAGTCACATTGTACGCCTAGGAAATTAGCATTGATTATCAATGCATTTGAGGAGATTTCCACCTCTTGGTACACATCGCTCAATAACGAGTGTGATAAAACATAACGAGAAAGTAATGTCATAGATGGCCGAATCCTCCTAAAAGCTTCAATCCAGTATTTATTCTCTGTAATACTGAGAGAAGTCCCAGTGGCAAAAATTACCTTTGCGAAATATTTCCATATCATTTTTTCCTCAGAGTCCAGCATATGATCAACAAAATAATTCATGGTTGTGGTTGTTGATACAAATGAAGCAGATGTATGAGGGCGAAGGTGACTATCAGGGCTTGACGTTGGTGGTGACATTGGAATAAGAGATACCTCTTCGTATTAGGCCCTTTCAGGTTTTGGAAATGGTATTGTTGTTATTTCTACAGAAGTAGAGGAAGAATTTGAGGCACAGACTGGCTCAGGCGACCATAGTTGAGTACACGATTTGGAGCATTTCATTACTGATTTTCTGGGTTTTTCATTTGTTATTTTATTGTTATTGTTACTTGTTCTGGACATTTTTCACCCTTATCGATTAAATGCTTTACCATTCTAGTGGCATGTAGAGCATACTGTTTTTTGCATAATTTGGATACATAAATTGGCACTTTCTGTTTTGAATTCTTGTTCTATGGACTACGAGAAAAACAGTCAAACACACTTCCTTTCCCCTTCATTGTGGGTAATTTAGTGATTCTGGAAATGAACCAGATGTCAGAATCATGATATCAAAATATTAAACCTAACATAAAACAGTGAACTTCACCTGTTTTCAGCATTGTAATCAGTTACTAGTTACTATATTGTTCTGAACAAAATGCAATAACTTACCTGTTTCACTTATTGTACATTCGTAATTTGATTCACAATTTTACTACTTGTGTTATTATATTTTTGATAGGAATGATGCACAAATGTAAAATAGACGTAATTTGAGGTTAGGTTAAGATGGTCATGACCGTGGTCATTTTGGATTGTGACGTGACGGTCTTGTCAGTCATGACCAGCGGTCTATTACTGAATCGTGTGGTGGTGGGAAGTAAATGACTACTACCTATAAAATTTAAACATAATCCCTAATATTATAACTAAATCAATTTCTGAAACTTATTTCTTACATTTATATCATGTACGTCTTTTCCGTAGGCTATTTTACTAAAATTATTATATAGACATAGATTTGGGGGAGGACTTACAGGTTAGTAATTCTTGATAGAAGCATGCTGATGCATGAAGTATATGTGAGATCCACTTTATTTTATGGTCACGGATTTTGAATTTATAAAGAGTAATATAAACGCCTTCTTCATGATATCTCTATTGGTTTAGAAAATACACTGAAAGCAGAATCGAGATGAAATAGATGACACATTATATGGTTAATATGTGAAAAGTAATATTCTGCTGGATTCATCACGCGAGAGCGGTAAGCAAATATAAAAATAAATATCAAATGCCTGTAGCAGAAGGTCGTATAAACCTAACCCTGGATAATTGTTATTGATTAAGCTCCCAACACCAGAAAAAACTTTGAGAGTATAAAAAAATCTATCAATTTATGTAAACGTTTGTTATCGAGTATCGAAAATATATCTGTAGTCAATTTATGCATCCATTAATTTAGGCGGATATTCTCTATATACACATACAGTGCCGTTTGAAAAATTTCATTATTTTTGTTGCACCAGATATTACATTATGTTACCAATTTTTTTAGAAAAACTGTTTTAGAGGTTTATAAACATTTATTGTAAATTCAATACAGTAATTTATGAAACTACATACAGAATTATACCAACATTGAATTTAATTTCAAGTTTTGTTGCAATTTTTGACCTCCACATAAATTATTAATAAAAATAATTTAAACAATGTTAAAATACAAACGATGTACTGAACTAATGCTGTCGAGTTAACTCTTATTAATCTTTTGAGTATGTAAACTTGACTTTTTAAGTATTCTCTAGGAAACTATCTAACGGAGTAGATCAGGCGATCTACCTGGCAACTTCATACTTCTTTCTCTTCCTATTCAATACTTATAAGGAAAAGTCTTACTTAAGTGGTTTCGAATGCGCGGCACATAGCTGGAGAGCACCATTTTGGTGAGAAGTAATAAATATATGGACATTCATAATACTAATAAACTATTCTCCTGATAACAGAACTGCAGGCGTCATTTTCTTGGTAGCTGAAAAAGATAAAAAGTGTTCACTAGAATATTATAATGACCTCAGTTTTTAGTAAACACAACCTTTTTATAAATTGAGGGTATAGATGACGTTGCGGTGAAAAGAAATTTTTCGATCGCAGGAAACCTAGGAAGGGGCTCATGCGATGAAACATTATATTCTAAGCAGCTTTAGTAATACAAGGCTGATATTTTCAGTGTTATTAATTTTTTTTATTTAAAAGTCGCTCTAATAGTATATGAAAAAATATTTTTTTAGAATAAATAGTTTTTTATAATTACTTTAGACCTTACATATGAACTTCCAAAAAATGGAATTGACGATTTCTAATTTTATACCACCACTTTCCTTCGACGATTTTTGAAAAATTCATTTTGAAGAGAAGCTGTAATATGAATTAGAACATGTGGTTAATTGATTGCTAAAACATTTTACGTCGGGTAGATACAAAGTTGAACTTAGTCTTCCACGATTATTCAAATTATTATATGTTTAAACTGTCATAACTCATTTTTCTCAAATGGAATACCCTGAAAATTTTGACTTAAATTGCTTCAGGAATCAATTACTCGCTGAAATCCAACTTTTCGTCGACATGCAGTTTCCAGAAACCATCGAAGAAAAGTGGTTACTATGAGGTATAAAATAAAAAATTGTGACTTTCATTTTTTGGAAGTTCATATGCAAGGTCTAAAGATATTATAAAAAAATATTTATTCTAAATACATTTTTTTTATCACACTTTTAGAGCGTCAATAGAAAACGAGAAACTGGCGATTTTTTAGTTTTTAAAAATGAATTACATTAAAATATCAACGTTACGAAAAAAATTATCGAACATCTTTGTTGGAAATCGATCAAAAAATATTAAAAATAATTATTTAATAATAATAATAATCTTCGTTGATGCACTGCATATAATAATACATTATAATAATATAACATACATCAAGGGCGAAGTTTAGGTACCAGAGCTATTCTACCACTTAACCCAAAACTTAAAACTAATAAAAAGAAGGGCTTAGCATATACCGTAATAAAAGTGCAAATATAATATACATGTTTGTAAAGTAGTGTAAAGATGGAAAATAATAATTACAACTATAGTAAAAAACCGCTGCCTAAGGAATTACTACTTCCACATCCAGATGTTTTATCCAAGTCACTTTACATGAAACATCTTTATTAGATTGGCACTCTAGTATGTGGAAATTATTGATCATAGAATTTTAATAAAATTTGGGGCAGATGTCATAAAAAAAGTTTTAGGCGTTGGTTTATACCACATACGTTAAAAATTAAGTTTCTAGTTTACCCTTCTTGTTTCCCCTATTCACGGACTACCACCTCCCACCCCTTCAATTGAATCATCTCAATCAGATGTCATTACAATAAATACGTGTACTAACTTTCAAGTGAATATCTCAATTTTACGTTATCAATCTCATTAATAATGGAGCGGAGATGGCGGGGTTTGAAAAATATTAGAAATAAACCTGAGGCCTTGGTGTCTCATATATATACAGCAAATCCCAAATTTCCGTACTTTTACCAGTTTGTTTTACTTATTTTCCCCCATTTACTTCTATTTAACCCCCAATCCTTCAACGGAATCGTCTCAAAATATAATCTAGTTTCAGATGTCATTGTAACACATACGTCTACCAAATTTTAAGGGAACATCTCAATTCAATTTTACCAACCCCTTTAATAATGGAGTGGGGGTATGGGGGGGTTGAAAAATATTATTAAATAATCTGAGGTCTTGGTTTCTAGTACATACACCGAACTTGAAGTTTTTGTACTCTTACCAGTTTGATTTACTTATTTTGCCCTATATACCTCTATTTAACCCCCAACCCTTCAACGGAATCATCTCAAAATATAATCTAGTTCCAGATGTCGTTATAATACAAATTTTAAATGAATATCCCAATTTTATTTTGTCAACCCCTTTAATAATGGAGTAAGGGTAGTGGGGGGTTGAAAAATATTATAAAAAAATCCGAGGCTTTGGCTTCTAGTACATACACCGAATTTCAAGTTTCTGTACTCATACCAGCTTACTTTACTTATTTTCCCCTATGTAACCCCCAACCCTTCAACGGAAGCATCTTAAAATATAATATAGTTCCAGTCGTCGTTATAATATATACCTGTACCAAATTTCAAATGAATGTCTCAATTTTATTTTATCAACCACTTTATTAATGGAGTGGGGGTGGTGGGGGGTTGAAAAATATTATAAATAATCTGAGACCTAGGCTTCTAGTACATACAGTGAATTTCCAGTTTCTGTACTCGTACCAGTTTGATTTACTTATTTTGCCCTATTTACCCCTATTTAACCCCTACCCTTCAACGGAATCATCTCAAAATATAATCTAGTTCCAAATGTCGTTATAATACATACGTGTACCAAATTTCAAATGAATATCTCAATTTTACTCTATCAACCCCTTTAACGATGGAGTAGGGGCAGTGGGGGGTTGAAAAATATTATAAAGAAATCTGAGGCTTCGGCTTCTAGTACATACACCGAAATTTAAGTTTCTGTACTCTTACCAACTTGCTTTACTTATATTCCCCTATTTACCCCTAAAGAACCTCCAACCCTTCAACGGAATCATCTCAAAATATAATCTAGTTCCGGATGTCGTTATGATACATACGTGTAGGTACCAAATTTCAAGTGAATGTTTCAATTTTATTTTACCAACCCCTTTAATAATGGAGTAGGGGTGGTGGGGGTTGAAAAATATAAAAATATTTGAGGCTTTGGCTTCTAGTACATACACTGAATTTCAAATTACTGTACTCTTATCAACTTACTTTACTTATTTTCCCCTATTTACCCCTATTTAGCCCCCAACCCTTCAACGAAAACATCTCAAAATATAATCTAGCTCCAGATAATACATGCATGTACCAAATTTCAAGTAAATGTCTCAATTTTATTTTACCAACCCCTTCAATAATGGAGTATGGGTAGTGGGGTAAAAAATTAAAAGTAAATTAAAAATTGAGCATTGCTAAGTATATAAACTGATGAGTATTTGATACAAAAGTCTTGTTTAAGTTTTTTCTTGAAACAGTATACATTAAGGCACTAAATCATATTACCAATATTGTTATAAGAATGAACTGCATCGTGAATTTGATTTTTATAAATAATCTTCTCTTTGACGTAGAAGGGAGTAGAGGATAACATAAGACGATGTCTAATAACAAATAAGTGTTAGTTAAAAATATCTTCCATTTTAAGCCACTTAAAGTCATCGTATTTGGAAGATATATGGTCATATTTTCTCTAATTGCAGATTAATCGACAACATGTGTTTTGTACTTTTTGGATCCGAGTTTTACACAACATATCGAGGCATCTATAGGACAAAATATAACAATAATAAAATAGTGGTAACACAAAACATTCACATAATAACTTTTCTCGAGTTTTAAAATTCAATATAGATTTGTTGCTACATAAAATTCTTAATCGTGAAAAACACTTTTTCATTACATTTGATAAATGCTCCTGAAATCTTAATTTAACATAAAAATAGGGTGTGATACCCTATTTCTAGGAAGGTCAGTAATTCGACCTCTATACTTATTTTTAAATTAGCTTTCACAGGCGCATAGATAGATTCAGGAGAATAAAGCATTAAAATAGTTTTCTGTGAATTTAGTTTATGGTTATGTCTCCTACAATGTGAATTAAGAAATGATAAGTCGCTATTAAGATCCCTGCTTACTAAATCTATATCATGTTGCGTCAGATTAAATGCATACAAGAGTTGATAAGACTTTTTTCTACACAGTGATTGAAATTGCAACACAAAGTAATTCATTGCATAAAATGATGATAAGTATATCCGAATATATGATTATTGGGTTTAATAAATTTCTATCGACATTAGAAAAAATGTTATCGATGATAGTTTTCGAATCCCCTTGTATACGTGTAAAATCAGTAATGCATTTATGCAAACCAAAACAACGAAGAATGTTACATACAGTTTTAGCATCTCCTCAACACAGTCGTCAAAGTTGAAATCACCACAAAGAAAAGTGGGATACATATTATTGTAAACAGAATTTAACAACACATCCATGTTAGAGATAAATTATTCAGTATCTACAGCTCTATTAGAGGGGGATCTGTAACAACTTAGTGTAATATAACTATCCTCCAAGGGTATTTCAATTAAAGCATATTCAAATAACATTTCAACTTTTTTCACACTGCATGTCTATTCTAAAATTAAGAGATTTTTGTATAAATATTGCAACACCTTCTAACCTATGATTTATTCTGCAAGAAAAATCAGTTAATTTATACATTTCTAAATTTATAGTAACAATTTCCCTTTCATTATAATTAATTTCAGTTATACAGACAATCTCTGTAGAAGTTTAAACTCTTCTAGTTTATTCCGTAGGCTTAAGAAGCCTATTTAAATGACACAGTTTTAGACCATTAACAGTTTTATTACTGTTAATGAGTAATAACGAAGTAAAAATATTATTAACATTTGTTATGGATTTATTCTTTCGGAGGCTGGTGTTGGGAAATTTCGTACCTTAGGGAAGCTGAAACGATTTACGACCTCCTTCAGGCCAGATTTCGGGATCATAAACATCCTTGACATGAATAATTGGGAATTATACCATATATGAACAAGTGTATTCGTTTTTGTGCAATTCTTTGAACTCAAATTTAATATGAGGTGCAGTTTCATGAAGACATTCCTTTAAATTTTCAGCAGTGGTACTACAGTTTAACCTATAGACACGAAGGTTCATGTATCTATTTCTAAATTTGTAGTAACAAGTTCCCTTTCATTATAATTAATTTCGGTTATACAGACAATTTCTATAGAAGTTCAAACTCTTCTAGTTTATTCCGTAGGCTTAAGAAGACTATTTAAATGACAAATTTTTAGACTATTAACAGTTTTAGTACTGTTAATGGGTAATAACGAAGTAAAAATATTATTAACATTTGTTATGGATTTATTCTTTCGGAGGCTGGTGTTGGGAAATTTCGTACCTTAGAGAAGCTGAAACGATTTACGACTGCTCCTTCAGGCCAGATTTCGGGTTCATAAACATCCTTGACATGAATAATTGGGAATTATACCATATATGAACAAGTGTATTCGTTTTTGTGTAATTCCTTGAACTCAAATTTAATATGAGGTGCAGTTTCATGAAGACATTCCTTTAAATTATCAGCAGTGGTACTATGTTTAACCTATAGACATGTAGGTACCCCATTTTAGGTACTGCACTAACTTTCGTAACATTTTTATTGGTCCCAATAACAGGCTTTCTACGATTCGTGTAAGGCTTATTCGAGTTTGGGTGTGAACTGTTTTTATTCTCTGTTGGTTGACTAGGTGTAGCAGGGTTCTATTTACTTAGCGGTTTATCATTTGATATTTTTGCAGGATTACTTAGTACCATATCGGCGTAAGAAATTGCTGCCGAACTAAAACAAGGTTTTTGTAGAATTGGACTGTTTAGATTTACACCAATAGATATCTTATTAATCGATCACTAGTCTTGTTTGACATGGAACTGACAGGTGGAGTTAAATTATTAATCTCGAATATTTGATGTTTATTATTATCTGTTTTTAGGAAATTAATTAGTTAATCTTGACTGACCAACCTTTTCTCCAGATGATTAATTGTCTGATACAGCAATTTATTTTCCGTGTCGCAAAACCTGGCACTGAAATTGATTTTTGACACATTCGATTCTCGCACACTATTTGTGAATACGTGTATCATTGTTTATCAACAAGTTTTTGTTAAGGTGGCCATTCCCTAGAAAGAGACTTCCGATAGGGAAATATTTATTATTTTTGGCCATAGCTTTTTTTCTTAGTACGTATATTAAAAAAAAACTAAAAGAGTACCTAAGTAGAACCATAACAAGTCTATTACAATGAAGTTTCATTCAATAATTTCAGCGGGTTGTAAAATAGCTTGATGGAAATTTAAAAATTATGTTAATCTTCCTATTTCGTAGTTTTACATCGAGCTATTTTGCAAATCACTGAAATCATTGAGTGAAAATTCATAGTAATATTCTTGTTATGGTTTTACTTAGGTAATCTTATAGTTTTTTTAAATATACGTACTAAGAAAAAAAAAAGTTATTGGCAAAAATTATAAATATTTCCCTATCGGAGGTCTCTTTCTAGGGAATGGCCACCCTTAACGGCAACAAAGTTGGTAATGTAATATTCGAAGAAGTCACTAATCACCAAGTTGCTGTTTAAACTATCAGGTACTTTGTTTAACATTAGGTTGCTTATTATATCTTTTTTAGTTAATTTATTGAGCTCGTTTATAACAGCTTCTTCACTCGTCGCCATACTTGACTTTTGTGTTCGTGTAGCCTTAGTAATAAAAGTGCCATATACTTAGAATAAATGATTTTGTTTTTCTTTCTCTGATAATGTTGTTATTATGATTTATATTTTTCCGGAATGCTGCATTTAATGGCTTTCCCGTGGTACTATAATTATTTTAATTGCATTTATCGAAGCCTCCTGTCATGTAATCGGGCATATTACCTGAAGAACTGAAGTAAACTATGATTTATTGTCCCTGAACTATTAACAAAAAATATATTTTGTATACGAAATATATATATTTCAGAATTTATATTTCAACAATTACGTACCCGTTAGAAATTGTATTTAAAATTATAATGTATCATCTATAAACTGCACAATTATTAAAACTTTATGAAATACCGTATTTTATTTAGCTTATATTCAATGATAATAGTCAAACCAAATACCGTTATAAACATATATATACATATGTTAAAGGCTCTTAGATGACAAATTACCATGGAAGTTTTGTATAATTACCTTTTCACAGGGATATTTATTGAATATTTTACATTTACAGCGAGTGAACATTAAATAACAAATAAGCGTTCATGTCTTTATTTTCGTTTGTTTAACCAAAATCTACTTATGTGAGTTAAATATTAGGGGATTTTTTTTTTAATTTCCGTTGTGGAACACAAACACTTTAAGCGTTTAGACAGTTTTACTGAGGCGTTAAAACAACAACGTACACTCATTAATTAAAATTAGCTTATCGTGAACAGAGCGCAGCTAAAAATGTAATTAATAGCGATAGACGACGCTGTAAATATGGTCTTTACTGTTTTTGCGGTGTCCAATTTACTACTAAAACATAAGGATCATTGAAGTGGGAATTAATGATATCATAAAAGGGTCCTTGACAGAATAACCCTTTTTCCAGCGTAAAAACTCGGATAAGAAGCGTGCATTTACGCTACCAGGATTAATGGTGACTATTTATGTTTTGCGGCCAGTGAATTGTCCGAAGAAAATGCACATTTATAGAGGGCTCGGGAGTTACGGGAACAAATTGTGTACATAAGGTCTATTTCACCAGTTCGTGGAAACAATTATTTAACTTAACAGACTGTAAATTGCACGTAAAATTAAATACACAGACGACCTGTAAGGAGTTTTAACGTTTTCTGTACGCATCACTTATTCGTAATGTGATAAGATAAGATATTTACTGGTTATATATACATGATGGTGTTTTGACAAGTCAGTAGGTACCAATTGTTAAAAAAAACAAATCCAAAATAAAAGTGACAATTGACACAGTATAAAAATAATATATAAAATAGTAGTCGTATCACATAGTAGTTACTTGTTCGTGCATTGTGCAGATACCTATAGTCCACAACATTATACAGAAGTATTTACACAGGTTAACATACAAGGTACAGGCACTACACATAGGTTAATAAATAGAAATATAAGAAAATTACATATCACATAAAGTGGACCACTCCGTTCCAAAAATTTCATCAAAATTATAAAAAACATTGTGGATTTAAATTCTTTTAATATAGTTTTGAAACGCCAGCTTCTGATATAACCAGGTGAAGTGTTCAAAAATTTAATTGCGTAATACCTGTTCCATCCCGTAGAAGTCCAAATTTAATTTATCATTGCTAGGGGTAAAATATGCATGGACTGATCCCGTTCTGCATACATTGTTTCATACTCTTTAATATAAAGAATGCATTTCAATATGTATGCGCTACATAAACTTGGATTTTGTAGAATTTTAATACAATCTTTGCATTCGTCTCTGTAACCTGACTCCGTAATTATCGTAACTGATTTTATTTGCGTAGAAAACACTGCTGCAGCATGATAAGAGTGACCTCATATGAAAATTTATTGTTTATTGGCTCAGTCGCGCAGGATTAAGGTGTATCGCAGGGAATGGTTGTTGTGTTGATGTCAATATGTGCACGTGTCCTGGATAAGAAAGGGATGTGTTTCTCCCATGTTAATTTGTTGTTCATTGAACACCTAGAATGATAATACAGTGCGTAGATGCAACATTACTCTCATATTGAAACATATTCTTTATAGGATTTTGCAAACAGCAGAAACAATAAGTATCTGTAACTAAAAGAAAAACTTTGTGTAAAAATATTAATGAAATCTTTGCATTCTTTCGATAACCTGAATTCTGGTTATGCTAGTAAATTAAAATCCTAAAATGAATTTGTCTAATTTCTTATTTGACAATTCTCATTCTAACACTCCAAAAATATTTATAAATCGTGAATTTAGACGTTAATGATTCACAAATTAAGATATCTCCTAAAAATTAAAAGCTCTTTTTAACTGTCAAGAGTAAATTTGTGGAAATCTAATTTTTAGTAAGATGTTGTGAGATAGGCAGTTAAAGTCTCTGCTCAGATATAAAAATTGGGTGTACAATATTTTGCCTTGGTCAAAGTCTTTGTTATTTTAATTTAGCTAACGTAGTGGACACTTTTATTATAAACCCAAACTGGCTGTTAATAAACAAATTTTAGCGCTAAAAATAAGTTGTCTGTCTGCAAATTTAACACCGTTTCAAATATATTTTACAAATGAAAGTATTATGAGATCGGCCTGTAATTAACAGGATCTTCAACGTCTTTTTATTTATGAATGGGAATGATTTGTGATATCTTAATTATTCTAGTAGATCCGTTACAATGAAAAAAAAAAAATTAGTTTAGTTGACTCAATAAAAATAATGTGTTCAATCGAATTTAATATTTTTAGGATCATTTTATAACTTCTTTACAAGTAGTATTTTTTACGTTGATAATAATATCCAAAATTTAAATAGAAGAAACTTCCAAGAAATTAAGTTTACTGTAGAGTCCTTCTACATTAGTATTAGTTAGCTAATTTACAAAGTTTTTACTAGGAGAAGGTGTGTTTGTGTTTATTTCATGTTCAGCAATCATTACCAATCAGTTATTGAGACCTGTAGATGTGGGTCAGTTATAGCAATATAATTTATAATACACCTATGAAGAACCTCTTTTTTGCAAAGATGAATTTAACCCACACGTTTCCAAAATCGTTAATCAAGTAGCCTGAAGTGGTGACACTGAAGGTGATGAAGTAAGGAGGGACTCAATTATTTAGTGTCTTAAGTGTGACGGTGATAACTTTATTTTAAAGCTTGTGTTCTGTTAGTGTTTTAAAACTTTTGTGCCCTATGAGATAGCTGATATAAACTTAAAATGAAATATATATCACACAATTTTAACTTTTAAAGTTATATGAATATACTTTAGAAAATAAGGAAAATTAGGAAATTACGTAAAAATTTTGTTATAGTTTCAAAAATATTTGCTGTTGATTTGGAAATTATTCCAATAATTGATCATGATCAAATCAGGTGAATATAACTGCATTTTGGAGCACTTAATGTTATATCAATATAGAATTTTAAACTCATTTTCATTTTTGTATCTATTTGATTTAGTCAAATAGATGATAACCAAACAATATTGTTTAATAATTGTCATAGTAGAAAAAGAATTGTATAGTTTTAGAACACGCTGAACTGAAACATCGTAGTAGTATTAATTGTAATCATGAAAAAACTCTAACCGAGAATTTTTTTAATTTTCACGTTTCAAACTATGTAGGATACAAGAAGTAAGGTCTTTGAATTACATTTAGCCTGTCTGTATATCTGTCTGCCTGTCTATGTTTCATGTCTCTCCAAAAGTATTATCTGCTACGTACTTGACGCTATTAGCTATGTTTACTAAAAAGATTGCAGGTTGGCCAGAGGAGAGAACCTGCTATACTTACCGTGAAAATATACATAGTTATCACCAAGAAAAAGAGTTAATTTAGGAAAGAAAAACTTATATACTTTTAGTGAATAGAAGAATACAAAGCGTGGTCATCCAAAAGAATGTACAAGGATCTACAGAATTCAGAATCTGCAATATACGCTGTGTTTCCCACATTCGATCGATCATCACAGATAAGGTCATATAATAGTTTTACTTTTAAGTGGTCGGAGGTATTTATAACAAAACCATTACGAAACAAGCGAAAGTTGCAGCCAGGATGTAGCCGTCTGCTAATAACTGTTTAAATAATAAAAGAAATGGTACAGAACTTCCCTCTTTATCTATAAGGGTGTTCACTATACAAAATTATTAATTAAGAAACGCATAGAAGAATAATACGCGGAATGTGGTTATCATTATTGATACAAAGAAATCTGACATCTTTTGATTAAAAAAATATACAAACTGGACATCCTACAGAAAAATTAAATAATAAATAAGAGCTGCTAAATACAAAAGCTTTGCATAAATACCTTTACAAATTCCAACCAAAGTTGAATTACTTCTTAGAATTACCACTCTATATGGTTTTCATTAGAAGTATAGGTTCCCTTGCCTGTTATGTTAACTCTATGCCAAATATTTCTGCCATGTGTCACATTCTTTTATTATTTGTTCCATTTATATATTTTCCAGTGAAATTCTATCAATTTCTTCGCTAGCAGTAGCGTCAACTACCCATCAAATTTGGCTGTTCTCAGCCAAAGAGTCTTTTAGATGTAGCGCCAACAGACACAACAGATCGACATGTAGACGGGCAGATAGAAGAAATTGAATAATATTCATTTTCGCAATCTACATGGTAACACCCAATAACTTTTTAATTTTTCAACGAATTTCAATTTTTCCTTTTATATGTATAGCTTTAACCCTCTTTTAAGGGTTTAAACAGTATTTAATACAATTGGCTAGTCTGTCTGGGATAAAAAAGAGGTGATTTTACAAATTTTGCACCATTTGAGTAAGCAACGGATTCTTATAAGAAAAATTCCACTGAACAACATTTCTTATGAAGAATTTTCCTAAACCGCGAGCCTCATGGTCAAACAATCGTTAAAACATTTTTTTTTCGTTTTTATTTAATAAAATGAAAACAGTTTGACGGATCTGAAAAAATCTTAATTCAATCGAAAGATATTTTCAATACGCGTCGTTTGGCGCCAGGCACAACTCATTTTGTCAACCGGTTGATTTTTTAAAGCCGAAATAAATTTCTTAAATAACAAATTGATTACTCCGAAACTTATGAGGTCAGGATATTGTTTTTCAAAATAAATGCCTTTTATACCAAAGAATATACCGTTTTTTTTTGGCCCGATATCTTCAATACTTTTTGATTGTTTAAACAATTGACATAATTTGTTAATTAGCAAAAAACTTTTTTTTCGAAGGTTTGATCGACTTCAAACCAACTTTAAACGATAAATATTGATGTCGGGCATAACCCCCATAGAAGTCTTCACGAATTCAACTTTTTGCTTTTGTTTATTTAAAGTTTAAATTAATTTTGTAAATTAACAAATGGAATATCTCGGCTCTGGGTGAGCGTATCGAAATCGGGTTTTGTGCACATATGAAAGTGCTTGGAAAAACGAAAATTTTGAGACCAGAAAGAACTTGATTGGATAACAATTAAATAATAATGCCATTAAAATAGTTAAATCTTGATTATTTCTCATTTACAAATAACAAAGTATGTGTTTTTTACATGAGACGAACTTTTTTTCATTATAAGAAAAAAGTGAAAATGAAATTTGTTTCCTTTTTATTTTTGATCTTTTTCGACAGGCACCCCCCTCAAATAAAGTAAAACGAGCCTTCTCTTTCACATAAAGTAGTAAAAAAACAGAAACTATCGACAAGCCCTCGTTGGACCAGAACAAATCATGTTTGTTGCAAGATAGCCATTTATTTAATGAAAGTTGCAAAAAAAATTATATACGACGTTTTAAAACATTTCTCAGAACGTAAAAACATTTATTATCATAAAAAATACTTCACTGCATGAAAAAAAAATTGACGAAAAAAAAAATTTGCCCACACCGAGGATCGAACCCGCCACCCCATTTCGCGTCAAATCTTACTATTTTCACGTTGAGGGAGTGATTTTTTTAAGGGTCAAAAACGCGTCTAACTCTTCAGGGATTGAATGTTTTTTGTAGAACTTTTTATGGTTGATGGAAGAACTTGTTAGCTTTCATTTACACCAAACCTCGTGACGAAAAAGTTGAGCCGAAATATTCCATTTGTTAATTTGCAAAATTAATTTAAATTTTAAATAAACAAAAGCAAAAAGTTGCATTCGCGCAGACTTCTATGGGGTTATGCCCGACATCAATATTTATCGTTTAATGTTGGTTTGAAGTCGATCAAACTTTGGAATGAAAAGTTATTTGATAACTAACAAATTACGCCAATTGTTTAAACAATCAAAAAGTATTGAAGATATCGGGCCAAGAGAAATATGGTATATTCTTTCGTATAGAAGGCATGTATTTTGAAAAAAAAACAATATTCTGACCTCATTATTTTCGGAGTAATCAATTTGTTAATTAAGAGATTTATGTTGGCTATAACTAATGAACTGGTTGGCAAAATGAGTTGTGCCTGGCGCCAAACGACGCGTATTGAAAATATCTTTCGATTGAATCAAGATTTTTTCAGATCCGTTTTCATTTTATTAAATAAAAATGAAAAAAAATTGTTAAAACAATTATTTGACCATAAAGCTCGCGGTTTAGGAACGTTTTTCATAAAAAAAAATTTCCAATACGAATCTGTGGCTAATTCAAACGGTAGATTCTAGTAAAAATCTAATCTATTGTGATAAAAATTAATCTATTGTGATAAACAACATATTAGGGTTTTAAAAAAAAGTTTAATCAGGACAGATGTTCATAATCACCTTAAAACCCAAATATCCAAGTTTGGTTGGAAGAAAAAGTTCACCCCAAAAAATATCAACAGTAAACTTTATTTTATTATCAATGTTCTCAGTTCTAAAAAAGTAAATTAAATAATATTATAACAGAAAAAAATATTGTAACATTCTGGTTAACTAAAGGTTGTCTCTACTAATTCACTAATTAATATAACACATTGTTCTATTCCTGTTGCTCTTTACTACTCTGCGTAATTGAGCTGGTGTAATCTTCTAGCAATCTTGGATTATTCTGTCACGAAGTTCGTCTAAATTTTGTGCCCTTCTTTTGTACACTTTAGCTATAATGGGTTCACTATAAAGATATCTAGCGAGGTTAGGTCAGGATATCTAGGCGGCCACAAAATTGAACTACTATCTAGTCACACTTGAAGTGGAATATCTTTACTACATCCCAAATTTTATTGTTTAAAAACTCTAAAAATCTAACTGCATTCAAATTAACTTGGAAAAAATTCGACAGATCTCATGCTAATCTGTAATTGAAAATAAATCATGTCAATCTTGTGATAATAAATTTTACTGTTGATTTTTTGGGGTGAACTTTCTTTCAGCCAAATTTAGAAATTTAGGTTTTAAGGTGATTATGAACAACTTTTCTGAATAAACTTAAAAAAAATCTTTAAAAAAAATCCCTAATATGTTTTTAATATTTTTTCAGAATATTTTCATTCCAATAGACTAGATTTACTTGGACCAAAATGTTGTTAAAACCTCTAAAAGAGGGTTAAAAGCTACATATAAAAAGACAAAAAAAAATGAAATTCAATTAAAAGTAAAAAAGTTATTGGAGTATTACCATTTTAAGTAAAACACGGTGTACATACATGGTCTAAAATGTGAAAATCCAAATAAATTTTGAAGGGTTCATTTTTCATGAATACAATAGGTCCCTTTGGTAAGCAAAGGAAGTAATAAAAAATGTTGGCTATGTACTGAATCTTAGTTGCAGCATATAAAAGTTAACTTATAGATTACAAGAAGTAACGTGCTTGAATTCCATCTAGCCTGTCTGTCTGTCTATCTGTCTGCCTAATTCGAGAAAAATGTTAATCAAATACGTATTCGAAATCGGCCACGCCTAACTGCAACTTCTACTCATTTAAAGGTATTACGTGTTTTAATATCTTTGTATCATTATAAGGCTTTTGATAATAGGATAAACTGGGGTTGTTTTATTAGAGATGAGAACAACTAGTTATCTGGTTTTTATTATCATGACTGTATACCACAGAACTCTGCATTGGCGACAGTCGACGATATTAACTCAAACAAATATAAAGGTGGCAAAAGCGTCAGACAGGGCTGCATTCTATCACCAATCCTCTTTACCATCTGCTTAAACTACCCAAGAAATTGTTTATTCACAAGTGACTTGGCTATCATTTTGGTTAGGTTTTTTCCTCGTTGGATAAGTTTCAAAAAAATATACCTTGTAACACATATTTATATTGTTTATTTATCGCTGAGCATATGAGATTTTAAAACTTATTAGTGTAATCGTATATACTTTATTTCGCTTGAAATTTATTTGTCTCCAGACGTTATAAATAGCTCCGGCAGACCTGGTTAATAGACTCTTTCCTATGTATTCAATTTGTTCCTGCCGGACCACTGTCTATTATATAAATGTGCATTCTCTTGCTCGAGCTTACCAGTTGCAAGCACAAATAGTTACCTACCATTAATCGTCGCTGCTTAAATGCATTTTTCTTACTGAGGTTTTTATTGTGTAAAAAGTGTTAGCTTGTTACGAAAGCTTTTACTCCACACTAGCCGACACTAATAAATTAACTGTTTTACCATTGAATATTATGTATGGAACTGTCAATAATATATCTTGACAATTTCTAGTTCAGATACGATACCTGGTTGCATCTGACTTTGATAATGTTACTAAAATGTGTTGTAAAGGAAACGAATTCTTATATGGTCTAAGCAGTCAAATAACTGAAATAAAATATCATTAAATAATTATTTTTATTATCAGTGTAGTATATTTCGATCTGTTGTATAAATGCAAATATTTTGAGTGATAATATGTTGACCCAAAGAAGTAAAAAATTCTTATGGTTTTTTGTAACTCAAATCTATTTTTCTAAATTAAAATTATTCAGATATAGACAAAACAGAGTCTTCTCTAGACCCTTCGAAATATAAATTATTGAAATCAGACCCAACCGAAAAATTCCAAAGAGAAATTAAATCAACCATTAATAATTCCCTTAGCATTTTAGACAACAACAGGTTATATAAATATGTTTTGATGAACCCCCAAGCACCTAAATTCTTTAATTAAATTACGCAAAAATAATCTGCCTATACGTCCAGTTGTTTCTTTTGTAAATGCCCCTACAGTTAGAATTTCTAAATTTCTTATTAATATTATTAAAGAAAAATGTAATTTCTCTTCAAAGTATGGTATAAATAATTCTTATGAATTAATTTCAAAAATTAAAAACGTCACAGTACCTAATAATGCACAACTAATTTCATTTGATGTGCAAAACTTATTCCCGAGCATACCTCCTAAAGACGTTATTAATATAGTGGACAAATTATTAGATAAAAATAGAGTTAACATAATAGAAAAACAAGATATATTAAATTTATTGAAACTTGGTTTAAATAAAAATTATTTCCAATTCAACAATAATATTTATACCTGTACAGTAGGCTTAATTATGGGAAATCCATTAACCCCCTGCTAGCGGAAATCTTTATGGATGATCTAGAACAAATTATTTATAAAAATATGCTCCTGCATAAAGGCTGTTTGTATTGGTATAGGTACGTAGACGACATTATAACCTGTTTTGTGGGCACTACAAGACAACTGGATAGTTTTTTAGATTACATTAATTCATTACATTCAAATATTAAATTCACTATGGAAAGAGAAAGTGGTAATAAATTTAATTTTTTAGATTTAACAATAAATAGAGTTGACAACACACACCAATTCTCCATTTACCACAAACCTTCACATACTGATACCACGATAAATTATATGTCATTACACCCTAGACAGCATAAGCACGCAGCTTATCATAGTATGTTACATAGGCTAATAAAATTCCACTATCAGATTACGAATTGAATAAGGAGTTTAACTTAATTAAGCAAATCGCGGTTAATAACGGATTTCAAGCCTCTTTTATAGATAACTTATTGCACAAAAAACGGTACAATAACGCGATAAATGCAGTATATCCGACCTATAAAGATCATGATAATTCAAAATCTAATTTCAGGTCATTAACATTCATTGGCGACCCGTCACAAAAGATTAGTACTTTTTTAAAGAAGCAAGGTCTGAATATAACTTATAAAACTAATAATACTTTAGGCTCTATTATTAAAAACAATAAAGATAAGAATGAAAAAGAAGAGTTGTCGGAAGTGCATAAACTAACTTGTGGGACTTGCCCTAAGATATATGTGGGACAAACAGGTAGAAATTTTAAAAAACGGATAATGGAACATAAAAAATCTTTTTTGAATAACGAAAATAATTCTACCTTTGCAAATCGCCTTTTGGAAGAAAAGCACTTATTTAACGACGATTTTGATACCCTTCATACAGCTAGTAAGGGATCAAAGTTGTCGTTACTTGAGAGCTTAGAAATTAATAGGTATAAAAACGATAATATTTTACTTAACGATCAATTAGACATAAATAATTCTCCACTTGTTAATCTATTTTAATTCCATTTCCTAGTAGTACATTTTATATTATAAGTAAATAATCACAATTTTATGCAAATTAGTTTTCAGGTAATTCAATTTCATGTATTTAAGGTCCAATAAGTTCAATTTGTGAGTAGTGTAACAGTGCGCTCATCTGATGAAGCTAATGTTTTAGCGAAACGATCGTCATGTTGACGTAATATATGTGAAAACGTGAAAAAGAGTTTAGTGTTTTTTATTTCATTAGTCAGATATGGTTAATAATTTTATAGACCAGAGCAGAAGTAGGTGGTAAAAATGAACATTTTTAGGGTGGTCCGACACCCACAAATTATTCAAATGACGTAAAATCTGTGACAAATTTTATCAACAATTATAAAATATACAATGTATCCTTCCTGGGCATCCACACCCGGATCCATGTCCACGCACAGTGGGGCAGTAAGCTACATCTGCGGACAAAAATCGCCTGCATTTCAAATCTTGACCAAATTTAATATATATTTTTTTAAAATGCTCATGAGCAATGTAGCTTGAACACCCGACTGCTACAATTTTGAAATGAATAAGACATAACGTAAAAACTCAAAGATAATACTAGACAATTTGTATAAATTTTTTTTATCTAGAATAAAGGAATCTGTTATCTCAAAAGGTTATCTCAAGGTAGAAAATAGAGAAAAATACTTTTGCGGACAACAATAGACCATCTGTTGACGTCATGCTGTCGGCGTGGAGGGCACACGACTCATTGTTTTGTTTTTTGGAGATGGGGAAAAGCTGTTATTTTTCAATAACCAGCTTAAACTGCTTCTGCTAGCAACTTATCTCTAATTGTTTACATGTGCATTCCTTTGTGATTGGATGAGGTTTGTGTGCCCTCCAGACTGAGCCAAAATAAGGTGTATAAATCAGGTGACCGAAAATGATCAATACATTCGAATATGTGTTACATAACCTAAAAAATTTAATGAATCAATTTTATTGGCTAACATCGCATGTCAGCTTTATGTTTAACTGAATTTCTTTTTTTTATATGTTCCGGATAAATGCATTTTCAGTGGACATATGCTACAAATTTGATAACAGAAAAACATAACCTAAAAAATCCAAAATAATAGTAGAACATTTTTGTAAAAAAATGAATAACGGAATTACAAGGAAGCAAATGAAGAAAATTACTTTTCCGTAACAAGATACATGCAAATTTGTCTGACATCTTACATAACCTAAAGAATCAATCGAAATATAAACGAGCAGAAAAGTATACCCAGTAAGCTGTAAAAACCTAGTGGATCAATCCTCGAACGAGCAGAAAAGTATAAATGACAAATTCTAAATCTAACATAACCTAATGGATCAAGACTTAAAATATTTGGACTTAGTATACATATGTTACAGGCTTCAATACTAACAAAGTTTCGTTAAATTTATTCCTTATTCTTCTTCTTACAGCATGCTGTAAGCTACAAACAAAGTTTAAGTTTTGTTAATTTTTTCTCTTATTTTTACAGATTGCTGTAAGAATAAGCAAGAGAAAAATTTAATAAAACTTAAGGCTTGTAACATACATACCAAGTCCAAATATTTGAAGTCTTGATCCATTCATTGGGTTATGTTATAACTTTCTGCTCGTTCGTGGATTGATCCATTTGGGTATGGTAGGTTTTTACAGCTTATCAGGTGTACCTTGCTGCTCGCTTTTTATTTCGATTTGTTTTTTAGGTTATGTAAGTTGTAAGACAACTTTATAAGTATTTTGTTTCGCAAAAGTATTTTTCTTCATTTGCTACTTTGTATTTATATTATAGAACATTTTTTGCTATAATAGGCTCATTTGATATAGATGAAAACTTTTTACTTTACAAAAATGTTCTACCATTATTTTGGATTTTTTAGATTATGTAACACATATTCGAATGTATTGTTGTTCGCAAAAGTATGTTTCTAAATTTTCTACCTTGAGATTCCTTTACATAACATTTTTTGCGATAATAGATTCATTTGATCTAGATAAAAAAAATGTCTATTATTATTTTTGATTTTTTTAGGTTATGTTTTATTTACTTCAAAATTGTAGCAATCGGGGGTTGAAGTAACATTTTTCACGAGCATATAACAAATATGTATTAAATTTTGTCAAAATTTGAGCTGGCGGGCGATTTTTGTCCGCAAATGTAGCTCTTTGCCCCACTGTGCCACGGAGCGAAAAGCCGTGGCTCCAAGTCGAATTTGAAAATTAATAATGGTGAAAAGTTTTACTTCCTTTGCTGGAGCGCAAATCAATAAAACAATATAATAACAAAATATTCAAAAAGTAACTTAAAGAAATGTATAAATAGTATATTAAAGTATAAGTGGATATTAAGGTCTTTAGAACACGCGCGATTTTTCGAGCACGACGGCGCAGCCGGAGTGCTCGAAATAGAGCAAGTGTTTTTAAGACCAGTTATCCACGAATACTTTACGCTATTTTTTTTTATTGGTACACTTTGAAATCATAAATACTGGTATTATTACTACAAAAAATGGAAATAAGAATTAAGAATGTAGAATGGTTGAATTCGTGATGTGACATCAGGATACCTGTCAGTGTCAAATGAGGAATACAAAAAATTATTTTCAAACTGTCACATATGATGAATTATTGTCACTACAGTTGTTACTGATTGTATATTGCTTTAAAATGAGTTCTAACCTTGATTACTTAAATAGAAAAGCAGATTCGCGGTTAATACCGCAAAAATTCCTGTCAGATCATTAATTAAAAAGTTGACATTTTGACTCGGGTTGTAGTTGTTGCTATGGTAATTTTAAACGCGCGCGTTTTTTAAAACTTGGATTTAAACACTCTGAGGCGTACTTCAAATACAAAGTAGGGTACCAATAAAAAGAAATATATAAACGGTATATAGCGGGTTGTGTGAGTCGGACGAAAACCCGACTATTGTCTGATGCAACCAGAGTAGTTCTCTCTCCCCCCTTCTCGTTTTCGAGGATGCTGAATACCCCCGCTAACGGCGGCCATTATCAATACGCGTTTGACCCCATTTGGGGGTGGTTTTTGGTCGTTTGCGGGGTTACAGAAACAAGAAATTCTACCACCACCACTGTGTTCAGCATCCTTGAAAATGGGTCGCATCAGACAATAGTCGGGGTTTTCTGGCTTTTTTCCGACTCACACAATTCACTAATAGGTAAAACGATGCTTTGCATTTCTGTATATCAACGTAGAAATTATGAACTAAAAATCCCATTTCAGGTAATTCAGCAAGAGTGAGCGGCTATGCCAGATCACTTAAATAGTAATAATAAAATATTGGATTTGTAAGCTATGAGTTTATTCAAAATTATATTAAAGGAAAATTTATAAATACAAAAAAAAAAAAATTAAAAAAGACATGAAAGAGTAAAATATTGGGGATTGTGTTATTATTATAGTTGAGTAGAAGGAGTATTGACTGTAGATGTTGCCGGAAGATGGAGAATGCTTGGTATGGTAGGGTGTGCTTAATGCGAAATGGTGCATTACGCTCTCTGATCTAAGTGATGTTGTTTTTTAGCGGATTTTCTAAATGGAGGTTACACACTAGAAAATTGTATCTGATTTTGTTCGGAAACTCCGAAATTTCCTAGCTGGATATTGAAGTGTATTCCAAATACAGCAATGGAAATGCCCTTAAATGAAAGTAATGATAATAAAATATTGTTAACTGTATATTGTTTGCAGATATCGTTCACACGATGTCAACTGGTTTCTATTAGATTTCTGCAGTCTTTTGAATAAAACAGAGAAGGATTTGTAAATTATTTTGGATTAGTAAAAATACTATTATTTGAATGAAAAAAAACATGGAATCAAGCATAATAGTCAACCTGAACGAATATCTTCTTAATAACCAAGTGACCAATTGAAATATTATTTGACATTTACTAAAAAATAAAGGATAATATGAATGACTGCATGGTGGATATGATAGGGTAGAACGGAGAAGCAATCAGTATCATACATCATACTAAACATCCTTTTAGAAGCTATCTAGAACCTTTACTTTTAAAGAGCTATTTATTTTCTTTTCAATAAGTTAATGTAAAATTTTAGAGAAAGGAAAAGAGCTAAAAGGGGTACGCTCGTGTGTTCAAATAAACAGGCGCCAAGAATAGCTGTGGAAATCTATACCACATCGGAAATCGGACGTTGAAATATGTGGAGCTGATATGTTCGACATTCATAGTAAATTTGGTACAAGCGTTTTACGTATCAAGTGCAATAGTCCAGGCAATGGGTAGTTGAAGTGATATTTCTTATTTTTTAACCTTTATTTGGAGGTTAAAGAGATATATTAAAAACGTAAAATCCCGTTTGGTCAGGAATTATCTTTACTATTGCAATATACTAAAAGAAAGATACTGTGCCATTTGATGTCAAGTGGCTTCTTTTCCTGTACACATTACGTGGTTCTGGGTTGAAATACTTATTGGTATAGTACATATGATCTCAGTTGGGACAGCATAAAAATAAAAACTCGGAGTAAAGTCGGCATCTTCTTTATGGGACATAGGCGGCGGCGGTAGAAATTTAAAAATGCTTTAAATACTAAATAATTATTTTTTAATTGTTAAAGAAAGGTATTTCTATAATACTTTTATTCAATAAAAGTGATTAATGAAAAAATATGTTTATCACATTTGATAAGTCACATAAATGATATATTAAGGCTACGTCTATTGTCTAGTGACCTAATTCTCGTTCTATCTTCTAGCCGCAAAATTAGGTAATCTTGGGTGGGAGTTGCATAGATGGTATAAAATCATTCCGAAGGGCAGTAAAGCGGCGACTGTCCTGTTTATTAAATGTTAGGCCATGATACTATGAGCATCATTATCATGATGTTAGGCAGGTAGAAAATTTCTACTGTTCTATAAAGGAACGACTCGGCAAAATTTTAAAGGGGGAACTCGTTCCCTGGCATCGGTGATTGGTCTCAGTAGCGGAAATAGGCCGACGTTAAATAAACAAATTTTAAAAAAGCTTTGTCTATGAAGTTTAAATACACAATAATTCATTTGTCACTATCCGTGTTATCAGAACTTGAATCGGTATTTACATTAATAATAATTGGATTAATAGGTGGTAATATAGAATAGTCATTTTCCTTTTTTACACGTGAGATACGCACTTCCTCCATATATCGCTTTTGCCTATCTGGTCTACTAGTATCTTTATATTCTTTAAATCAGACTCACTTAATTATGGGGATTGACTATATTGATATAGTCTTGTCTTTACATCAGCCCACATAATTTCAATGGGGTTGAAAACGCAATAATATGGAGGCAGACGTAAAATAGTGTGATCGTGTGCTTCAAAAATGTTTTCAACGACATATTCCCTTTTAAAATTTTGCTTTCCAATCAGTACTAATAAAGTCTTCCAAGCCTTTACCTTTCATAAATTCAATGATATCACCTTTTCTTGTGTTGGAGTTCGGAATTTTTGTGTGTTGCCATAAATGGTATGACGCATTGTCCAAAACAATTCCAGAATATGGTGGAATATTTGGTAACAGCTGTTCCTTTGCCCACTTCTGAAATAATTCGGCTATAATATCCTCGGGGTAGTCGTTAGAGGATTGCTTGATATTTACAGACAACAACGCATTTGGAATAAAACCGTTGTTACTTCCAGCGTGTAGAATAATAATTCTTTTTCCCCTAGAACATGGAGCACTTAAATTACACTTTTTGGTGTTATCTTCCCAAACGTATTGAACTACGTCATGGGTGTTAAACCATATTTCGCCAAGATAAATTATGTCTCTATTTGCATCTCGGTATTCTTTTATTTTACGCAGGTACTCGTGACGATGATCAACGATGCGTGCTGATTCATTAACTACTATTTGTTTCTCCAATTTTTTGTACCTAAAGCCGCAATCGAGCAATACATTTCGCAAAGTATCTAATGATTTATAGTTATAATCAGGATAGTCGCGTAACTTATCCCTAATCATTGCTAATGTGGGCACCTTCTGTTCATTGTAAAAGTCATACACAAATCGACGAATGACATCTTTGGACGTATTATCAAGTTTCTTAAGTTTTTGTCCAACTTTTTTCCGTTTAATAGAATGATCAAGTACATCCCAGACTCTAATAACCCTATAAATTGTAGTACCGCTAAACTTGGTGAATTCACAAATCCTCGTCACAATTTGATTATATCATGAATCAATATTTTCGTCTCTTAAATACGAGTAAATATACAAAATAGCCCTTTAAGTTTGAACGTGTAAGTCTTTATTTTCAAATTCCGCTTGTATAGGCTCTGCATCAGAATCGTCCGTTTAGTTGTCACTACTATTGAGAGGCCTCCAAAATGTCATTTTAAACAATTAATTGCAAAAAATCACTCAAACACAGTAATGAAAGTAATAATTTTTTCAAATATTCACTACAATTAAGTAATTTATAACGCTGCCTGGCTGTACTGCACTGCCTCGTACAGATCATATGATACAAATAGTTCATACTTATTTTTGTTTTATGTATTATGGCATGCAAAAACTCTGAACAAGGTTGGTGTTGACAAAACAAATTCGCTAAGCATCTAGTCCCGCTTATATTTCTATGTGACAGGCGGATCAAGTCCATGTGGACTGTAGACGAGGAGTGGTGAATACAAATCTGTAAAATTCTGTGCTCTCTCATTCAGTATGAAGCGATATATTGACAATACCCCGTAAGATCCTCTAGTTCCGGGCTGTTCCAATTGACTTCGTAAATACTATACTCAAGGTATATTTAAAAGAGTAAAAATACTTCTTTTTTTAAATGTGTACAGAAATTAAAGAAACAGTTAATATACCGTTTAAAGGAAATTATACTTTTTCCTTTTAAATATTAAAAAAAACTACTCTTTAGGTAAGCGGTATACCCTCAAAAAGATGCTCGAGAAAGCAACCTGAGTGACCTCGAAGTTTCGACAGGTTGAAACCTTTTGGAATCGATTTGTTAGTTTATTGCCAACAAAAAGCCTTATTAAACTTTTTGATTCCAACGGTAGCTAATTTGTTATTAACAAAGAAGTTGCAAGATAAAGAAAAATAATAAATCGTTTTCCAAATGCATTCTTTAGATTAATTGGGCCAAAATAAACACTATTTGTCACTTGACATTTTTTCCAAAATGCATAATTTTTTAATTACAGGCGAACAAATGTCGAAAAATGGCCAAAAGTGATCATCTTTAAACATTTTATTTCTCAGCTTTTACCAAAGCTTTTTAGGCGCTTTTTTTATGAAAAGTGATCGTCGAGACTTATGCTTTAAAACCATAGTTTTTTATTTAGTTCACCTTTTTTGGTACTTGTGTTATTTGAAGCCAAAATTGTTTGAAATATTTCAATTTTGCATGGCGGAATAAAATATGAAGCTGACAGAAAATCGATCCGCAAATCTTTTTTAATTACTAGAATTCACTTTTCAACACTTTTAACTCTCGTTACTTTTTTGAAAAGGCGCCTTTTTAAACTACGGCTATTTCAAATTGACAAAAATGAAAATAATTTGCGTTTTTAACGTTTTTGTCAGCTTTACTTTTGAAAGGTTTCGACCTTTCAAACGGTTCTTAGAAACCCCAAATCTAAACTAAGAGCTATCCGGAAGGGGGCTGCATTGTTGAAAAATATTAACATACAGCTATTACCCCGGACATTGCCATCTGCCGGAGCTGGGAATTGAACGCACTAATAGACAGTGGGCTAGTTGACGATGTAGCCCATTGCGCTACATGACGGATATTATTAGCGGTATCATTTGAAAGTTTACATATTTCCTATCTTTGCAATGAACTGTAAACAGTAAATGCAGATGTATTAAGATGTTATCTTGCCACAAGCCTCGGAAAATTAATTGTCACATGAAAAGCGTATCATTGGTACTTTCAAGCGTAGAAAATAAAATTAATCCTTAATGAAAGCAAGAAGCTAATTTTTATTAATGAGGATCTTTTGATGTATAATGCAAGGGACGTGACAAAGTATATTATAATTGGAATTAACTTGATTCCGAAATTAGGTTACACCTTATGATAACATTATTTATCGTTTAGTTTTTAAGAAATTTCAAACTCTTAATCTCGAAAATGCATTAGTGTCTCCTGGCATACTTAATGCGATCCACTTGAAATTCTGACTCTTCCATTAAGTTTCAATCATATACATTAAGAAATACAATTTTAAATACACTATTACAGAAATACAGTGGATATTAAATTGTCATCAGTACTTCAAGGAGGATGAAAAACAAATAATTTTTTTATTTTGGGCAAGAAATTATAATTTGTGCGCGAATGTAGAAGCCAATCAGCCATCCTGCTAAAACGACGGTATTCTATCTCGTACGAGGAGCATGTAAAATTTTTCTTGTAAATATATTTCACTATTAAAACACAAGAAATATTAACTAAGAAATTGATTTCTTTCTAAATTATTAACATTCGATAATAGAAGTAGGCTGTGGATATGGAAACCATGATTTTGTAGAACTTTATGCTTCTTCTTCTTCTTCTTCTTTATATTCAAAATAATGCGATTCAGTTATCGAAGTAAGCACTTGTTAAATATAAGTGTACTTATGATGGAAAGTAGGTACATTTAAAACTGTTTTGTTAAGAAATCAGCAGTTTTGTTCATGTGTTTATTTCAATGTACATTATTCTGTAATATTGTTACATTAATTTAAAACTAGCCTTGTGCGACATTGTGAACGACACAGAGCTTATGCTTTAACTAATCGATAGAGCATAAGCTTATTGTGTGCGGACAATATGTTGGATTGGATGCGAGAATACTGAATATATCACAACGATCGACCACAGTATATTATTTCTCGACATGGTTCGACAGATCTCAGATCCTAGGAAATCAAATCTCAACTTTCTTGCTGAACGACGACTAAGAGAACTTTTTATAATATTGGTATTTTTCTGAATATAATATCATATAAAATGACAAGTTTTCGTTGTTTATTGTGGAACCAAATCCTGGATTTTTAAGAAGTTACCTCAGTGACTTGAGAGACGGTTAAGAAAACGTTAAATCATTAAAAACAACAAAGTTATTCATTTACAATTTATTATAAAAGATCAGGCTTAATAGGTATTTTTCTTGTCTAAAATTTGTTCCAATAAAAATTAAAATGTAGAACTCTCCCTTTAATTGACTTGCCTATATCGTTGGACAGTTTTTTGACAAGAATATTACCACTATTTTTCTGAATTCACAGGTAAGTATAAAAACATTAATTGTAACGCATCCATAATATCAAATTCCTGATGTATAATTGTATCCGTTAGCACAGAATGCCCAGAACTTGTTTGGTACTTCCCTATCACCTAGAAATCAATAATTCAAATCTAATATGAATCTAATATGGCGGCGTTAGTGACAAGGCAGCTTCTCATGACGTGATCTCTTCCAAAGGAGGTAGAAATTTGAATTCTGTTTTGGAAGTGAATCCGTATTATAACAACACTCTCCAAGAGTAGACAGCTACTTAAAACATTCATGGAGGTGGAATCATAGACGCCGAAATGGAGAAGTAGCCGTTATGTAGGCATATTGCATGAGCATAAGGGATGTTTTTCTCAGCTTAATACTTTCCTTATAGTCCAAAATAACTTCTAAAGTCTAGAGAGAAAATACTCTATGTTTGAAATAAAACTCAAAAATTGCGTATTCAGTGCCATTCTGAGGTTATGCAAGTATTTTTCTCCACCATTAAATACTTGTTTCGTTAAGTTTACAATATGTTGTCCCTGATGCTTCAAGGCCTTTAAAATCTTTTGTAAGTTGACGGAATGAAAACTGTGGTAGCCATTTGCTTAAACAAAAATATTATTATGTAGCGTAGGTTGTCTTTGAAACTGTGAAAGAATGTAGACTTCGATATCTTCAATCGTCCAGGAGATATTTTGTCACTCATATAAGTACTTCGTTTCCAGTAAAAACATAATACCGCAGCACCCTTGCGGTGCTGGTTTTGTTTTTACCGTCATACTGCGGCTATTATGGTTTATTCGGGTATTGGTAGTAATTTTTATTCACGTGTATATTTTTATATTTACTGTGCATTCATGTTTATGGTATTACCACTGTGTAACGTAGGTTAAGATTAAAAACTTTGAACGAATAACTACTTCGAAATCTTTAGCCGGACAATTTCGTTGGATTTTCCTTTAATTTTGACCGGAAGTGAAATAAGTTAAATAAGAAAAAATGCGTCATTTTACTTCTCTTCAGAGTATAGAAACAGCATTACGTAAACAAGGCAGCGCCTGGTGAAGAAAGGCTTATGCGTAAACTAGTTCCAATATATATGATTCCCTTTAACCACGAATGTCTTTCTCTCTCGCATTATTGTGCTTGATAACTTAATTAGTATTTGGTACTTATATCGGAATTTATTTTCGCAACTTTTTGTATTTCATACAATCTATCAATTTATCAAAAGTTTTTTAAGTGTCATATACAGTAACCAAGCTTAACGACATGTAGGCCAAGCAAATGGGTAGGTTAAATCGCAAAATGTGTCCGGAGGGAGATCTCTACGGGAAAAGTTGTATTGAGCTGAGATGTAAAAAAAGCCCTAATATACTACTAGCCCCACCCTTTCCTTAAGGGCAGAAAAAGGATGAAATAGTTTATTTTTGCGTATAAATCGAGAACGATGGGAGATATGGAAACAGGTTTCAGATAAAAATTGTAGAGCTTAAAATTTTGCATAAAAAAGGTCATATGCGTTTATACCGTATTTCTGATGGTTTGGCTGTAAAATCTGTATGACGCTTAGGGGCTGAATGGATGGTTAAAAAAAATCGTAAAAAATCGAAAAGTTGATATTTTTCATTATTTATTTTTTGAATCTCCTTAGAAAAATCCTCAACTATCTTTACAGAGATAAAGTATCTTTGTCAACTTGTTTATATAAAAGTTATGAACATCTGAATTTTTAAATTGACGATTATTCAGGGTTAAACGTAGCGAAAAATATTTTTTTAAGCAACACTGTCTTCTTCGTGAAATTTCCTCACAAAAAGTCCTTTACCGTTTTTTTTTATCTCACATACCAACGTTGATATCTAAATAAAATTACTATAATTCCTACAATTTCTATTTCACTCGACGGCACTGGTATATAGTCTAAGAGCTACTGGCCTCGACAACATACCCATTTTCACAAGGCTGGAAATATGCCAAGATGTTAGTTTAAGGCTTCCCAAAGAAGGAATGGCCGGTGTGGCGAAAGGATGTCGATGGGGTGTGCAGTGAGCACTCTTGAATTTGTGAAAGTGGTTGCTGTTTAAGTTGATATTTAGTTTTTACTTCTACAAAGTTGCATTTTCAGATATCAAATAGGGAGCCAGCGTGCAATCACCTAACATATTTGTAAAAGCTAAAAACATTATTAATCCTGTTCCTTAGAGCTGGCAGACAAAAAAGTGATAAGAGACCATTTGCTGGTGGGAACTTCACTAGATGACTCTTGAAAGTCGACATGCTTTTTATGGTTGGTGGAAGTTTTTGTATAGAGCTGATATTTTTTATCGATTACTTGTCCCACAATGAGTACAAAAATATGATTGAGATGCATATCGGTTGGTGGGTTTCCAGAAGCAGAAACTGTGAACCTGCGAGATATTTCACTGTGGAAGACAGATTTGTAACAAGCTGATTGTTTCTTTATCGATTAGTTACCACTGTTAATCTGCATGACAGATTTGTAACAAGCTGTTTTTTTAAAATTAATTCGTTTATATTCAACAAGTAGAAAAATAATGGTCTCGAATATAGTGATATACGCCTCTGAAGTCGTGAACAAATTCATTAACTTAGACATGAATTATTTCTACTTTTTTATAGTTTTTAAACGTTAATCACATAAATGCGATGATTTTAGAATAATAAATATCCGCCAAAAAGTTCAAAATTAAGTTAAAAAAGTTCAAGACAAAAAAAAGTATACCTGTACAGGATTCGAACCGAGAAATCCTCTGTGAAAGTCGTCTCTTAACGCGATGTGCTATGGCCGGGATGAATTTGAAATTTCCAATACTCTCGTCGGAGAATGCAAAACATGAAATTTTTAAATGGACGTAACTAAATAAATGCACCAGCAGGAAGGCTCCCGAATGTCGATATCGAGTGATCGAAATTGGCATTTTCACGGCATTATGAATTACATTGATTTGTTTTTTGTTTTATTAACCTCACTGTACGTTAATAACCGGAAAACTCGGAAGAATAGATAGATTTTAGGTCCTTTATGTATGAACGTTATGCTTTATTCGTTATACTGCACATGCGCAGTCGTTAAAAAATAACCGAATGAATACCTTATTAACCGATAGTTTTACAGTATTTGCGTTATAGCAACGTTCGCTTAGTAACGTATAATGTTTTACAACGTTGCTCGGTAGAGAACATTCACATCTATTTATAAATTTAATATATGAATATCTTAATACTTGCATTTAAAATATATGACTCCTGGCTCTGTTTAATACACCTTTTAGATATTTTTAATTGTGTTCGTAATCTCTAATGAAATTATTGCGTGAAAATCAATCCTTGGCAACGTTGGTATTTTTGTCAAGGTGTGAACATAATTTGACTTTTTGATATTTAAACTAAATTTTTCAAACTAAACGAAAAGTAGGATTATATATGTTTACATTGTTTCGATAACGTCAAGAAAGTAATAAAGGCTTGGAAAACTCAAGACTTGTCAAGATATACCAAAGAACCTTATTTTCGAGCTAATGCGCATGCTCAGTGTACCCTTTTACGCTTAACGTATTAGCAAATTTAAGTCGCCTAAAATCTCCCTAATATCACTTAAAATATAGCGTAAGCGTAGCAAGGCGTAATTCTGTCCCGATTCCGACGATACAGGTTAGGTGATGTTTTGAAAATGAGATAATGCAAGATAAGACCCAGAAATAGGCTTGTGAAAAAACGCTATTAGCATTTTCATTCAAAATTTACTGAAAAATATATTTTTTAACTATAAAAATTCACATTGAAAGCACGAACAAGATGTAATTCATACTTTAATTATATAAGCAGAAATGTTTTGAATGAGAAAAGTTGAACTTTACAAAAAAATCTTACAATGTGGAATATATTTTAAATTACAATAATTGATTATATATTTAGAGATCATCTTAGAAACAAATGTATGAGTATCTTGGAATGAGAAAGAATTCTATAAAATAGAATTGCACAAAGTTTATTACCTGGAGACCTCAAATGGTGAACTTAAAGCAGATCTAATATTCTTTAAAAAAATGTTTTTTTCTGCCTTCGTTTAGGCACCATTATTTTTGTCTGTCAATACAGTTACATTCCTAATACAACTGTGCATACATTTTTAAACAAATTTTGAGCTCAGTTGAAGGGCAAAATTGACTTATTTTGAATACCTGCTAACAATTGTGGGGTACTGAGGAATGTAGTAGTATAAACCAATCTCCGTAGGCCGGGTCATGAGTCCCCAAAATGGTTTGAATTAGGGCCCGGGGCCATGGAATAATAAATATTTTTTAACGGAATGAATATCTGCTAGGAAGTGCGGTATACGATAGTCTGTACAATTTTGAGTTGATGAAAAATGTTACAATTTTTTGCTGGTAATGTAAAAATCGCGGCAAATTTAAAAATTGGCCATAATTCAACCGAATGAATACCACTTCTACTTTGCGGCAAAACCTTTGTTATAAGTATTTGAGACCATGTACAAAAAGTTACAATTTTCCTATTGTATAAAAAAAGTTACAAGGCCATTTTAGACTCAGAATCAAGGAAACATTTAAGATTTCACAAATCATCTAGAAGATGGAAAGTTCTCGATGGGGAACGTTAAGAATGGCATAGACCTTCGGGCAAAATAAATGACATACATAAAAGTTACCCCTTTCTGCCCCCACTCGCATCTAGGGGGTCCTTAAATAAGGGTCAAAAATGATTTTTATTTGTCAACACATTCAGCAGGTCAGAAAGGCAAAAATCGGTGGAGAAACTAACTATTTAATGTGTTGAAAAGAAAATAGTCATTTTTGGACCAGCATTTATGGGCTCCATTCAGGGGAGGGAGAGGGGTGGAGAAGAAAGGTGTAACTTGCCAAGTAACAATTTAAATGCTTTTTAGATTTATTTAGGTTTTATCAGTATTTTGTAATGGCCACCTCATACACCACTGATTCATGCTAGATTTATTAAATGCCAATTGCGCTTAAAGATAGTTTTGTCTTAAAGAAAGTTTTAAAGAGGCCTTCAAGAACTTACATTAGAACTAAATGATCGTTTAGTCTCTATTGGCTTATGATTGACTTATCAAGGTATTTGTCAAGCCTTCAATAAAATTTTATAGCTGTTAAGTTCAAGTTAGGAGGATCAAGTTTTATAGAAATTAAGGAAATGTTGTGATTTTATCATTGCTTCATGAAATTAATTTGAGGTGGTTTTTAATGCTGGGCTAAAAATCTAATATGCTTTGAAATCAGTAAGTTTCAGGTCGAACCTTCATAAAACTAATTGCTTGCCAGAGTTTTAATGAAGCAAACAAACATCTATATTAAATCAGGCGTAAAGTAATTGGTAATGTAATAGGTATTTTAAGACAAAACATGTTTGAAGAAGAATTATTTACAGCTTATAGAGTTTATACATTCATATTTTACTTTTAGTATTTTGGCCAATTATTGTTAATTAACAAATGGCTAATATTTGAACTGTATCATTTTGAAACATATTTACTTCATACGAAACGTCCAAAAAACATTTTAAACTTATAAAAACTGTTTTTTCAAGCATTTACATTTTATTGTTCTAAATTATCCTGAATAGCTTTTTTTTAAATTTATATATCGAGATTACCTCTTGTTTTGTTGCACCGCGCTCAATTGTTTCCGGCTTACTTAAGTTAAGAGTTAGTAGTTAAAGTATGTATTTAGGGGAATTTTTCTGCTAACTTCTCTTTATAAAATTATAACCTTATTTTTCTTGGCTAATGTCAAATATTTGTTCTGTTCAGAGACAACTCTGTTTTAGCCCGGGAGGCAGCGACAGATTTTCCTATAAAGCTGGATTTGTTTCCAAATAGTGTTTAGATAGTATCTACAATGAAGGTGCAATTCTACCAAACTCTTAGTGGTGCGTAAATGAGTAAAGAATTAAACAATATGTTGCAAAAAAATAAATAGACGAAAATATCGTTTTTCGAATTGTCAAAAAATGACGATTCTCCTTCGCTTCTGCCTGCCCCAATTTTCGATTTTCACCTCGCGATTCATGTTGTATGGTCATTGCCGACCTTCTCCTCGCCATCGAGACAAAGAACGGGTCTCCATTATCACCGTATTTGTTCAGTTCTTATGTTTGAAAAATTGACTTGCTGTCATGGTAATCAGTGACTATTTTTAAGTGGTTTCCCGAGTTCGAATCCAGCCCGGGGATACTTTTTTTTTTCGCTTTCAATTTTTTGGCGGATATTTTTGATTCTATAATTGCTATTCGCTCCGTTCTATTGCATTTCTCGGAGGTTTTGCATTTTTCGCCGCGAAATATTAATCTACACTTTTTCGATTAAGAATCACATTCTACCTATAGGGTTACATCTTTGGTAGACGTTGCAAAAACGGCAATACGTAGTCAAATCACGACAATTATATTCCTCATTAGTATTAATGAACATACAGTATTTTTATAGATCTGTTGATAACCTTTTATTTACTCCATTACATTATATGTTTCGCTAAGGAAATTTCTGATTTTTAATCGAGATAGTGCAGATTAATATTCCTCGGCGGAAAATGCAAAACTTTTTCGAGAAATGCAATAGATCGGAGTGAATAGCAATTATAGAATAAAAAATATCTGCAAAAAAATTGATAACGAAAAAAAAACAAAAAAGTATCCCCGGGAATGATTCGAACTCATGAAACCACTTAAAAATAGTCGCCGATTAGCACAACCGCAAGTCAATTTTTCAAACGTAAGAACTGAATAAATACGGCGAACGGAGACCCGTTCTATGTCTCCATAGCGAGAAGAAGGTCGGCAATGACCGTACAACGTGAGTCGCGAGGTGAAAATCGAAAATTGAGGCCGACAGAAGCGAAGGCGAATCGTCATTTTTTGACAATTTGTGACAATTCGAAAAACGAAATTTTCGTCCATGTATTTTTTTACATGTTTAATTTTTCACTCATTTATGCACCAGTAAGAGTTTGGTAGAATTGCACCGTCATTATAGATACTATCTAAACTCTCTTTGGGAAAAAAATAGCTTTATAGAAATGATTTCACGGAAACTGTCGCTGCCTCTGTAGATTTCAAAAATACATCATTAATCGAATACACTTTCTGTCACTAATACAAAATATTATGGCAAAGAAACATTTATAGACGTGAGATATACGTAATATAATATTCGAGCAAGAGATTTGGATCGAAAAATTAAAAAAAAAAGCAAAAAATATTTTTGTTGCTACACAGGATTTGAACTCTTGACCTCTAGTGTGTAAAGTATTTCTGTTGCCGCTACTCTATTTGTGGTCCGTAAGTCAAAGGTTTGTAGAAGTGAATATATAAATATCGGGGGAGATCTAACCTAACATTTTGACATATTTCCAGCATTGTGACAATGGGTTGCCGAGGCCAGTAGCTCTTAGACTATATAGCAGTGGCGTCGAGTGAAATAAAAATTGTAGGAATTATAGTAATTTTATTTAGATATCAACGTTGGTATGTGAGATAAAAAAAAAACGGTAAAGGACTTTTTGTGAGGAAATTTCACGAAGAAGACAGTGTTGCTTAAAAAAATATTTTTCGCTACGTTTAACCCTGAATAATCGTCAATTTAAAAATTCAGATGTTCATAACTTTTATATAAACAAGTTGACAAAGATACTTTATCTCTGTAAAGATAGTTGAGGATTTTTCTAAGGAGATTCAAAAAATAAATAATGAAAAATATCAACTTTTCGATTTTTTACGATTTTTTTTAACCATCCATTCAGCCCCTAAGCGTCATACAGATTTTACAGCCAAACCATCAGAAATACGGTATAAACGCATATGACCTTTTTTATGCAAAATTTTAAGCTCTACAATTTTTATCTGAAACCTTTTTCCATATCTCCCATCATTCTCGATTTATACGCAAAAATAAACTATTTCATCCTTTTTCTGCCCTTAAGGAAAGGGTGGGGCTAGTAGTATATTAGGGCTTTTTTTTACATCTCAGCTCAATACAACTTTTCCCGTAAAGATCTCCCTCCGGACACATTTTGCGATTTAACCTATCCATTTGCTTGGCCTAATGGTATTGATAATAACTCCGAAATTTTGAATAGTAAATTATGGAAAATTATTATGGTACGAAAAAAGCTGTGCTTCATCGGTACCTAAAATATTATTCACATAAGATGCACATTTTCCCAGATATAGTGATAAAAAGCTGGTATGGTCAAAATATTTTTAATAACTTAGTAGATTTCATTACTATTCCACTAAGTCATTAAGTTATTCATTTTCAGTGAGTGGCTCACAACAGACATAATAAATATGTATCTAAAAAAAATAATTGGTCCTCTGTTTTCTAGATATTCGAGCTTAAATCATATATTTGAATCGTACCTTAGTAGTAACGATTCAAGTTAATGTTAAACATAAATATGATTTTCAATAAATGACATTCAAATTTTTCAAATTTCAAATGCAATCACTGCGTCTATATAATTTATTTACAATTTATAGCTGAAAATCATATCACAATGAAACCTTCGCGTTTCATGAGATTTATATTTTTATCCCTAAAAATGGTTTATTGGCATGTGTGCTCCGTAAATTTAGTTTGCACCATTTTCACATTGACGTAGATATCACTCATTTATTTATTTACTCTACACAACTAGTCTGTGAACCAGTAACAGTACGGGAATACAAATGTTGTATATTACCAGAATATTTAAACAAGAACAACATTTTAACAAATATCCAACATGGTTTCCGTAAAGGCTACTCTACAGAGTCAGCTACCACAGAACTAACGCAATTTATAAACGACCAGTTAGATAATGGAGACTTTGTAGTTGGAGTCCTTTTTAATTTATCTCGTGCCTTTGACACACTGGATGCAAGCTTCCTGTCAAAGAAACTAGATGCAATGGGTATTCGAGACTCTATTAATAACTGGTTAATATCATACATCACAGATCGTACATTCAAAGTTGAAATCGAAAACTTATACTCGGACGATTACAGCTTTGAAATTGGCACTCCTCAAGGGTGTGTACTCGGGCTACTGTTATATTTGTTGTACATGGAAGACCTGCCACTCTATATATATGAGATGGTGTTCAATGTGTTCATGCATGTCAGATGATACGACCATCCTAATTTATTACGAACTACAGATGAAAGTGAATAGTAGGTACAACAAAACAATTTTCTGAATGGTGATCACGGAATGGTTTACTCATAAATCTAGAAAGAACTACATGTCTAGAAATTACAGGGTTGTAAAGAAAGGCATCTACAGACCTTGAATTTAATAGTAAAGATGATGTTATCCATAAACAACTTGACAAAGTTTCTAGGAACCTACATAAATAGTTTAATGAGCTGGAATGAGCATATTGATTGTGTGTGTGCCGGGCTAAATAAATATTGCTCTATCTTAAAAAATACGCTTAACGAAGAACCGCTCTTCAATTTTTAATATATTTTTTTATTATGCCACAGTATACTCTACAATATCCTACAATATTATGCCATGGGGGCAGGCCCTGAAATTTCACGTGTTTTTGTTGTGCAAAAGAGGATAATTCGGCTACTGTTCAATCTTCCATACACACAATCTTGTAGATTCATTTTCATATCGCAAAATATACTTATTGTAACACGAGTGTACATCTTAAAACTCATCATTTTTATTATCCACGACAAACGGACTGATTTCACAAATTATAGCGACATCCACCCATACTCAACACGATATAAAAATAGTGTCTATATAAATAAAATTTTCAACACCTACCAGAATAAGTCACCTTATCATGCGGGAACTTCTTATTACAATATGCTTTCCACAGAGCTAAGGAATACAAGATCCACCATTAGTCCAGTCAACAGAGAGCTAAAATGACTAAAATCTCTAATTTTAGTGCTAGTGAATAAATTTTGATGTAACCTTATGTATTTATAATGACGTTAATAAAAAACGTTGAAAAAATATTAGAGTAGGAAATGATCGGAAGAAGTACGAAACACCTCTTTTATCACGGGTTTCGTAAACGTATAGAATTAGGTCAAAAGTGAAAAGAAACCAATGTGTTTACCTTTTTTGGCCCAAAATAAGATGGTTTTACTCTGTAGCATTTACATTGCCACCTTATGGGTTTATTAATAATTAATATTTAAATTCGATCTAGTTAACTGTATACAATCAAATTTGCAAATACATGTGTTTAAAATTGCCTAAATTTGATAAATTAAAGCAAGTTTAGCAAATAGAATTTCAAATGATAAGAGTAGTTTTAGTTGCTCCGTCATTGAAGGTAGATGTGTCCTAGTACTGCTGTGAATTATTAAAGATCTTTGATCTTAATATATTGTTTTAAATATTTTCCTAACGTCAGTTAGTAACAATAAATTTAGTGGACAGTATAGAGTAAAAATACGGATGGTAAATAGTTTTCGGAATAAACGTGGGTAAGAATAACTTAATTACTTCATGGAGACCATTTCAAAAATGGCGTCTTCCGCTTTTTTATAGCAAATTTCATACCCCGTTGCTGACCAGGAGCATTTTTATATTGAAGGGAGAATACTCTCATCAAACACTGGAAAATGTATTCCGTAAGTAAATAACTAAAACAAATATAACAAATTTAGCGCTGGCCACTTATTAGAAATTCAAACATATTTCATTTCATTTTAGGGTGTTTTATGGCTCCGAAATTTTCGTTTTTTTATTTTAATGGTTCTTCTTATTAAGAAGATACTTAATTTAAATTAGAGTAGGATGCCTTCAGCATAGTTTAAGGAAATAAATTCTTGGGAGACATATAGGACAAAGTATACATGATTTTCTAAAAGCCACTTTGGAAAAGTCCTGGATTGGTTCAGCAGAGTACATGGAACTCCTCGGCCTGCTGCTGAAAAATTCTAGAACTTCAACGACCGTGGAGGAGTGGATTTTCTCATAATCATACACCTTCGTTGGACAGGAAACCCTCTTCTTATGAAGAAACCCTCAGCTAAGTGTCACTACATAATTTTTTAAACTATTATTATTCTAAATTTGTTTACACCACCTTTATTCATTTTATTATTAATAAGTTATCTGAGCAAAGAGTGCATTGGTAAATAACTTAAATTTTATTAATAATTTTCATATTTGAAGTATATACAATAATATACATGTATACACTCTTTTAAATTTAAAATAACATTGCTCGTTAAATTTATCATGCAATATAGAGAATTTAACTACATAATTACATAAAGGTAAATGTTCGGATTTTGTGATCACAAATTCTTTAGTAGGGGTTTATTTTCTATAATATATGTATATATTGTTATGATATTCTATGTTATGAGAATGATGTTATTTTGAATATTTGTAATTTTAAATGAAATTTGAACGCCACACGGTTTGATAGGACGTGACCCTATACTACCTCTACCTAGCTCGTGCCAGCAAAATGTACCCTATCTCAAGAGCAGGTTCCAACACTACGTAGTGAAACAAAACATGTTGTTCCTAATATAACATTCTATTAAATAAAACATAACACAAAACATTACAATAACAAATAAACCTATAAAATATAAAATCAATAACAAATACTACCACAGAACCGCAAAATGTCGTAGCAATTTTAATTCGCTATCGTAAGGGCCCTTACCTGTAGTAATGCTTCGCGTCGACGTGAGTAGCAGATGCCAGATGCTGTCCTCAATGACGTACGCCACACAAACTCAAAGTTCAGTGCACTTAGTGTTATTCAGCTGACACGCATTCACTTGAATTGTTCTAAGCACCCCTTTTATCTGTTTGGTGCACACGTTCCAATGTTCGACGTAAAATCTGTCACACTGGATATTCAATTCATTTATGGGCAAATACTCAAATACTTCTACTTGCAATAGGTTTGCGTATGGAAAAATAGATTTCAAAGATTTCAAACCATACAAAACCAATTTCTTAACTTCTGCTACTTGTAAATATAAAATGTAGAACAACTTCTAGACATACCTTGATACATCATTAATAAGCTTTACTTCTTGGTTGAAAATCCATCAACTTTCACTTTGTTCAAATTTACAAAGGCTCAGACTTAATATTTTATTGAAGCATTCTCACAAATCTATGCATTAACTTTTACTTGACCTTTTCCTTTCAAAATCCTTCTTTGCAAACAACTCCTATCCAAATCATCATTTCATTTTAACAACCTTCACTGTCTCCTACATAATTTTTTATTCCAATTTTTCTCTCCTTTCAACCTGACATTTTTTCCACCCTCTTGATTTTTCTTTTTTCTCAAAATAGAATAATAATAACTTAAACCTAAGTCTTAAATCTAAAGTAGTAAAAATTATAGTTTTCTTCCACTGCGAAAGCTGTAAACCTCTCGTGATTCCAAGTCACATACACGAGCTTAGGTAATTCCATATCATACCCCCCCGAAATTAACAAAATTTTAAATCTTTACTAATTTTTTTCATTTTAATAAAAGGGAATTAACTAAGATTCGCTCATCAATTGTGCAGGTGTGTAGGTATACAACAATTCAATGTGGAATTTACCTCGTTGTGTTCCCTGTTAGGTGTTTAAGTTCATAAGTATTTGTGTTCAATACCTTATCAATTATATAAGGACCTTCGAAAGAATACATGAGTTTAGCACACTGACCTAGTTTTTTATTTGTGTACCTTAATCTTTTAACTATCACTAGGTCACCTTTTTTTGAATTTAACCCTTTTATTAATTTTTCCTTGTCAACAAAAACCAACAGTTTTATAAAATATATTTTCGCTGACTCAATTTTGTTCGCTTGTAACATGTTTTCTATCTCGTATTTAACTTGCGCTCTCTGATTATATGACACTGGATAAGATTTACATCTGAATGGTTTTGTTCATCCACAATTAATTTGTGTACATTACCTGTAGCTATTCTCGATTCGTAGTTTATTAAAGAATTATAATTATTTAATATATTTTTAAATGTAACTTCATATTCTGGAGGATAATTAACTTTAAAACTTGCGGGCTCATTCACACTATTAATTTCATACATGGATTCCGTTTCCATTGTATGAATATTGACTCGATTGTCATATTTTTCATTTTCGGCTCGCTCGCCATTTTCCGCATTATTATTATCACAATTAGGTATCATTTCACCTTTATTATTACCGCATATAAGTATTATTTTACCTTTTAATTGCACGAGACGCTCTCCCATGTCAATTTTAGCCCTTAGTTTTGTCAATATATCTCCTCCTATTACCATGTTAAAGTTCATGTTTTCAATTATTATAAATTCCCCATCAAATTCCTCATCTTGCACGATGAACTTTGAATGAATCATCTTACTACATTCAGCAAATTTCTTTCCATTTACGTTTATTAATTTTATTTTTGAAATTCTTATTGATTTATTTTTAAACTTATCATTATGCGCAATTATAAAATTTTGATTAATTAAGCTTAGTTCAGCTCCCGAATCTACCAATGCCTTTATTTTAATATTTTCTATTTTTACATCAATTAATGGTAAGTTACTTGTATATGTACTATTCGTAATTCCGTTTTCATTTTCCATGTCAATAAATTCCCGCATATGTTGGTACGTTGTCGCTATTATTTTAGATTTGATTAGTTTTGATTTGACGGTTGATTGTGCATCTGCGCTACCGTCTTTATTTGATTCTGTTCCGAGGCTGATGCATTGTAGTTTTTTGACTCATCTCTACTAATATTCAAGTTTGCCACCTGTGCGTAGGTCCTTGCCTGTTCGTCATATCTATTTGTCTGTCTGTCTTGCCATCTAACTTGCTTTCGATCGTCATTTACCATTTCTCGTCGCGTGTTGAATTGATTATTCCCATTTTTGTAATTTTTATTTGAATTGTCGTTATTATTATAATTATCATAATTATTATACCTATTATTCCGATTATTATAATACTGTCTATTTTCCCTATCATTTTTATTATAATAGCCCCTTTCACGGTAATTATTTTTGTCATCATTATACGTCCGTTTGTCATCATAATCATGAAAAGATGGTTTCTTCCACCCAGTTTTAAAATCATCGATATCTTTTAAATATTCTATTAACTCATCAAGTGTAGTAATTCGTTGCGTTATAATGATTTTGTATGTCATCACTGAAATGCCTTGCGAGGTATCTTACCATTTCGTCCTCCTTAAATTTAGGTTCAAGATAACGAATATTATAAATCTTTTTAATTACATATTTTTCCCGAGAAATTCCTTCGCATTCATTATATTTCCCGTTATATAAGTTGGAACGTACTCTTCTCTGGTTGTATTCACCCCAATACTGTTTAATAAATAATACTTCGAAATCCTCGAATGTATCTATCTTATCTATGACTATTTGAAACCAGACCTCAGAATCCCCTCGAAGTCGTTCCTGAATATACTGTTTGATAGTTGTGTTTGGTGCTATGTTTTGCATATTCTGTTTCATGCGTGTAATGAAAATCTGAGGGTGTATGCGTGAATCGCCATAAAAGTAAACTTCGTTTTCCTTACGTGTTATGTATTGTATATGTGATGTAGTGTTATCTGGCATTTTCTGTATCTTTCTGGTGTTTATTTCTATCATTCTTTCCTGTTCTTTTAATGTATCATCGATATTTTTATTCTGTCGTACAATCTGTTCATTTAGCTCAGTAAAACCTTGATCAATCATCCCTGTAAGTTCCTGTCTTATGTTCGTCTGTTTGTCTACCTCTGTTTGTGCCATTGTTGTAGTAATCTCGTTCCTAACTTCCAATCTCATTCCCTGTAATTTTCGTTCAAAATTTTCTACCGTTTTATCTAATCTTTCACTTTGAACCCCCAACTGTTCGTTAATTTCCCGTATGTCATTTTCTAATTTTCCTTTAATCTCGTTCATGTTTGCCTCTAATTTATTCTGACTTTCTACCAGTTGCCCTTTAATTTCCCTTACACTACTCTCTAACTGTCCCTTGATTTCTGTTATTGTTTTCTCATTGTTAGTCTGTATGTCTTGTTTCATTCCAGTCATGATTAACAACAGTTGGTTAAACATGCTAGTGTCTTGCGTGTTTCCCTGTTCTATGTCCCCTGAATGTGATGGTATTTGTGTGTTGTCGATTTCCGCCATTGTTATTGTTTTTCCACCACGCAATTCCATGCACTGTGAACCTTTTGAAAATTAAAACTTGTAAATGTAAAGACTTACCAAACTTTGTGAATTTATAATTAAATTTATCTAAATTTTCGCCCCACGTTGGGCGCCATTATGTTATGATATTCTATGTTATGAGAATGATGTTATTTTGAATATTTGTAATTTTAAATGAAATTTGGACGCCACACGGTTTGATAGGACGTGACCCTATACTACCTCTACCTAGCTCGTGCCAGCAAAATGTACCCTATCTCAAGAGCAGGTTCCAACACTACGTAGTGAAACAAAACATGTTGTTCCTAATATAACATTCTATTAAATAAGACATAACACAAAACATTACAATAACAAATAAACCTATAAAATATAAAATCAATAACAAATACTACCACAGAACCGCAAAATGTCGTAGCAATTTTAATTCGCTATCGTAAGGGCCCTTACCTGTAGTAATGCTTCGCGTCGACGTGAGTAGCAGATGCCAGATGCTGTCCTCAATGACGTACGCCACACAAACTCAAAGTTCAGTGCACTTAGTGTTATTCAGCTGACACGCATTCACTTGAATTGTTCTAAGCACCCCTTTTATCTGTTTGGTGCACACGTTCCAATGTTCGACGTAAAATCTGTCACACTGGATATTCAATTCATTTATGGGCAAATACTCAAATACTTCTACTTGCAATAGGTTTGCGTATGGAAAAATAGATTTCAAAGATTTCAAACCATACAAAACCAATTTCTTAACTTCTGCTACTTGTAAATATAAAATGTAGAACAACTTCTAGACATACCTTGATACATCATTAATAAGCTTTACTTCTTGGTTGAAAATCCATCAACTTTCACTTTGTTCAAATTTACAAAGGCTCAGACTTAATATTTTATTGAAGCATTCTCACAAATCTATGCATTAACTTTTACTTGACCTTTTCCTTTCAAAATCTTCTTTGCAAACAACTCCTATCCAAATCATCATTTCATTTTAACAACCTTCACTGTCTCCTACATAATTTTTTATTCCAATTTTTCTCTCCTTTCAACCTGACATTTTTTCCACCCTCTTGATTTTTCTTTTTTCTCAAAATAGAATAATAATAACTTAAACCTAAGTCTTAAATCTAAAGTAGTAAAAATTATAGTTTTCTTCCACTGCGAAAGCTGTAAACCTCTCGTGATTCCAAGTCACATACACGAGCTTAGGTAATTCGATATCAATATATATATATATATATATATATATATATATATATATATATATATATATATATATATATATATATATATATATATATATATATATGAAGTGTTGACGTGCTTCCGGGTGTTTTCCCGTGTACTTGGTAGGCTCCTGTTGGAACCATAGTTGTCTGAACGACGTTTCGGCGGAATCTCATCTGCCATCTTCAGGTTCTAGCTGAAAGCTGCCTGCTGCTGCTGCTGCTGCTGTTGCTGCTGCTGCTGCTGCTGCTACTGCTGCTCCTCGTTGCTCGAACTGAGTTCAGTTCGAACTGAGTTCAGTTCGAGCAACGAGGAGCAGCAGTAGCAGCAGCAGCAGCAACAGCAGCAGCAGCAGCAGCAGGCAGCTTTCAGCTAGTACCTGAAGATGGCAGATGAGATTCCGCCGAAACGTCGTTCAGACAACTATGGTTCCAACAGGAGCCTACCAAGTACACGGGAAAACACCCGGAAGCACGTCAACACTTCATTTAATACCCGTGAAAACCTAAGAAACAACATAATATATATATTGTTCTATATTCTGATATCTATTTTATTTTTTATACGTTCGAAATTACTTTTTCAAAGTAAATTGAAATGATTTTATTGAGCGCCAAACAGTTTCTTAAAAGCTGTTAATATTATAGACTATAGAACACCATTAGCATGACCATCTACAATCTATAGAATGACTCTTACTCAGGGTCCAACGAAGTCGGTTCAATAAATGCTCATCGATCAAGATAACAATCTAAATAAATCAAACTCAGTATTGAACGAACAAAGTATTAATTTATTAACAAATTTGAACTTGGAATGTAATTAACAAATTTAAATAACAAAATCTAACTTAACTAAAATGATAAATATGGCCTTTATTTAAAATAAATATGTACCATGGATTTCTGATATTGTAAAGCTTTACCTTGTCTTTCTTTCGACTCGAGTAATGTTATATTGTAACCTCTAACTGGTTATTATGATCCTTGAAATATAATGTCACTTGACTGACTTTTTAAACCTCTCAAGGCTTCTTCTTCTTCTTCTTTTCTGGATTGACGTTTGTTTCTAACCTCCAATTTATTTTCAAGATTTTCTTGAAGTATTTCTATCACTTGCTTGACGTTTGAAATTTCTTCACCATATAAATTTGCTAACTGGATTAACAAATACTTCCCTCTTCTAAATCTGCTTTCCGGATAATCTACTTCGTAATACTTTCAAAGTATACTCACTTCTTATATTTAATCAACTTTTACAATTTATTCTTGATATCAATATATCTGGATTGTAATATCCTAACCTTCAACTTATTCACCACTTTTATTTTCAATTTATTATTTATTCTTGGATGAATATATTTCGCAGCTCGCTGTTCAGCGGTGTGTGATCAACTGATTTGTTATTTTTAGTCGTTTCAATGGGTTAATTTCCAATATTTCAATTGTTTTTTTTTTCTATTTTGATCTAATATTTCAAAATTTAATTTTAATTTAAAATTTAAACTATTCAGTTTTGTTTGTTCTTTACCTTAATTGAATACTGTTTTTAATTCTTTAATTTTCCTGATAAGTTTCTTATTCTACTTTTCAGGATTAAGTGAATAATTGTAATTAATCGAAATATATTGACATATTACATACACTTTCTTAAAATCTACTTATAACTACAATTAACAATTCCAATCTCAAATAAATACTAATTCATACATTTAGATGAATAGCAATGATAAACACAAATTGCTAGTAGTTAAAAACGTACTGCAGTTTCCATACTGACAGAATACTTATATTATAAACTAAAACAAGAAATTGATACGCCAACAAACATTTAACATCATACTATTAGTCCTTTCTTTCTGCATGATGTGAAATATCATTTACAAAACACCTTTCTGCAATGATATTTGAAAATATCTGAAAACTTAAAATGTCATTCAGTGTTTTGTAATATATGGACTTACTATTTCTAAAATAATTACGCTGCACTGCAACTACTGTTGATAGTCTTTCATTCAATATTCATTTTGTGTAGATTTACAGTGTTTCTACACAAAATATGATTTTCAGCCCTAAGTTTTGACATACATGTCAGATTTTATAAAATTTACTTTTTTGTTTTCCAATTTCATTCTAAATCATTTTAAATGAGATTGTGATTCTCTATCAGTTCATGTTTTATTATATACTATTTAGAATAACCTTGTTAAACTAAAATAACTTCATTTTAGGTTTATTTAAATATTTTGTTCGTATTCAATATCAAGTTTCATTCTCTGCATCCTACTCGCTGAGAACAAGTGAACTTGAATCAATTAAATAAACCACAGATACTCCTGCTTCTGTATGATCCGTTAAAGTAAAACTGTTATGATTAATTCCTAAAATACATACAAATTTGTGAATTTTATTTATGATTTCAAACACGACACTTAGGTAGTGTTCCACAGTGTGGATATACAGCATAAAACCCCCTAAACTAATAGAATTTTGACATGTGAAAATTTTGTTAGTTTTAACAACATGATGTGACATTCACACTGTCAAAGTTTATTTACAATTTAAAAGTGATCTACTCAGGATCATTTGGATAACTTAAGAGTAATCTATCCTGGATCATATGGATAATTTATCCCCATATGACAACTTCCCGGTAATGATTCTTCCTTATTATAGTTTAAAACATTTTCGTTTACATTTAAAATATTTCCTACTTCAAGTTGTTGCGCATAGCCCTTTGCTATTGTAGGTTCATAATCTATTGAATTTTTGTACTTTTGAGACAAATTTTTAAAAATTCTATCATATTTGGAGTAACGACTTATCAGAAAGGTTTCAGGCTTCTTATCATTATTTATTTGAACACATGTGGTTCCCACTATATGCTCACCGCAAAATTCATTATCATTATTGGACTCTATGCCATTTGATACATTAATTATTTCGGCATCATTGCCATTCAATTCATTAACTATTTCGGCACCTTTGCCATTTAATTCATTAACTATTTCGGCACCTTTGCCATTCAATTCATTAACACTACAGAAAGGTATTCTTTCACCTTCTATTTTTAGGATTCTTTCTCCTAATACAATATTTGCCTTTTTTCCTGATAAGATGTCGTCTCCCAATATAACATCATTTTCTATACAGTCGCCTATTTTTTACAATTATTACCTACATTTAAAACAAGTTTATCTAAAAATCCTGATTTCCATTATCATTTACTTGTGCTGTTTCTATTTTATTCATATTAGAGTGCGTGTTTTCATCAACTCTATTTCCCCTTTGAATATTGATATTAGCCACTTGTGCATATGACTCATTATTTTTAACATAACCCCCTCTCTCTCTGCAATCATTATCATCATGACGTTTCTCAAAACCCTGCTTTTCATTTCTATAATTGTCATATTTATTTTGACCATAACCTCCTCGTTCCTTTCTATCATTGTCATATTGACGTTTCTCATAACCCTGCTTTTCATTCCTATCATTGTCATATTGACGTTTCTCATAACCCCCTCGTTCCTTTCTGTCATTGTCATATTGACGACCATAACCCTGCTTTTCCTTCCTATCATATTGACCATAACCTTGTCTTTCTCTTCTATCACTTTCATTCTTATTCTGATCATAACCCCACTTGTTATAATATCTACTATTATTTTCCCTATTCTGACTAGCCTTCCTATCAAAACTCTGATGATAATCATCTAATTCTCTTAAATAATCAATCAAATCATCTAACTTTGCAATTCTTTGCGTAATAATAACATTCTGGATATCCCCTGAAAAATGCCTAGCTAAATATCTGACCATTTCACTTTCTGTGAATTTTGGTTCTAGATGTCTAATATTGTATACTTTTCTAAGTACATAATTTTCCCTAGAAATACCTTTATTTTCTACATAGTTACCATTAAATAGGTCTTGTCTTATTTTTAACTGAGTGTAATCACTCCAATATTGTTTTAAGACTAGAGCTTCAAATTCCTCTATAGTCTCAAACCTGTCCATTATAACTGAGTACCAGATTTCCGCTTCTCCCTTTAACATGTCTTGTATGTTTGCTTTTAGGTTTGCATTTACGTGTTGTGTTTCCATGTGTTGTTTCAAACGTGAAATGAAAATTTTAGGGTGTATGCGGTTATCTCCGTAAAAATAAAATGGTGTTTTGTTGCATGTGTAAGTATGTGTGGGTAATTGTGTTAATTGTGTACGTGTGGTATCCTTCAACAACTTCGTGTTCTGTTCTATCTTGCTATCCTGTTCTTTTATTTTCTTATCGCATTTATCTTCTTGTTTCTGCATTCTGTTATCTACTGCAGTCATTCCATCTTCAAACATAGTTACTACTTCCTCTCTTATTTCCTTTGCTGCCTCATTTACCTTAATACCTATTTCTTCATTAACTGACTCTCCCATTCGCTCCCATTTACTCTCTAGATTTTCAATCTTATTTCTTACTTCTGTATTGCTTTCTTCCAGCTTTTGCATACTTTGACCCATTTGTACATTTATGTTGCCAATTTGTGTATTTATTTTGTCCATATTTTCTTCTAGTCGCTGGTTATTTTGATTCATGTTTGCTTCCAAAGTTTGGTTATTCTGTACCATTTGTACCTTAATGTTGCCAATGTTTTCTCCAATACTATGATTCATTCCAGTGATCATTTCCATCAACTTCTGGAGCATGTTTGGATCAGGTTGTGTGTTTGTGTCACCAACTTGTGTTTGTGCAACTGTGGATGTACCCTGTGTAGTTTCCTCTGGATTCATGGTTGTTGTCTTACCTGACTTTAACCTCATATAACTATTATTTGTTTTTAATTTGACAATGCCTTGTTGTCAAAACTATCAAAATAAGTTATTTGTTCTATTATCTTTCAAATGTATGCTTGAAATGATAAACTATTCTCAAGTTGTATTTATTTAATCGCTTTCCTGATCGCTCCACGTTAACAAGCCATAAATGTTCTATATTCTGATATCTATTTTATTTTTTATACGTTCGAAATTACTTTTTGAAAGTAAATTGAAATGATTTTATTGAGCGCCAAACAGTTTCTTAAAAGCTGTTAATATTATAGACTATAGAACACCATTAGCATGACCATCTACAATCTATAGAATGACTCTTACTCAGGGTCCAACGAAGTCGGTTCAATAAATGCTCATCGATCAAGATAACAATCTAAATAAATCAAACTCAGTATTGAACGAACAAAGTATTAATTTATTAACAAATTTGAACTTGGAATGTAATTAACAAATTTAAATAACAAAATCTAACTTAACTAAAATGATAAATATGGCCTTTATTTAAAATAAATATGTACCATGGATTTCTGATATTGTAAAGCTTTACCTTGTCTTTCTTTCGACTCGAGTAATGTTATATTGTAACCTCTAACTGGTTATTATGATCCTTGAAATATAATGTCACTTGACTGACTTTTTAAACCTCTCAAGGCTTCTTCTTCTTCTTCTTTTCTGGATTGACGTTTGTTTCTAACCTCCAATTTATTTTCAAGATTTTCTTGAAGTATTTCTATCACTTGCTTGACGTTTGAAATTTCTTCACCATATAAATTTGCTAACTGGATTAACAAATACTTCCCTCTTCTAAATCTGCTTTCCGGATAATCTACTTCGTAATACTTTCAAAGTATACTCACTTCTTATATTTAATCAACTTTTACAATTTATTCTTGATATCAATATATCTGGATTGTAATATCCTAACCTTCAACTTATTCACCACTTTTATTTTCAATTTATTATTTATTCTTGGATGAATATATTTCGCAGCTCGCTGTTCAGCGGTGTGTGATCAACTGATTTGTTATTTTTAGTCGTTTCAATGGGTTAATTTCCAATATTTCAATTGTTTTTTTTTCTATTTTGATCTAATATTTCAAAATTTAATTTTAATTTAAAATTTAAACTATTCACTTTTGTTTGTTCTTTACCTTAATTGAATACTGTTTTAATTCTTTAATTTTCCTGATAAGTTTCTTATTCTACTTTTCAGGATTAAGTGAATAATTGTAATTAATCGAAATATATTGACATATTACATACACTTTCTTAAAATCTACTTATAACTACAATTAACAATTCCAATCTCAAATAAATACTAATTCATACATTTAGATGAATAGCAATGATAAACACAAATTGCTAGTAGTTAAAAACGTACTGCAGTTTCCATACTGACAGAATACTTATATTATAAACTAAAACAAGAAATTGATACGCCAACAAACATTTAACATCATACTATTAGTCCTTTCTTTCTGCATGATGTGAAATATCATTTACAAAACACCTTTCTGCAATGATATTTGAAAATATCTGAAAACTTAAAATGTCATTCAGTGTTTTGTAATATATGGACTTACTATTTCTAAAATAATTACGCTGCACTGCAACTACTGTTGATAGTCTTTCATTCAATATTCATTTTGTGTAGATTTACAGTGTTTCTACACAAAATATGATTTTCAGCCCTAAGTTTTGACATACATGTCAGATTTTATAAAATTTACTTTTTTGTTTTCCAATTTCATTCTAAATCATTTTAAATGAGATTGTGATTCTCTATCAGTTCATGTTTTATTATATACTATTTAGAATAACCTTGTTAAACTAAAATAACTTCATTTTAGGTTTATTTAAATATTTTGTTCGTATTCAATATCAAGTTTCATTCTCTGCATCCTACTCGCTGAGAACAAGTGAACTTGAATCAATTAAATAAACCACAGATACTCCTGCTTCTGTATGATCCGTTAAAGTAAAACTGTTATGATTAATTCCTAAAATACATACAAATTTGTGAATTTTATTTATGATTTCAAACACGACACTTAGGTAGTGTTCCACAGTGTGGATATACAGCAATATATATATATATATATATATATATATATATATATATGATCTTTGAAAATACTATACAGTGTATATGTTTAACATACTATATATTTTTACTAAGATATTATTGATGGTACTTGTTGTCTATATTGTTTCTCACGTATATATTAAAATTTCGATTTGTTCGTTTAGAATCTACCTGATTGGTTCATAAGCAAGTCAGTTTTACCTAGTTTTTAAGTCCTCAGTTTTATTGATTTCTAATAAAATCAGTTTTATATTTTAGTTGATTGATTTATTTCATTGGTGTTATACAAATAATTATTCTACAGTTGTAGTGAGCTAATAACAACTTCTATTTCTATTACATTTGATAAGGTACGATTAAGACTCACCAACGCATTAAATTAAATTTGCATTTTGTATATAAGATCTTGAAAATTCTATTATTGGTTAGTTTATCCGTTTGATAACTAATTTTCTGTATAAAATGTAAATTATAATTACGAAACGGATTGGCGCCTATATCTTTCTCTCTCACTCTCTGGGAAATTTTAATCTCCACAAAAAAAAATAACAACTAAGGTGTGTTTGACGCTGAAATATTTTTATACCTACGGCCCATCCACCGAAACTTGAGCTAGGGGTAATGTATCGTAACAATAACTTTCTTTATCAACACTATATTCCATTATCATGTAACATGCTTTGAGCAACTCAAAAAAAATATAAAGAAAGTAAGGTATAACGTTACAACTCTGGTGAATTTTTTCAAGAAATGATTATTTTTCGAGATGTGGCCTTTCGAAATTTCCTCAAAAGGGGGGGAAGGGAAATGTAAAAGTTGAAAAAGGAAATCTGAAAAAATTCGGGTGAATGTATTATCGAAATACAAGACTTTTTTTATTTGCAACTTTTCTGCCAAGTGCATTTTCACAGAGATTTTTCGGAAAAGCCATGAAAAACTAGCCTTCTCTTTGAAATTATAGCGCTTTAAAAATATGTAATTTATAAATTTTAAAAAATTCAAATGAGGCCTTTAAACATTTTGTATCTCTTGGAATTTTGTTGTAACTGGCTAATTTTCCGAATTACAGGCAGGTTTTCACGACAAATAATGTACTGCATTTCTTGCAAATTTTCAATTAAAAAATGAATGAAAATTTAAAAAATGAACGTAATTTATACATATTGTTATAAAAAAATATGAAACCTAATATAGTTATAAAATTTTTAAAGATTCAATATAATTTTCAAATTGAAAATATGCAATAAATTTAGTGCATTATTTGTCGTGAAAAACTTCTTATAACTCGGAAAATTAGCAAGTTACAAAGAAATTCCAAGAGAGAAAACATGTATAGAGGGCCTCAGTGCATACGTCTAAATTTTTTTCAAATTTTTAAAGCGCTACAATTTCAAAGAAAGGGGTAGATTTTCATGTTTTCCCGAAGAAACTCAGTTAAAATGCACTTTACAGAAAAGTGGCAAATAAAGAAAATTCTTGTGTTTCGATGATACATTCACCTGATTTTTTTTCAGACTTTTTTTTTCAATTTTTACATTTTCCTTCCCCCACTTTTAGGAATTTTCGCATGGCCATATCTCGAAAAATAAGTGTTTCTCGAAAAAATTCACCAGATTAAAAACATATTATTTTGGGCCATGAAAGGTAAACATGTTCTTTTTCAATTTTGACCTAATTCTACAAGTTACGAAACCCGTGATAAAAGTAGTGTTTTAAACCCCTTCAGATAATTTCCTACAATAATCTTTTTTCAACTTTTTATTAACGTCATTACGAACATATTGCACAAGGTTTGATCAAAATCCACTGGCTAGCACTCAAGTTAGAGGTGAAACCCCCCGTCGCGTCGACTGGACTACATAAGCTTTAAAGTTACACTGAAGAACATTATGTTACAGCAGTGCTTTTATGACCTGAATGAATTTGTATCTTTTCTAAACGGAGCCAAGTAAGTATTTTAACATCGGAAATGTTAATGTTTTCGTATATGGGGTAGAGTTACCAGTTTTTGTTCAAGGTCAAAAGACAGCGGTGTCGCGGTGGACTGAAATTATCGTATGCAACGGCTGATATACGCAAATGTAATATGGGTTGCATATATCACAGGGGGTCGAGTTACCAGTTTTCATTTAAGGTGGAAATACAGCGGTGTAGTGGATCGTATATTTTAGAAAGAGTTTGAAAAAGTTTATGTTTTATGTATGGTGTCATTATTTCCAATTTTCCGATGATTGCAGGGATTGCGAAATCTGTGATTTTTTTGTTATAACTGCAATTTAAAAGTGGCAGAGAATGTCTTAATCCTTAGTTTTAAAATTTGCGTCTCTTGTTCCTGTCCTTCTATCTAGTCAATAGTCAATGTTCACTTGAATTTTTTAATAAATTTTGCACATGGTAGTTTTACTAATCAAGTATGTATTATTAGTTAATCAAATACTCCTGGTGGTGTTCCATCCTTATGTGATGAACCTCATCCGTACATTATGTATATGGCAAACAAGTCAATAGAGGAGAGAGTTTGATTTGACTTGAATAGAAATAATTGACACATGCTATATAAATATTTATTAATACTTCTACAATTTGTTTATTCTATGCCATGCATTTATGTACTGCTAGGGTTAAGTGAAGTCAGATTTATGTAAAAGTTTAATTTTTGGTAGCATCTCGAGGGTTAAGAATTATGTAGTATTTTTATTAAGGTGGCCATTCCCTAGAAAGAGACATCCGATAGGGAAATATTTATAATTTTTGCCCATAACTTTTTTTTCTTAGTACTTACGTATATTTAAAAAATATATAAGAGTACCTAATTAGAACTATAACAAGACTATTGCTATGAATTTTCACTCAATAATTTCAGTGGTTTGCAAAATAGCTTGATTTAAAACTACGAAATAAGAAGATTAACACAATTTTTAAATTTAATCGAGCTATTTTGCAAACCGCTAAAATTATTGAGTGAAAATTCATAGTAATAGTCTTGTTATGGTTCTACTTAGGTACTCTTCTAGTTTTTTTAAATATGCGTACTAAGAAAAAAAGCTATAGATAAAAATTATAAATATTTCCCTATCGGATGTCTCTTTCTAGGTAATCGCCACCTTAGCGATGATGCAGTTTTAGTCAATATTTTAAAATCAAGTCTAATTTTGCAAAGGTTTCAATTTTAAGGTAAGCCCAATGGCAATGGCCCAGGCTAGTTAATGTTTGTGTATCCAAATAAATAAAACAAAAAAGTTGCAAATAATTTTTTTGTCTAAGATACTGTTACCCAACACGTCCTAACTTCCACGCCACTGGTTAATTCTTGATGAAACTTTGCGACGTATGAAAATATTTTTCCCTGCCAAGTTTGAAGTCGGTAGTTTCAACCTTCACTGAGTAATTAATTAAAAACCTGTTTAATGTTGCACTTACAAAGCATCGTAGAACGCTTAGGAAACATTTTAGAAAAATATGTTATCCTTATTTTTTTGCTTTTCTGATTATAGCAATCACCGACTAAAGTTTATCCTGACATATTCAAATGTTTTAAAAAGAATTATTATTTGTTTGCTTATAATTGTATTGAAACATATTCTTTATAGGATTTTGCAAACAGCAGAAAAAATTACTATCTATAATTAAAAAAAAAACTTTGTGTAACAATATTAATGAAATCTTTGCATTCTTTCGATAACCTGAATTCTGGTTAGGCTAGCAAATTAAAATCCTAAAATGAATTTATCTAATTTATTATTTGACAATTTTCATTCTAACACTAACATCCACACAGTCCCCTACGGCCATGCAGATTAAACTAGTATCTACATAACCCCCTACGATCATGAAGATTCAGTTAAAGATGAGAACAAAGGCCTAAAATGAATTTATTTATCTATCATGTCCTAAAAATGTTTCACTCTAATGGATTACATTTTCATGAAATTTATCATTCTGTTTCTTGGAAATGCTTAGCCTTTGAAACGTTTTTCGCCCTTATTCTGGAGCTCATCAGAAAGACATAAAGCCACTCATAAAGATGTTTCATGCAAAACCAAGACAATTTCTATGAATAGGTGTGAAATAATCATATTTGACATTGACTGATAGCCTCACCTATCTATTAGCTAACTACCATTGGAGCCTATATACTCTATGCATGTTTAAAAATGAATTATTATTTGTTTCCTTATAATTGTATTGAAGCATATTCTTTATAGGATTTTGCAAACAGCAGAAAAAATAACTATCTATAACTAGAGAGAATTGTCAAATAAGAAATTAGATTAGGATTTTAATTTGCTAGCATAACCAGAATTCAGGTTATCGAAAGAATGCAAAGATTTCATTAATATTTTTACACAAAGTTTTTCTTTTAGTTATAGATAGTTATTTTTTCTGCTGTTAGCAAAATCCTATAAAGAATATGTTTCAATATCCAAATATGTTCTGCTAAAACTTACTTTCGGCTTTTTAACCGACGTTAAAATTTTTTAAAAAGACGGAAGTTCTCGGTTCAACCTGTAACTATGTTCTTTTATGTTTGCTCAATCATGTTATTGGAATGGCATAAGCAATTTCTGTAGAAATCAAACTATAGAGTATGATTCGGCGGTGGTCTTCTCATAGTTTTATTAAGTTATGTCTAGTATAAGGTGGACAAAAATCGGAAATAATTTTCCTCTATTCGAGAATATGCGGAAATGGTTAAAGTTGTGTTGAAATTAGTAGTTAGGTATTTTCGGAGTAGCTGATACTAAATCTGTTGTCAAAAGTTAAAGTTTTAAAATGACGAATCTTTGAACGCTGCCATAATTGCATAACTATTGTAGATATATGTAAAATTTGGTACATATAGATTACCTAAGAGACGTTTAAAAATTGTGAATAAATTGTTTGATTATAATTTCACCGTTGCTTGATCTAAATATCAATATTAGGTAATAGCCCAGTTGTCAGAGGCAGAAATTGAAAAATCGGTCATTAAATGTTATATGGCTTTTCAGGATAAGTATTTTTTGGTGTAGAATACGATAGAGAAAAGTTTAAACTGTAAGGTGCCGGCGATCCCTAAAAAAATTGAAATTATTGGCCGAAATTATGTTTTTGGCCAATAATTCGAAAAATAAAAAAATATGTAAAATAACTAGTAGCACTAGGCGATAGAGGGGGAAATTTCACATCAAAAACACACACGAAGTTTTTTTGTACGGTCAAAAATGTAGGCTCCACATTTTTTTGTTTAACGCACGAGAATGGAACGTGGCGACACATAAGTACGACTCGCGGAGCGTTAGCGGTTTCGAACGCGCTACACTAAATGTGTTGTAACTTTAGAATTAATTAATAAAATTGAGCTCAATAAAGCTTAAATTAAATGAGAAACATGTGGCTACTGGATTATCATATTTTCAAATATAAAATGATTGTATGTAGGAATAGTACATACATGAGGTCGGAACGTAAAGAAATTTCCGATGAAATCGGTAAAAGCTCTACCTTTTCTACAATTCTCAAGATAAAAATCTGAAACTTTCATATACTACTCTTGAAGTAATGCATAAAAAGGTCCGATGATACGTATGCCAAACAATTTTTTAAATAAAAGTGATTAACGTTTATTTTACCCCTAGATTCACGAATTTTGGAGCAAAGAAAAATGTTTCTTATATTTTCGTAAAGTAAAGAGGGCTAATTTAATTTTTAAGGAAATCCCCTTGAAGCATCCTAAAGTACAAATTTCAAGCTTTAAAAATCGCACTTACAGAAATCTAATAGCGCGATTTAAACCAGAGTAATAGGTGATTAAAGTTAGTTATACATATCAAATGTTATCGCTTTCTCAATATTTTGAAATTTTTTGCATCTTCAAAAATAGATTTTTGCGATTTTTTTTCACTCATCGCATATTTTTATACATTAATTCAAGAGTAATATATGAAAGTTTCAGCTTTTTATCTTACAAACTGTAGAAATGGTAGAGCATTAGCGGCCTTTACACGAGAAGTTTTAACCGCGCGAATTTGGAAATGCCCGTTCAATCGCGCGCGTATAACCCTTCGTGTATATGCGGTTGCAGAGGACAGGTTTAACCGAGTGATTTGTGGCGTGCTTGTTAAAAGGGAAGCGCACTAATTCTCTGTTTTGAAAAAAACGTGTAAATTTTACAAATTCCACACGCCGAGCTAATAACGAGTGATTGAACGCAGTTCCCAAATTATCTGGGTACTTTTGCTCGCGCAATCCAATTTTACACAGTCTTAACCGCGCGACGCAAGCAAGACGTAACTTTCAAGTTTTTCGGTGGGCGGTTTTACGTGTCCAAATTTATGCTCGCTCATTCCTATCCATTATCGCACGTTCCTCAATAACGCGGTTAATCTCTTCCGTGTAAAGGCCGCTAATTACCGATATCATCGGAAATCTCTTAACGTTGCAACTTCATATATATATATTATTTCTACATACATTCATTTTTATATTTGAAAATATAATAATCCAATAGTCACACGTTTCTTCTTTCATTTAAGCTTTGTTGAACTCAATTTCATTAATTAGTTCAAAAGTTACAACTAATGTATTGTAGCGCGCACGCTTCGCATCTCGTACTTATGAGTCGCCACGTTCCATTTTCGTGAGTTAAACAAGAAACTCTGGAGTCTACATTTTTGATCGTATAAAAAAACTTTATGTGCGTTTTAGATGTAAAATTTCGTCCTTTATCGCCTACTGCTATTAGCTTTTAGATATATTGTTCAATTTTTCGAGTTATTGGCCAAGCCCTGAATTTCGGTCAATATTTTCGATTTCTTTAGGGGTCTCCAGCACCTTACAGCTGTAAACCGTCTTTTATCGTATTCTACACTAAAAAAAATACTTATCCTGAAAAATTCAGCCATACAACATTTAGTGATGCCTTAAAACCCCTGACGACTGGGCTATAATAAAGTTCTGCAAGCGAGATCTGTTATTATTGTAACTAAAATGCCTCAATATTGTATCGTGCCTTTGTGCTCTTCCAGAATGGACATCGGTTTCCTAGTGAAGTACGGTTAAGAAAAAAGTGATTTGTGGCTATAAATAGAGATAAATATAAAGTAACAAAAAATGCTCGTATTTGCAATAAACATCTTGTTCTATACGACTATGTAATGCCCCTGGAATCTTTTCTTGAAGATCGTCCGTACTGCAAATTCGAAACTTTAATAGCGTTCTAAACATAAATAAGCACAGAATATAGGCACGTGCATATATTATAGCTATTATTCTTATATTTACGTAGTTTATTGTCTATTTTACATCAAAATTGACACTTAAGAGGTACGCTGTAACCAACCAGCATTATTAGACTAAAAGAACGACATCAATGGTTCACTGTTGAAAGAATCGCTACATTTATCATCTGCCTCCAGTTCACCAAAAGGAACCTTGCCAGAAATATGAAATGGGGTTGAAATACCAATGGATGCAAATACTGTGACTGCATTGGATGGTACAGATATGATGCCTCAATACAAGCATGTCAGTTCTTATTCAAAATTGTAATTACAGTTAAAGAAAGGATAAACTCAAGTTTTATATGGAGATTTAATAGCATTGAGGACTTTTCGCTTGTATTCAATACGTTAGGACTTGCAGTGAACCATCTCTTGCATTAACCATCAGAATGCATATTGAATGTTCATATCTTGACTTGCTGCTAATGAATTTTTACTTATCATTGTCAAGTTAAAACGCAATATGATTAATAAAGAGCTTGAATTCAAATTTGATGATCATCATTAGTCAGCTATATATTTATACCTTGGATCCACGTCTTGTACTGTCTTAAAATGTCTGTTTTGTTTTTTTTTTATAACCGTATCTTTAGTCACCGAGGTAAGTTCTTGAACCTTCAGAATGATTTTGTGTTGGATAAAGCGAAACGAGGCCCTGCAGTTTATAAAGGAATCCGAACCACTTCAAATGTTAAAAAAACTTAACATTTGGATACCGTTCAAAGTTGCTGATAAAAATATAAAGCTCAAAGGCCCTGAATGTACTTGCAGAGTGGTTATTGACTGTACTGAAATTAAATTAGATCAAACTGAAATAATCCAGTATCTCAGCAACTCACTTATTCAACGTACTTATTTAATAATACGCTAAAAGTATTCATTGGTATTTGGTATACCTCGTACAGGTATTATAAATTTCATTTCGGATGCTTATGAACCCGAAACAGCATAACTTAATAATATTTTGTGCTTTTTAGGATATATATCTAACCTCGTCTTTTTGGACATATGCCATATTTTTCTTTGATTATTATCTACATGTATTTCTTATGTACAATGTACCCTGCTCCTTAAAGTGCAATAAGCCATAGAGTACAATTGCCACATCTTTACACTGCTCTTTCCATCATGCAGTCACAAGACACTTCAGCCATATCTCCATTCAACATCAACACTAATTTGACAAAATACGTCAATGGCTTTGGTCATCTCACTATTAATGCCTGAGCACGATAGAAAATAAGTTCTACATTTTTTGACTCCATCATATCTAGTAAAAAGTTATTGTGCATCAGACTGAAGTCCTTTCTGTGTAGAGGCACACATACTCAGTTCTTCTTCGAACTTGTACGCTTGCAGGAAATAATTGTTAATATGGACGATGTCTATTGAAGGCACTGTGGATGTCATCTGAACACTAGTGAGCGTGTCATCAGGTGGTCATTAAATATGAGATGCACCAATCACAGAACTTCGTCTGAAAATTGTTATTTCTGTTGTATCTTACTATTAAACCCTCACAAATAATTCCTTTCTACTAGTTTCTGCATAAGATATAACTATTTCGTAATATTGAATATTTAAAATTATAATTTATTCATTGTGTCCAATTTTGGTCAAAATATCTATTGTATTCGTAATTAGTGACCCAAGAAATGTATAATTTCGTTGGATTTTGTAAGAACTAATTTCTTAAAAACATCAAAAGATACTCAAAATTGACTAGACTGAAAGGTTTAAGGTACTCTCCCGATGTATGCGACAGAGACCAGAGACCACTACCGGAGAAAGAGACATGTGTCTGGGAGGGCACCGGTTCAGAGGAATTAAATGAAAGCTCTTCCGATATGAGAGGCATGTGTCTCGGTATCTGGTCGTTGTCGCTCGGCTAGGTCTTTTGACTGGTTCGGTAGCGGTGACGGTACACTTTTTTCTGCCGAGTCGCGTCGATGTAGTGTTAGTTTGTTAATCAGGGTGATGGCTTCATCGGAACAAACCTCAAAATGTTCGGGATTCGTCAGCCATTAAATGCTGTCCTATTAGGAGCTGAACATATCCTTCTTCATATACGATTTGAAATATTGGATGTATGGAACCTCTTTCCTTAAATAATATGGTGAGAGATCGTCATCCTTGTTCTGTTCTGATGTATTTCTAAAAATTGGGTTTTCTTCTTTCATTACCTGGCCCATGGAAGCAGGCGTATCGCAGGGATCGGTATTTTCTCCCCACCGGTTCACCATCTACACCTACGACATGCCAAGAACCTTAAGGACCTTTTGGCGCTCTATGCAAACGATACGGCCATCATCGCAAGATCATGGAGCGCAAGACTGCCACCGGCAACCTCCAGGAAGCAGCATGCCATACTCTTCAAGAGAGTGAGGAAGCAAACTCCCACAGGACACGTCTCCATGAACGGCGACAACATCCAATCGCACGATATCGTCATGTACCTTGGCGTTATCATAAACAGAAGCCTGACGTGGAGACAGAACACGAAAGTGATTATACAGAAGGCGAGAACGAGAAGGACTCTACTTTATCCGATGATAGGTAGACAAAGCCAACTCAACCTGAGGAACAAGCTCACGCTCATCAGGACCCTCGTTGCACCCATTCTGAACTACGCCTCCGTTTTCTGGGGATACCAAGCAGCTACCTACTTGAAGAGGATTCAAGCCGTGGATAAGTCGCCCTCAGGTGCGCCGTGGATGCACCATGGTTTGTCAGAAACGCCGACATCTTCAGAGACCTAGAATACACCCCGGTAACTGAAGTCATCCAGGACAGAGCGAAGAATCGTTCGCCCGTGCAGCAGAGCATGGGAATCTGCTGGTCAGACTGATTACGAGCCCAAAGACGCTCCTAGGCACAAGATGCCGAAGTTCCAGATCTGGATAACTGGTAAATATAACTAACCTTCCTTTCAGCCCGATCTCAAGGAGACAATGACCAAAACATACAAATCACCCGATCCCGGGGGTATCCAGCAAACAACCAGCTAGGTACCCTTACCCTAGCCCGTGCCGGCCTCCGACGCTAAAACAAGCGTCCTTGGTCAAACAATCCTTGAGCTACACAGCCCAAAACTTCCTTCCGACGAAATCGGAGCACATGATGCCAATTGGCACCCTAGGCTTCCTTCCAAACTCCGAAAGGGTGCGGCAATAGCCGTTCCCTCTCACGGCAGACGAGAGACGCTCCCGGGAGCCGATATGCCAGAGAAGAAAGAAATTCAAGACAGAAGAGCGCCAGAAGAAACGACCCAGCTGAAAGGGTCCAACAGTCAGGACCAGGGGAGGTCTGCTAATTTCGCCTACATCTGTATTTGCTAGGGGGGACAGTCGTAAAAAGCAGACCCACCTCTTACGAGGCCGGTCCAGATCTACAGCGATTATTGGGCAAGGAGCTCAAAGCTCGACCCCTAATTATCCGAGACCATCATCAAAGTCAAGAATATTGGCGCACCTTTATACCAGCTCAGTCACAAACTGTGAGTCTCTGTCGCTTGCATCGGGAGAGTAGAACTCGTTGTCATGTCGTTGGTCTTTAGCTTGTCGCGTGACACATGTCTCTGTCTCCGGTCGCAGTCTTTGGTCTCTGTCTTGTGCATCGGGAGAGTACCTTTAATAAGAATTGTTTTAATCATTTTATTGCAGTACAATGTTGTAGCGACAATCTTTCTCGGTAATTAAAAAAAAAAAAAAGTTAGCTTTCTTTGCGAATTCAGTTGTTGGGCGAATTTTGTGCAAGAAAATTCCATAATTTCCCACTGTGCGGCGCCACGTGGTAGCCTAGTGGTGGACATTCCTACCGTTAATCGAACAACGGTGAAATTTTATTTCATAATCGGTACCGGTTAAAAAAAAAAAATAATAATTTTTTTCAAACATTTTTGCTTAAGTTGCTCCAAGTATTTGATATTTTCTGTGATTATCAATGCTAATTCATATATTTGCAATAGCATATTTCGTAAATTCCTAATTGGGGTAAACTTTACATTTAATCTCTTTGTAATGCTGATAGACTTACATTTTTTCCAACTAGAGATCAGCTTAGTTTACTTCTGTAAGGTTTGCCTACTTCCATTTTCCATCTAAGATTTAATCTGTTTGAAACCCCCTCAAAGAATTTAATATTAAGATCAGTGGAAACTTTCTGTATCTATACTCAGACATATTTAGGCAATGCAATAAAAAAAATTAATAAAGAATTATTCAGCTATGTACTTTGCTTAAAAATTTCAAGATTCTTACAGTTTTAAACTTCAAACAACATTAATTTCTAAAGGAGTTGTGCCGCATAGATTGTTAAAATACTTTTTAAAACAGGGGAGATAAGCTATATAAAATATATCCAAAACTTTATTTTTCAGTGAACACAGCTCCTCTTGCGAAACGTTTCATTGCGAACTAACTCAATTTAAACTTGCTATTATTTAGGTCTCGTAATACGAGCGGCAGCGACAACAGCGGCGTGCCAGGCGCTTAAAAATTAATGTAAACATTCTTAAAAACTGCACATAAAATACGTTTAATTTAAACAAGATAAAATTTAATGCGCGTTATGCGGATCAAAATTTTCGTGTAGACCACATTTCTCTAGAGTTAATTTGTATAAGTAAATAATTATTTAACCATTTTTAGCGACTACGTTAGTACAGGGTGATTCGATATAAAGGTCCCGCTCTAACTTGGTCATTTCTGGACCGATTCGAGAATTTCAAAAACCAAATTAAATAATTTTTTAGCAAGTTTGTATACCTACGCCATATTGAGAAAATAATGACGTTCAAATCTAATTGCATACAGGGTGTTACATGATTTTTTTTTAATGGAGTATTGTATTGGGCAAGTGCTGCCCCACTTGCCCAAAACCACTTGCGCATCTGCCAAAAGTATTTTCCCATCCCTCTCTTAAGCCCCAAGACAGCTAGCAAGGTATTGAGCAGTTACCGCCTGTCACTTCATTCAGGTAACAGTCGTATCAGGCAAAATTCAAAAATGATGGTTTTTCGGGCATATCTCTGAATCGCAACCACTTACGAGGGTCAAACTTTGCAGGAGATATATCCAGGATCATATCTACCGATATATTGAAACCAGACAGTTACCCGACTGTACTTCACCCCCCCCCCCTCGTTCGAAAACCCTGACTAGGCGCCTTGGGGCACTACCAACAATGATATTTTATGATCAGCAGACAGTCCATATCACGGTGTTAGTGAATTTTGAACAAGTTTCAAATTGCCCGTCCGTCCGTCTGTCTGACCGTATGTCTGTCCATCTGTCTGTCCGTCCATCTGTCTTCTGTCCGCCTGTCCATCCGTCCGTCACGTTTGTTGTAAGCACGATAATTTAAGAACAAATGTTACAGTCTATTTTCGTATCTGTAAAATTAAATTCCAATATCGTAATATGTTATCGTTTTAGTCGAGTCTATATAGTATAACTGGTTGCCTACCGTTCGTGCTCCACGTGAGCCATGCATGGCGTTGCTAGCAACACAGAAGCGTACCTAATTTCTTAGGAAGCGAGTTCCGAACGTCTCGATTATAACCTTTTTCAAGACCGTTATTGTGAATAAAACTCATTGTTTTGTTAATGGAATTACGGAATGCAATATTATGTGTGGAATATAGACGTCGTTAGGGAGATTTATCAGATTTGTGGGTTACGTTGTATAGTGGTCATTTGGAACGTACCCGGGAAGAGGTTTGGTGATCCTCGGATTTTGACAGAGCTTTCCGTCTTGATTATTTTTGGTGATTTTTTTCCGTTTGCCTGCCGAAGATAAGTTGTGTCGCTAAGTACGTGGATAGCAATTTTGTGAATTTGCTCCTTTGATGGGATACAGTGCTGTAGTTGACAAATTTAGCAGTATTTTATTTCGATATTTTGTATTAATTTCTGTTGGCAAGTACTGCTATGGAATTTTCCGGACAAATCAACTTGCTGGAAGCACATGGCAAAGGAATTCTTTAAGCCCACTCAATATCTAAGGTATGCCTCTGAAATCTCTTTAGAAAATAGATTTGGTAATGTTCGTTAATTCTTTATTGCAGGGCTTTTTTGCTCTTTTTAGTTTCATTTTCACTTCTACCTTTACGTCAATTTTATTTTGGACTTTTACTGGTATCGTATCCTGTATGTTTGACCCTACGTCTTATCTTTTGGGTTATTTGTACATCTGTATGTGAACTTTTGGTTTTGCTGAAACTTGGTTGGCAAGCTGGTGGTTGAATTTGGAATCCTGAGTTGTACCGGTGAGACTCTCCTGCCTGGTTCCATTGGAAGCTACGCTCCCCTGGTAGGCCTGGGGTATACATTGTGAAACCTGCTGGAGGTAAGCGTCTTTAAATAGCATAAGGGACCTGATATCACATCCCACCTTCTACGTGAGGCATAGAGAGCACATTAAGTTTTTTTGCGGTACTAAATTGCGGTCATTCGACCCACGTAACTACAGGATTTCCCACATATTCCACTTAATATTTTACACATTAAATATAAATTGTCAGTAGATATTTTGCACATAACCAGTTAAATTTTTTTGTAGTTTTGAACACCCCGCTTGCAATTTTTCACGTTAGTCAATTTACCCTATCGTCACTTACCTAGTTCACATTATTTTGTTCATTTTACGTTATTATTCAGTATTTTAATGTAATCGTCTAAATCAGTATATTTTAGGGGTCATTTATTGCATATCATTAGTTAAGATTTTATTAGTTTTAAGTTGTCGTATATTTGGTGTTAGGTTAAGTGTGGGCCACACATCTAGCTATATTGATTGTGTGTAATGTTAATTCTGTGGGATTTGGCTGTAAGCGTACCTAAATATAATAATTAAGTCTGTTATAGTAAGACGCGTATTTGTTTTCACCAGCATACATCCAAAGCTCCAATTTATCGAATTCACTCCCCAAGGACTTGTCTAGTTGGCCGTGTGAGCCTCTTTCGCAACCGATTGAATGCAGAGAGGGGACTGCACGTAAAACATAAAAAAAAATTTCAGGGCACAGGGTGACCACCCTACCCTGCAGTATAGCTGATACATCAGCCTCTAAAGTTAAATTCTTTTTACATATTCCCCTTTTATCTGGGAGCCCTGCAACACGAAAAGTCGGATTGTAGTGAAATTTGGACAGCCAGTTAATGTTAGCTAGAGGAAGAACACTTGTTTTTGAACAAAATCGATCAACAATAAAAAAAGTTAATAATTGTTTATATTCCTTAAATTTATATATTTACATTATATAATTGTTATATTGCAAAACCGGATAATAGTCCTTAATGCTTATCAGCTTAACAACAATAAATTTGTCACAAGCGCGACAAGATTTTAGACCGAGATTTGGCGGCTTTCGTTCTTTTCGTATTTAGACAAGGGCATCACTCGCTAATACAAACTAACATTATTATACTCTTCGCAAATACTCTTTTATTTACGATAAAAATGCGGAGAACATTCTATAGAATGTGCAACATTTGTATAAAAAGTGCAATAAATCGGCGAAGAGTGTAATGGTTAGTGTTAAATGCTGAAATTTTAGCCACTTCTGTGCTCTGTACCTCCGAAAATATTGAATAACGAACGTTGCGCCTATAAAAACTTTTGATCAGGGAGTCATCATCTGTCGAACTTCACTTGTTCCATCACAATTCTCAGAAATTCAGCTATCGAAAAACAATTACAATATTAATGAATGTACATAAAAGGCCTCAAAATTTAAGCGAGCACTAAGATTTCAAATGATCCACTTAGCTTGAAGAGATACAAGAAACAGAGCAAACAAATTTACAAACTGTCACATATTTGGGAAAACCAGTGAAGGTTTCCTTGCTGCGATATAACATAATTTGGTTCCGGCTTTGTATAACTGCGTTTTGCAGCGAGAGTCTTATCTGATGAAACAATGGCACATCTAGCGTTGGATGATACCTCATTCTATTAAAAATCGAATCAAAACGTGAGCTACGCTGTTCGAGACTTTCGCAGGGAATATTATCACATAATTTTGTGCCTGATATAGGAATATCGCTATATTCGTGTTTTGTCTGATAGAAATCTTTTATTGAGAATTCAGTATACCTTTCTTCGCAATTACATAAGCGCAAACATATTTTAATAAACAAACCTAAATAAGGAAATGTTTTATCACATTCTTAATTCATATATTTTTCGCTTGTTATTTATTTATTTATTTAGATACAACACCCTCAATAATAATGGATCATTCGAATTTATTTTGCGCATTATATCAATTGGACAGACATTAAGTACAGCAACACTTGGGTGTTGTTATAAATCACACTGTTTGTTTATACTATTGTTCAAAAGTAGTTGAGTAATTAATATATAATCTAATAGAAGTAAATAAATACTGTTACAAATATCCATCATAGTTTAATTACTTTTTAGATGACCACCCTGTATATTTTTAAATATAACTAAAATGGGTGTCTTCCTTGCCAATTATGTTAACTATATCCCAAACATAATTGCCATCTGCAATTTTACTTTCATGTCCATGTAGAGAAGCAATCGTAAGTACAGTAATTGTAAAAAAAATCTCTTTGTTGAAATAGGACGGTCCACCCTATATATTTTGCAAGTCTACCCATTTCCTCGCAGGCAGTAGCGTCAACTACCTACCAAACTTGACTGTTTTCCGTCAAGTAGTTTTTTAGTCAATGAACAAACAGTCAGATAACAGCCCGTCAGACAGATAGGCAGACAGATATCCAGACAGTCAGATATACAACCTGAAACGTGGTTTGAAGAAATTTCGGAGGCTAATTTTTTCACCAATACAATACTTCCCTTCGGTAAGCGAGCGAAGTAAAAATCTATACGTAGACCTTCCCTCTTTATTTATACAGGGTGGTCCCTTTTAAAAGTTATTAAGAACAACGATAATCGGAAGTAGTTATCGCTATTGCTACAAAGAAAACCTGAGAACTTTTGGTTAAAAAATATACAGAGTGGTCATTCGACAGAAAAGTTAAGTAATAAATAAAATGTGCCAAATATGGACGGTTTCCGTAAATACCTTTACACATTTTCACCATAGTTGAATTATTTCTTAGGATGACCACCCTGTATATCATACATTAACAATATCTCTAATAGGTATCTTCCTTGCCAAATGTGTTAACTATATGTCAAATCTTATTATCATTTGTCAACATTTCTTTCATTATTCTCTTTAGGTGGTCCACCCTGTATATTTTCAAAGGAAAATCTACCTATGCTTTCGCTGGCAGTAGCATCAACTACCTACCTGTTCTTCGACAAACAGTATATTAGGTACAGCGTCAATAGATAGATAAACAGACAAAGATCCTAATTATCGTAATCTACATGGTCTGGAACATGAAAATCCTTAGAAATCTCAGAAAGTAATTATTTCATGATTATTATACTTCCCTTCTACCGAAGGGTAGAGTAGTATAAATTAGTCTTGAAGTGAGGTTTAGAGTCATTGACTCATAAGCCAAACAATTTTATTCAACAAATTACTTGTGGTATATTTGCAGAAATCATTCCCTATATACGCATATAAATCATTAAATATTTTTATCTACATTTAATTTCGAAGTAATGCTTTATTTACGGATAAAAAAAATCCATTACAAAAGCATACATATTCGATTTACAATAACTGAATATACATATACAGCATATTATGCGCTAATTTCACAGATACGAACATACACATATAATATAAAATACACAAACATTGACATTATTTAAGTTAACTAATATAAATTGAACATATAATAAATAAAATAAATAAAATCACTGGTACAAAACAAACCGAACTTGTTTGCAGAATGAGCTGTAATTAATATTAAAATAATCAATATGAGCTGCATACACATTATAGTTATTTATCATTCTGTTCAGAGGTGTATGACTTCCGCAAGAGGCTGTGAAATTTTGGGTAAAAAATGAATTACTGGTGTTCCTAGGAGGAGGTACATGAACATTAAATTTCAGACAACAGGTACCGTGAATTGATCAGGATATTCATTAACTTACATTAATAGTATCTAATTGAATGCCTTGCAGCGTGAGTCTATAGCATGCTTACTTCAGAAATGTATGCTGCACATGTCCCATTCGTTAAATCTGGGTTTCAGATGAATGTGTCCATACCACTACCTTCAAGCTACGCTGCTCAACACCGCCCAAATCCTTCCAAACTCCGAGAGGGCTTGGCAACAGCTGTTCACTCTCACTACAGACACAATACGACATGCTAGCGAAGGAAGAAGACCAAGACAGAAGAGCACCAGAAGAAACGACCCAGCTGGCAAAATCCAACAGCCATGACCAAGGGAGGTCTGCTAACATCGCCTACACCGTCCGCATTTGCGGGTGGGGTAGGTGAGAAAACAGGCCCACCCTTTACGAGGCAGGTCCACGTCTACAGCGATGATTGGAGCAAAGAGATCAAGCTCGACCCCTGATCATCCGAGACCGTCATCTTTAGTCAAGAACATTGGCGCGGCCAATTCAAGCACTAATCTCACCAGCGAAATATATAGCATACCAAGATCTTGAACACCCTTAAAACTTGAAGTGGATCTTTTTATGTAGCCTAACATTCTATTAGCTTTTGAGATTACGTGATCGATGTTACTATTAAAATTTAATTTAGGATCAAGTATAACCCCAAGGTCTCGTGCCTGGTTTATTTTATGGAGATCATGGCCAATAAGTTGATATATAACATTAATACCTCTATTTATTTTCCTTGATAACTTAATATTTAATAAAACGACATTTGTCAACATTCAATGTCATTTCATTCTCATGACACCTACCAGTGAATCTATCAAGGTCGTCTTGAATCCCTTGACCATCGTGCAAATCAGATAACCTTGTATACATTTATAAATAATCAGCGAATAATAATATGTGACAGAATTGAAAGCATTCATAAATATCGTTAATGAACATATTAAATAATAATGTTCCTAGGTGAGAGTCTTAAGGCACACCAGAGGTAGGTGTGAAAATGTTCGATAAGTGTCCATTAATTCGCACCTGGTGACACCTATTCAGTAAGTACGAGGATAAACACTCCAGCAACATACCACCAATCCCCATGCTGGATAGCTTTGGGATTAGGAGTTCTATATTTATCTTGCCGAAAGCCTTACTAATATCCGTATATACTGCATGTACCTCATCACCTGCTTCCATAGAATTTTGGGCATAATTTACAAGTGAGACCATGTTTGCTGCAGTAGACTTTCCCGACTAAAACCCGTACTGTTCGTTAATGATAACGTTTCTGAGCTGAGACGTTAAAAAGTTTGTGACTATTCTAGTATTTTGGAATTGCTGAGAGAATTGTTATTGGGCGATAATTTGCTGGATTGGATTTATTTCCTGATTTGAAAATAGGAGAAACAAGTCTGCTTCCATTTATCTGGGAAAATTCCAGCGGTTAGCGCGTTATAAAAAAGAATGTATAGTGGAGTTGATAGGGTAAGTCTACATGATTTCAATAGCAAGGGAGGTATTCCGTCAGGCTCTTGTTTGTATTTAGGTTAGCCAAAATGTCACAGATAATTTCAAGGGATATTTTGACCCCATTAATATTATTAGACGTTACTGAGTTGAGGTTAATTTTCTTGTTACTTTTGCTATTATGGCAGTTTTTAAAATTACTTGCAAACAGGTTTGCCACATTTGTACCACCAGTGATTTCCACGTTATTACTAATCTTTGTAGAGGGAATACTGTTTTCATTATCATTAATTATCCATTAAATAATTCCAAACTTTTTTAATATTGTTGGGAATACTGTTTTCGACACCTTCTATATATTTTTCAAAATATGCTTGACGAACTTTTTACATTCTTTACGTAAATAACAAAATTGATTGTATGCGTTTCTACTACCCGACATTTTATATTGTCGGTGAACAATTCTATTTTCAAATATTAATGCTTTAAGATTTTCACTAAACCCTAACGGAAATTTTCTTTGTTTTCATAAGTCTAAAAGAAGTATATAGAAGGTGCCCCCACAGCTTCATTTATGTTATCGATTGGATTTAGGAAATTCCAGTCTATGGTGCTTAAATATTAATTTAATTGAATAAAAGCTGCAAATTTGTAGTTGTAAAAGTAGTTAGTAAGTGGTCCTAAATTGCTACTACTAGTCATATCCAAATTCACATTAAGGTGGACGGTATATATCACAGTTTATAAGAGGTATAGATTCACTTACATTAATATTTACATCTGAGAAACACAAGTCGAGTAAGACACCCCGCGAATTTAACACACCATTGAATTGAGTCAAGCCTTGATATATGAGATTGTCACAAAGTATTTCATCTGACGTTTTGATATTCGTCGGGATGTAGCCAAGTTGCTCTTTGGTGTTGATCCACTTGATGTTCAGCAAAATGTAGTCATCCAAAATTAACGATTTATAAGTTTTAATGCTATTTTTTAATCTTTCAATATTTGATACACGTTTCTCATAAATAAGTGCATCCGACACGGGTGGAATATAAATCACACCTACAATAATGTTAATTGTCTCATATTTAATAACCACACCCAATTCTTCAGTATCCTCATGTGTCACAGGTGCCACAAAAGATGATAATTTTTTGTGAACAGCAGTTCCAGCAGGGTCAAAGAAGGAGGTGTTAAGATTTCGATCAGTTAATAATATAGTAATAGTACCCCACCTCCTATATGTATTTATTACTGTTCATTTCATTACAATCCACTCTAGACACTATATAGCGGTCATCAAATGGTTCACTATTCCGGATGTTCTTATTGAGGCAAGTTTCGGTAAAGCAAATGATTGTGTAGTTTTCGCTTAGAGCAGATAAATAAACATCTTTTAATTTTGTTAACAATCCCCGAACATTTTGGTAATAAATATTAAGTGAAGAATTCGGTATAGATGTGGTATTAAAGAAATGAATTTTGTGAAGCATGTTTAGTCTGTGGAAGATTAGTAATTTTCTTGGGGATGGCACTATTATTATTTGCTGCTATGTTGTTATCTTCTATGATGACATTGATCGAGTTATCAGTGTTCTGCGGTATACCAGTATATGGGAGTATAGTAGGTTCTGTATATAACTCAGTCATATGAAAACTTGCAAAAAAAGTTTAAAGGAGACCGAATTAGTTTTAAATTTATATACAAAAAAGGCCATAAATAAGGTGTTTGGCTTCTTTTATTATCGTCACAAAAAATGTCAAATATTTCCTAACGAGTTAAGAACGTGGACCAATCCTACTGAATATAATTGGTTGAAATTTGTCCTACCAAAGAGATGATTCGTTGAAATAAACGATCTAGTCAACGTGGACTTCCAAGGGTAGATTAACTGTTTATTTGTCATAATAATTTAAGAATAAATATATCGGTCTCCTTTAGGCTTTCTTGCGAGCTTTTTTATATCGCTGGATTTCATATGGAACTTACTATACATTTGGTAGTAATTTAGGCAGCGAATATCGGTCTTGTGTGTCTAGTAAATACGCTGGGTTAAATGCGGGTGGTTCATTGTAGTATTTGGTACTGAACTATGAATTAATAACTGTGGCCGTTCCCTTAGGGTAGTGGCATTATCAACCAGATCAATTGCACTAGATATTTGTCTTCTATTCTCCTGTAAGTTAACAGTATTCGATTTGGGACTATTTGTCACTAGATTACTTAGATCTAGGGAGTTTAATTTATGAAGTGACCTAGGTTTATTGTTGATTATTAATTTGTCATATTTAATATATGTTTTTAGGAGTTTAAGTTTAGCGTTGATTAGTTGATTAAATTAAATGCGATATATATGTTATTGGAAATCTATTATTATTTTGTTATTGTTATAAAATGGAAAATGCTAATTGGCTTATATGTAGATGAACCAATGTCAGTTTTGATTACAATATTATTTCGTATATTGTTGTGTTAATTTAATCAAATCAAACTGAATAACTACAAAAATAGTTAATAAATTATCTTTTTGGGAATTGCAATATAAATTTGTAGACTGTATTAAAATATACAGGGTGGACCATTCACAATAGCATAATTTAAGAGTATATTCTTTGGACCAAAATATGAGTATAATACCAAACATGGTTTATTAAATTATTGCAGTGTAAAGACATACATGGTGTCAGAAAATGCGTAGAAGTAGTTGGAAGCTACATCGAAAATTTACTAGAAGTTCATAAGAAAATCTGTGAGTTTGCGTAGCTGTCACTCTTTAGTTTTTACTTACGCTGTGTAATTTTTTCAATAAATACAATTTGTCCTTTTCAAATTGATATTTTTTTTTCAAAGAATTCTTGAAGCCTTTTGCGGCAGCTGAAAACAGTTGGAGTTTTCAAGTTCTATCAAGTGTACCTTTTTTACTCCTGCATGAGATTGTCTAATCAAAGTTGCCACAACGTCGACTACGAACTAGTATGATGTGATGCATATATTATGGTTTTTCAGCTTGAAAAATGCTTCCTCTCCTAATTTTTAGGTCAGTCAAGAGGTAGTTGTGATATTGCAAAAGAAAGAAAATAATACAACTTTGACACCCCCTGTCTTTTTCCACAGCAAATAAAATTGTGACTTAGTGTGTGTACGAGAACAGAAATTCTTTAAAAACGTTTTGAATCAGCTATTCCCATGACCATCCTTCTTCACCTTTACCACCATCACCCCCATTACCACCCATTTCCCTCATTACTACCCCTCACCACCATTACCACCCCTCGCTCCCATTTCCACCCCACCCCGTTATTTACAAATATAAAGTGTCCTGCCTCAGTTGGTCGGTCGGACGATTGGACGAACAGTCAGATGATCGGACGTCGCATCGGTCGGTCGGTCGGTCGAAAAGTTATTGAAGTGGAATATCATTTTATGGGTATTTTTGAGCAGACGGTTTCAAATATTATATTATTGAAATTTTGTGTGCAATGATTTCTAAATATTGGAGTGCAAATATGATATGAAGATGTTGTTTAAAGAGACTTACATGGGAAATCTGGATGTGGAAGTAGTAATTCCTTAGGCAGAGGTAATTTCCTTGCGCTTATGCCCAACGTTAATATAATTCGTGTAAATTGTAAACTTACGGTATCATCAAAAGTAGTCGCACTAATAATTCGGAAATTAAAACTGCACTTGCACAATAATTCGTAGGACGAAACCTTTACTCACTCTTTCAGGTTAATTGAAACTGTCGAAGACCTTAGTTTTAGAGGGATAGCATTAGATTTAATTAAAGACTATTTAGATCATAGAGTTCAATATGTAAAAATTGAAAACTGTCAAAGTGAGCCACGTGTAGTCTAATTTTGTGTTCCCCAATACAGTGTTAATTTATAAAGCCAAAAGCCGGGATGATGTTAAAGCAATTGCAGATCAAGACTTGAAAAAAAAATAAAATTGTGGTTTGATGAAATGGTGTTGTCAATAAATTTTTCTAAAACCAAATATTTACCATTCTCATGTAATTAAACTAAAGTACCAACATTCGATTCATTAAAAATTCAAACTCCACAAGATTAACTAATAATTTGCAGGGTAGAGCATATAAAATATCTTGGCATAGAAATTGATAGACACTTGAAACAGAACTTTCACGTTGAGTATCTCATTAAGAAACTAACATTCATCCTCTTTAAATTAAAAAAACTAAAGCAAATTTTGAGCAAGCGTCATATTAAATTGATGTATTATTCTCTAGTAGAAACACACATGCAATATGGTATTGCATATTGGTCTACACCAAAGTAATCTTAAAAATTTGGAAGAAATGCAAAAGATATTCCTTATAATTATGAACGACAGAAACAAACGTTATTCCAGTAATTTACTGTTTGTAAAAAGTGATGTCTTAGATATTAGGCTTTTAAAACGCTACGTCACCAGCATAAAAAGAAGCAACAACTCAAATTCATTGAGCACCATCACAATACTTGTTATGAAAAAGGTAAGCAAACATAGACATGTAAATCAGATAAAACAATCGGCCAAAGATCATACTATTTCATTGCACCAAGTACTTATTCAAATCTGCCTCAAGAAATTCGAAATATTTTAAATCCAAATTTATTTAAAAAACGTGCAAAAGGGTGGGTTAAAACTACCGAAAGACGTCTTATTTATAAGATTATTGATCTAAAGAATTGCTAGCATTTAAAGATAAATAAATAGATTTAGATGTAACTACTTATTCGAGAATTTTTTTTATTAATTTATTTCTAGTTCTCATCTTTTAGTTATAGATATAAAATGTTCCCCTACATTATTATATTCACAAATATGAATTTTAGTCTGTTGCATTGCATTAAGTTAAGTTAAAAATAAATTGAAGCTTCTCCGCAGCCACGTACTCGTCTCTCAGTGGTCACTGTCCTCTTATTGGACTCCTTTGTTTGTTTTCCACTTACCTTATCTAGATATATATGCATAATGTAGATGTTGTTATTGTATGTTCGTTATTTAGAAACTGATATTTTGTAAATTTTATTTTGTTTGTGGAAAATAAATTATTCTTATTTTTATTCTTATTCAGAAAGTACTATCTGCTTAACTAAATAACAACGTATTTAAAAGTGAATTATTATTATTTGTTTGCTTTAATTGTATTGAAACAGGATTTTGCAGAGATCAGAAAAATTACTATCCCTGGGAACTAAAAGAAAAGTTATGTGTAAAAATATTAATGAAATCTTTGTATTCTTTCGATATCCTGACTTCTGGTTATGCTAGCAAATTAAAATTCCTTAAAAACATTTGTATAATTTCTTATTTGAAAATTCTCATTCAACAACTAGCATCCACACAGTCCCCTACGGCCATGCAGGTTAAACTAGTATCTACATAACCCCCTACGGTATATGAAGATTCAGTTAAAAATGAGAACAAAGGCCTAAAATGGATTTATTTACCTACCCTTCTTTAAAAAATGTTTTCATTCTAATGGATTGTTTTTATCAGTCAGTCAAAATATTTTCAGAAAAGTTATAAAATAATTTTTCTGAAAATACAGGTTTTTTTTTCTTAAAATGTTCCTTAAGATATTTATAAAACTTTCACCATTTAAACACAATATTATTGCATTCAGTATATTTTGTATTGCGCGTTTTCAAATTACGTGCATTCTTCAATATACATTGCATTAATGTACAGACCTCCTAACGGTGATTATGATTTATTCCTAGAAATACTTAATCTCGCTTTAGAAATTTTTTTCTAAGGGTGACAAAATAATGTTTGTATCTGGTGACATCAATGTATATTTCCATAAAGAGAAAGAAAAACGTACATTATTACTAATAAATACATTTAAATCATTTGGGTTTACTTTAAGCTATACTGGATATACCTGAAATAATCACTGTTTAGATAATATTTTTACTAACATCAACATTAACAACTTGCGCACTTTATCAGTAGATACCAAACTGTCAGATCATTTGGGCATACATTTAGAGACCAATATTGAATCTACAACATTTTCTAAGAGAAAAAACATACAGACCCATACATGATCGTGGTCTCTCAGATCTAAATAGCCATATACAGGGATTAAACTTTACTTTTATTTTAGATTCTAATATAGATATAAATGATCGTGTTGTTAAATTTATTAATCTCATTTCCGATTCAGTAAATATAAATTTAACATTAAAAACCCGTATTGTTAAAAATCCCAAAAAAAAATTAATATTCATTGGTTTAACGATAACCTTCGACGCATGCGAGAACACCTAAATTTCCTTTAAGGAGAAGCCCCACAAATAATAATAAAGTCATATTAAATAACTTCCGATCGGATTATCGTCGAGAAATAAACCTGGCAAAAAAAGCATCTTATGACAACCATATAAAAAGCCATAATAATGAACAACACGCAATGTAGAAAGTTATTAATAGCCACAAAACAGTCTCAAACAATGTGTGCAGTAATATCACTAGTGAGCAATTCAATAATTATTTTGCCAATATAACAGAAAAAATAATAAAAGATCTACCACCTCATAATACACATTACTCGGATTATTTGGATGAATATAGCCAGCCTAACCAGTTTGACTTTATTCAGGTATCATATGAAGAATTTGCCCAAATAATTACAAACCTAAAAAATAAAAAAAGTAAAGATGCTTATGACATCTCAATAGGAATTATTAAAAGCATAATGCATTCTATCCTAATACCTCTTACCATACTAATCAACATATGCATATTTAGAAATATATTTCCCGATTCGTTAAAAGTAGCCAAAGTCGTGCCTGTTTATAAAAAAAAAAACAATATAAATGATCCATCAAATCATAGGCCAATATCTGTCATACCGTGTCTGGCTAAAATATGTTAGGTTATTCTAAAAAATCAGTTAACAATTTATCTAGAAATTAATAACCATCTCAATACCAATCAATGCGGCTTCCGAAATAAATTTTCTACTACACTCGCTATCGACAAATTGACATATTTCATTAACACTGGATTTGAGGATGGAAAATATATCTCCTCTCAATTTTTAGATCTCACCAAGGCGTTTGATTGTGTATCTCACGATATACTCATCCATAAATTAAGTTTTTATGGTTTCACCGAGGAAAGCAGATCTCTTATACGGTCATTTTTAAATAATAGGACAAAATTTGTTGTAGACGACGGTGTAAAATCACAGCCATTAAAACTGAAACATGGTGTTCCACAAGGATCCGTCCTCGGGCCTATACTTTTCCTCATCTATATAAACGACTTCCCTATGTCACTTAGAAACAATATCCTACCCATATTATTTGCTGATGACACCAGTTTAACTATCTCCAACAGTGATATTTTGAATTTGCTACGTGAAATACCTAACAATAAGCTAGAGGCCCAAAACTGGTTTGCCTCAAATAATTTATGTTTAAATGCATCCAAGACAGAAATCATGATATTTAGCTTGCGCAGCCTACGAGAAATTAACAACCCAGATACCATAAAATTTCTAGGGGTCAATTTAGACCCTAAATTATCATGGGAAAATCACACCGCTTATGTCTGTAATAAAATATCCTATTATTCTTATCTGCTTCGAAATCTTGTTGGGAAAGTATCTCAAAGTACCCTAACAACTGCATACCACAGCTTCATACACTCCACAATATCATATGCCATCCTAGTCTGGGGGCATGCTACAACATCCACAGACGTGTTTTCTGCCCAGCGAAAAGCAATACGTATAATTTCGGGTCTAAAATTTAGAGATGATTGTAGACAACAGTTTATTATATTAAAAATAATGACAGTACCGTGTACATACATATTTCAGTGTCTCCTATACGTAAAATATAATGACGAATCGTTTTTCCCTAGAAGTTAAATCCATTCCTATAATACCAGAACCAAAGATAATTTAGATAATAATTTCTTACGTCTTACTAGAACCAGAAATGGGCACTGGCTACTTAGGAATTCAGTACTTCAATATGTTACCTCCCGATGTAAAATCTCTTAGCATAAAAAAGTTCAAGGTGAAAGTGAAGCAATACTTGCTTGACAGAGCTTTTTACAGTATACGAGAATTCACAGATTCTCATCATCACTTCTAAATAAAGTGCTTTGTATGTACTGATGCAGTATTCTCGAAATTTAGCTACAATTTATTAGTTTTCTCTCTATATAAATTTCTGATATAATACTCCTAACGTTTATTTCTCCACTGTTATTGATTTAAGTTTGTCCAAATTGTCAGTCCTTTTGTCTACGTATTTTACACTTAAATGTTATTTTATTCCACATCCTACCTTATTAATGGCTACTTAATTCTAACCACACCATATATCTTTGTTTTTAGTTATTGACTTTAATTGTAGTGCTTAGTTTTATATATTTTATGGTTATTTACTTTACATTATTAGCTTATCTTAGTTAACCTTTACTTTTTTTATTGACGTGTGTAAGCACTTTTGTGAATATCAACACCAATAATGTAAAAAAAAAATGTAGCATTATTTAAATGTGCTCTTTAATAAATAATAGCTCACTAGCCGTAGTGTTTATATGAGGGTATAGACATAAATCTTTCTGTATTTGTCATATTTTTAGGTACCAATTCTTCCATGCTAAATCGAAGTTTTCTCGGAAAACATCAATTCTTATAAAAAATTGTATACTATCTTTTACATATATTTTAATTCTCCATAAGATCCACTAGTTATTCTTTCCTAATTATTGTTTTTACATCCTTCCTAAACGGGTGGGACCCAGCTCCAATTAAAAAGCCGATATTGGCAGTTTCTTAACACTACGGAAATTAGGTCTATTTTCATACCTTAGAATTACTCTTAAACTATTTTCACAATGTATGTAAATTTACTTATTGTAATTTTTTAGCTGTTTGATGTACGGTTTACTGTGCTTGTGCCGAACAAAAATTTATAAAATAATGAAATTATGATACTACGTGCGAACATTTTAGCACTTAGATGAAATTAAAATTAAAAAAATTGTATTCAGGGCAAATTAAATTAGAACCGGAGTTGAGTAATTAAAAAAAGAATTATGTCCTCTAGAGGCCTAAAATAACCAACATCAAACCAAACTGGTTTTATTTTTCTAGAAGTGTTGATCGGGAAATGCGAAAGACCTGCGAGGCACAGTTGTTGAGAAAATAAAAGAGGTAGGCATTAGCGGGAACGTAATCATCCACCGGAACCAGACATATTCTCTAGGGAACGTCAAATTATCTTGAAAATATTTTTAAACTTCACACGGGAGAGTTTTTAAAATATATTTAATTGGATTAGCAGAGCAAGGTGCAGAGATAATTTTCATCGCGATGCCTTATTCTCGCATTATATTCTGACCTGAATTATTGCATTAAATTGCTAAATTCAGACGTACATTTTTCATATCTAAATAAAATTATTTAGTATGTTTTAACGCTATCATAAAAATAACCATAAATCTGTGTACAAATCATTGGTGAAAATTAATTTAGTTTTACAGTGAATATATTTAAATAAATTAGTTATGTTGGTAATAAGAACGCTTCGGGAACTAATCAAAAATTATTTTCAAAATTTCAGAAATATTTTTAATTATGATCAGTAGATAAGCTGGTCTTTTTCGCTCACATTTGACGTTTACTGAGGAGCTATCAATAGTGTCACTTTGTTGCCCATCTTCCATGACAACGAGCACCAAAGTACTTTAGCGCTAGCTTAAGCTCATATGTCCTTGCACATTAACCGAATTTAAACACGAAAATATAAAACATATATTTTTTTTACAATATTATATTTGTAACTTATTAAATTCCATTTTACTCGAAAACTGTTTATCGTGCAGAAAAATATCATAAGGTCTTTTAAGTCTTTTTTAAGAAGTAATGTAACTTCTCTTTGGTCCGATAAACATTTCTCGAGATATAGTCCAATGATTATAAAGATATCCATAACAAAAAATTTTATCTGAGATTTTTCTTCAGTAACCGTTAGTGGAGGTATTATACATCACAAAACCACAAAAATCAGTTCTGGGGGTACCGCGCAACCCCCCCAAAAACCATCCCTTCGGTGAAAAAAGCCTTATTTTACTGATAACTCGTTAACCAATGAAGGTATAAAAATATTGCTCACTATAAAAAAGAAAACTTGACTAATTGCCTAAAAAGAGTCCTCTTGTAAGTTTTTTTATATGCCATGGTTTTCGAGAAAATCGATATTGAAAAAAATTTCAAAATATGTATTTTTAATGCACACGAATTTTCGTTTACTTGAAATTTTTTATGCGCGCGGCCTACAGAAAAAATTGAATTGCTCGAAAACCAAACATGCTAGGAAGAAAAATCAAAATGGGTTTTAAAGGGAATATAAAGGAATATAGGAATATAGGAATAAGGGAATATAAAATCTCTTTTGTGTTTCCATTTTTGATGGCTATTGATATCTATTAGTATGTAAAAATAACAATACAATATGATTACCTCTTGATTTTTTAACTATTCACAGGTCCCTAAAAAATAACTGACTTTAATATAATCTACCTTGAACTAAAAAATAATGCATTTATAACTTATATTATAGTCAGTTATTTTTTATGGGTCTGTGAATAGTTAGATACACACAAAATCAAGAGATAACTATACTATATTGTTATTTTTACATACTAATAAATACCAATAGCCTTCAAAAATAGCAATACAATAGAGTATTTTATATCCCCTTTAAAACCCATTTCGATTTTTCTTCCTAGCTTGTTTGGTTTTTTGATTTACCTTGGCTTAAAATGTAGGTTATTGACTACACTTTCAGAGTATACTGCCTAAATTGCAAACACCGATTTTCTAACCTCAAGAAATGTATCAAATATGAAAGTAATCATTTTTTTTTATTTCTACAAGTCAAATTGATCATTTTTTTCTGTATCATCTTTAATTGATTTTCATCAAATTTAGATGTATCCTAATGTTATTTAATATTAAATCTTTTTTTGTATATTTTTGTTTCTCACCATTCCAAATAATTTCACAAAACTTTCTTTTCTTGATTTTATATTTCATTTTTGTAACAATGTTTAATTTATATAAAACAATTTAAAATTGAAATTTCAAGATTCTTTTCTTCAAATCTTTTTCTATAAATCAATACAAGGTCAATATTAACAATTTTATAGCTATAATTAATAATTACATTTGGTGAAAAAGCGAGAATAATATCACATCCATAATTTTTGATATTTGCACAATATTGGAATACATTCACTTATAAAATACAATTATTCATATCCCTGCTTAATGTGATAAAGCTTGCACTTTAATCTATAATAACAAATTTGGTAGACTGATGGTATTATCAATATCTAGTTAACCTCTCCAATATATCTTCAAGATAATTATTAACAATAAAATATTCGATTGCATCTTTTAAATAGATATTAGATATTAGATAGATATACCAATATTTAATTAGTGTCTTCGATATATCGACAATTATTGTCAATAAAAGATTCGAGCTTTGTTATTTATAGTATACATTTTTTTATTTTAATAATTTACAAACAACCTCTTTTATTTGTAGGTAAAATTTTAATTCATTGGCTCAATTTTTTTTTCTAACAAAATATGGCAATAACTGAAAGTAATTTATAAAACATGTTAATAAAATTTCGAGTAGGGTAATTATGTTTTGCTGAATTTTTTGATTTTAGCAATTTAGGCAGTATACTCTGAAAGTGTAGTCAATAACCTACATTTTAAGCCAAGGTAGATCAAAATTGATTAAGATTTGACTTGTTGAAATAGAAAAGAGTGATTACTCTCATATTTGATACATTTTTTTGAGGTTAGAAAATCGGGGTTTGCAATTTAGGCAGTATACTCTGAAAGTGTAGCCAATAACCTACATTTTAAGCCAAGGTAGATCAAATTGATTAAGATTTGACTTGTAGGCAGAGTTTTGTCCAAAAGAAGGCTATTTTTTCCACTGTGCGGCATATGCAAGAAAATTACAAGAGGACTTTTTTTTAGGCAATTAGCCAAGCTCTCTTTTTTTATGATGAGCAATTTTTTTTATATTTTCAACGGTTAACAAGTTATCAGTAAAATAAGGCTCTTTTCACCGAAGGGTTTTTTTTTGCGGGGTTGCGCGTCACCCCAGAACTGATTTTTGTGGTTTTGTCATGTTTAATCCTCGCACTAACAGTTACGGAAGGAAAATCCCAGATAATATTTTTTGCGAGCTTCTGGTGTGTCTTTTACTTTACCGACTGGACTAATGTTTGCAAAACTCACCCTCATTTTTTTCAACATTTCTGCATTTATGGAATATACTTTGAAAATAACCATCTTCTGAATTTCAGCCGTTCTAGTTTTTTTTCCGACGTTCGAGCTCTGTTTCCTCTTTGGTAACTGGAGTAATAGCTGGATGAAATTAATATGAGACCACCGCCGAGTCATACTTTACAGTTTGCGATATATTTGGTAGAAATTGCTTATATATCACTGCAGAAGAATCAATGCACAAACATGAATAAAAAACATACGGGTTGAATTGGACCTTATCCATTTTAAATTTTTGGCGAATGCGCTAGTGGTAACTTGAAACTATTAATATCTTTACCAATAACGTAACTTTTAAGTGCGTTAAAATTGCTAGTTAGGTATTTTTGGAGTAGCTGACATTGCATTTTATGTCAAGACAGGGTGGCCACTTTTCTGGAAAACTGGGAAAACCGGGAAAAGTCAGGGAATTTCATGTTGGTCAGGGAAAGCAGGGAAAAGTCATGGAATTTTAAGAAAATTTAAAAAAGTCATGGAAAAACGCATTTATTTTAATATATTTTTATTCCTGCTTGCAGCTAAAAAATGTTTATTCATTGAGAATTTTATGCAAGTCAGTAGAAGTTGTTTTCTCTGAAAAATTACACAACTAGACAACATATATGTTCATTAGGGTAGTTTTTATTATTTTAACTTAAAATCTGATTATCCCATCCGCTCAATTTATCATAAGGTAAAATATTTACATCAAGTTTAGGGTGACTAGCTAAACCCCTTCCCGTGCCTGTAAAGGGATAAGTTTCATAAAATCCCTAATATTCAGTTTTCTTTATTTATTTTAATCCCTAAAATGTATCCAAGATGCATTTTTGTGCTAAATAAAATGATTATAGGTACTTATTTTTATGAACAAAGTGAAAAGTCCTTAAATGAAGAAATTGGATAAATTATTCCTTTATTCATTTTTTTACATATTGGTAAATTTTACAATTAAAATGCATTAAACCATTTTTATAGATCATTAATTGGGGAGTACATATTATTCTACACATTTTTCACTTTTTTAGAATTCTGAATGTCGTCAAACTTTACAGTTTTAGAGGCACTGGGAGTGGTTGAGCTAACCACTTAAAATTTAAGTGATATTATTTTCTTATATTATAATACAATGGGTGAGTAGGGAGAACCGAATTAAAAAAAATCTCTATATGTAAGAACCACCCTAATGTTGATAGAATTTATAATTATTTCATTTGTTTTTTTTTCAAGTTTTTTTATTGAGTGATATTTATTTACAGAATTTACATTTTTACTTCATTTATTCATAAATCCTCTTTAAAGCTTATACATGTATTTTCACGTCACGTTTAGAGGATTATTTATATCTATTGTGTTGTTTTGTAAACATTTTTATATGTTCTTGTTATTCAATTTACTTTGTTAATTTTTATGTTAAATCACAATCTTTATGAATGAAATCTGAAAAGCAGTTGAAATTGACTTTTGGGTTATAAAAAGGCAGGCCCGACGAGGGGGGGGGGGGGAATAAGAGGGTGATTGCCCGCAGGGCTCGTTTGAGGAGGCCCGGAATCGTTTGAGAGTCCGGTGTAGAAATTTTTTTCTATCCCATTTTGCGCCCTCTGCTTCTCTCCCACTCACCCCTTCCCCCTCGCTCATCCAGAAATGTTCCACTGCCCTGATTATAAAAATGAGTCAGGGAAAACTGAATTGTAGTAGTCAGGGAAATCAGGGAAAAGTCAGGGAATTTGAGGAGCAATTTTAAGTGGCCACCCTGCAAGAGAAAAATATAAAGCGGCGAGTCCAATTGGGCTACCATAACTGCAATATTTTGCTAATTTACATGAAATTTGTGACATTGGGATATGAGTATTATGTGATAATTAGAGCCTAAAAAATTCGAAACTAGTGAAATATAATTTCACGCATGCCCAGTTAATTGAATATGAAAAGCACAAAGACAACAAAAAATAAATAATAGTATATAATACAAAATATATAGGCAACCTCACAATATTACATATAACATTAATTAACATTCAACCAATTTAAAAATGATTGGGATTAAAATAGGATCAAAGTCAAGATTTCCTAAAAAGTACAACACATAGAATCACAAATATTACTACACACGGAATAATAACGATAATACAGCACATAATATAAAAATATCACAGAACATCATTTAAGTATTCATTTAATGAATAATAATTTTATTGTACAACATGTTTTTAACATATGTTTTGTATTTTGTTAAATCGAGTTCTTTGAATGAATTTGTTAATTCATTGTACACTGTTATTGCCAAGTAGTATGGACTTTTTTAAACATGGATAATCTATGAATTGGAACCTCCAGTATCAATTCATTCCTACTATTATATGAATGGTTATTATTTAGAGTAGGTATATACTGTAATTGGCTTCTAGCGTAAATGAGCAGCTGTAAAATAAATATACATGGCAGAGTTAATATATGTAACTTTTTTTAAATATCTCTGCAGCACGTTTTTCTATTTATTTATTTTTAATCGTCTTATTTATATTAATGTCCTGGCGGAGTTTAGCTAATGCTATTCCACCACTCAACTAGGATACGTACACATAGATATCAACGCAACGACCATTCCCTGCGATATTGCCATCTACCGCAGCTGAGACTCGAACTCAGGATAGACATCAGCGACTAGACATGTTGTGCCACCCAACAGCGGTCTAGTACACTGCTACCATCTCGGTAACACATGAAAAACGCCACTAAACATCCATACCCTGGCCAGGATTCGAACCCGCGACCCCGTGGTCGCAAGACAAACGCCTTAGCATTGCGCCCCCACTATAAACCGTACCGCTCTTTTTGTAGCTAGAAAACGTGGACGCTTTCTCCTGGGGCACCCCAAGCCAATAAACCGTAGGAAATAACAGAGTGAAACTGCGCGTAGTAGTAAGTCAATAACACTGATCTACTTACTATCTCTCGTAGTTACAATAACTAACCGTATCAATATGAAAGGTCCATGAACAATTCTCTGATAAGCGCAAAGCCAGAGATTGATCCCCAATACCATCATTCGTTTTAGTTAAGAAGCTATGATTAAAATTATTGTTTGCAGGATTAAATCTTATAAAAGAGGATTTTTCATTATTCAAAATTAGAACATTGTCATTATACCAGTTATGTAACCTTTATATCATCAAATTCGCTTTTTGAACTGCATTGTCAGTTTTGATGTCAGAAACAAGTATAGACGTATCGTCTGCAAACATTATGGATTGTGCAAACTTAAAGTCATTTACATAAATATAAGAGCCCTAAAACTGATCCTTGAGGAACATCATACGAACTGTCTAAAATAAATGAAACAATTACCTGTCGAAATGTATGTCTGCAAAGTCAATTAGCAAAAGTAATAGATTTTGCTATTAACTTAAGACTAAATAACTTTGTCAAATCTCACAATCTATTACATAACGGTCAAAATGGATTCAGGCAGAAAAGATCTACATCAACTGCTCTATCTGATTCCTGTAACACTATATACGACTATCTAAATAAGAAGCAGTATCCAATTGCTGTATTTTTTGACTTGAGCAGAGCATTTGATACTGTTGATCACAATGTTCTGTTGGAGAAATTGTCTCGTATAGGTGTCCGAGGATCTGCAAGTGACTGGGTTGCCTCATTCCTGCAAGACAGGAAGCAAACAGTGGTTATAAACAATAATAAATCAGAGGAAAAAAAACCACTAGTGTGGGTGTTCCACAAGGCTCAGTTCTGGGACCACTATTCTTTATTATATTCATGAACGATATGACATGTACGAACAGCCAAAAAGTAATTATGTATGCTGACGACACTAATATTTTAATAGCTGAAAATAATCTCTCAAATGCCGTAACTAAGGCTAACATTTCCACCAGTGAATTTCATAATTGGTGTTTGGACATTGGACTAGTACTAAATTCAAGTAAGACATTTTTCATGGTATTTTTACCAAAAAACATGAACCATAACTTTAGTCCCATCATAAAAGTGAATCATAAGACCATTGAGCAAACAAATTGTATAAAATTTCTTGGCGTTACAGTAGACCAGAAATTCACATGGGAACAACATATTAACACACTTTCAAAAAAATTAAGTACTACTTGTTTTATCATCAGACAATTGTGCAATACAGTATCACTGGAAATTCTTAAGTTAGCATATTATGGATTAGTGCAGTCAAATATAAGTTATGGTTTAATGTTCTGGGGTAAATCGTCTCACAGTAATAAAATAATTATAATTCAGAAAAGAATTATTAGATACATGGTAGGAGCTCATCCCGGCACATCTTGTAGGCAAATATTTTCTAAACTCTCTATTCTAACACTCCCTTATCTTTATATATTTCTTATTACAATAAATATAAAAAACAGGAATATTCACTACTAAGAAACAGCATGATCACAATACTCGAAGCTGCGAGAATCTTCACCGACCATACTCAAGATTAAGTATTGGCCAAGATTCAAATTTATATCAAGGTATCGCTTGCTTCAACAAATTCGAGAGCTTATTCGGCACTAGTAAAAATTTTAGCAATTTTATTTTACTACTATTAAAAATGTTCATTGTATAATTATTTGGCTGATAAGGCATTTTATTCTGTAGAGGAGTTTTTAAATATATAAGTATTAACATTAATTAATTGTATGTTTTATACTAAAAGTAATGTTTATTGAGGTAAAATTGTCCGTGTGAATGTGTATTACTTCCACATCCACGTAGTGGATTGGAAGTATAGTAATCGCAAAAAAATTTTCAAAAATTTTTATTCGTGAAATAGGTTTAGAATGTCATGAAACGTCGAGATTTTAAATTGGAGCGAAAAAAAAATTTCTGTCTGTCGGTCTGTCGGCCTGTCTGTATGTCTGTCTGTCTGTCTGTCTGTCTGTCTGTAACTTTTTTTTTGTCCGCACGTTTTCTCCGGAACGGTTTAAGATATTGACTTGAAATTTTGTACACGTATATATTATAACGAGATCTGGAACTGGATTGTTTTTTAAGGATATCCGGTGAAGGGTTGGGGGTTAAATAGGGGTAAATAGGGGAAAATAAGTAAAGCAAGCTTGTAAGAGTACAGAAACTTGAAATTCGGTGTATGTACTAGAAGTTAAGGCCTCAGATTTTTTTATAATATTTTTCAACCCCCCACCACCCCTACCCCATTAATGAGGTTGATATAATAAAGTTGAGATTTTCATTTGAAATTTCGTACACGTATGTATTATAACGACGTCTGAAATTAGATTATATTTTGAGATGATTCCGTTGAAGGGTTGGGGGTTAATTTGGGGTAAATAGGGGAATATAAGTAAAACAAGTTGGTAAAATTACAGAAACTTGAAATTCGGTGTATGTACTAGAAGCCAAAGCGTCAGATTTTTTTGTAATATTTTTCAACCCCACCACCCCTACTCCAATATGAAAAGGGTTGATAAAATAAAATTGAGATACTCATTTGAAATTTGGTACACGTATGTATTATAACGACATCTGGAACTAGATTATATTTTGAGATGATTCCGTTGAAGGGTTGGGGGTTAAATAGGGGTATATAGGGGAAAATAAGTAAAGCAAGCTGGTAAAAGTACAGAAATTTGGGATTTGGTGTATATACTAGAAGCGAGGGTCTCAGGTTTTTTTATTAGTATTTTCCATCTCCCCACCACCCCCACTCCCTTATTAAGAGTTAATAAAATTAAATTTAAATTTTCACTTGAAATTTGGGACATTTATGTATTATAACTATATCTGAAACTAGATTATATTTTGACATGATTGCGTTGAAGGAGTGGGGGTTAAATAGGGGTAAATAGGGAAAATAAGTAAAGCGAGCTGGTAAGACTACAGAAACATGAAATTCGGTGTATGTACTAAAAGCCAAGGTCTCAGATTTTATAATAATATTTTTCAACCCTTCCACTATCCTTACTACATTATTAAAGGGATTGATAAAATAAAATTGAGATATTCACTTGTAATTTGCTAGACGTATGTATTATAACGACATCTGAAACTAGATTATATTTTCGGATCATTCCGTAGAAGGGTTAGGGTTAATAGGAGTGACTAGGGGAAAATAAGTAAATCAAGCTGATAAGAGTACAGAAATTTTGGATTCTGTGTATATACTAGAAACCAAGGCCTCAGATTTCTTTCTAATATTTTTCAAACTCCACCACCTGCGCTTCATTATTAATGGGATTGATAACATCAAATTGAAATATTCACTTGAAAATTAGTACACGTATTCATTGTAGTGACATCTGATTAAGATGACTCCATTGAAGGGGTGGGAGGTGGTAAGTTATGTATAGTAGAAAATAAGTAGGGTGAACTAGAAATTTAATTTTTAACGTATATGGTAGAAACGAACTCCTCAAACTTTTCTATGACATCTTCCCCAAATAATATTAAAATTCTATGACCAATCATTTCCACATGCTAGAGTGCAAATATAGTCAAGATGTTTAATTTAAAGTGACTTGGATGGAGAATCTGGATGTGGAAGTAGTGATTCCTTAGGCAGCGGTTTTTTTTATAAGAATGGATTTGTCTGTATGTCTCTAGTCCAATAAGTATTGTACATTCTTGTATAAACTTTATGTGATGAATAAAGATGTATTGTATTGTATTGCTTATTTCAACATAGTGTTCCCTGCCTTGTAGATATGATCTGAACCAATCTAACGGTTTACCTCTAACACCATACACTTCAAGCTCATGACGTACTAGGTCAAAAGCTTTACCAAGATCTAGAGATACACCAACACATTTTTTTTATCATCCATGTTGTAATAAAGGGTATTTATAAATTTAGTGACTCCACTCACTGGTGGTTGACAGGTACTTTCGAAAACAGAACTGATTTATTATTAAGTAATTTATATTTTCCTAGAAAAGCAATCAATCTATTAGCAATCAATTTTTCAATTATTTTCGAGAAACTGCTCAATATGCATATCGGTCTATAATAGTTATTCATTATGTTTTTGTTGCCTGATTTTAATAGAGACTTGATTTTAGCTAGTTTTAATTTTTCAGGAAATATTCCGTTACTTATCGATGTATTTAATATAACGGTTAGTGGTAAAGCTAATTGATTCATACATTTCATTAATTAATGATCACTAATGTTGTCACTTCCGTCGATTTGGAATTTTTTTGTAATATCAAGTACTTCAATATAAATTGCAGGTTCAATAAAAAAAAGAGTTTTCACTGATTTCTCTATTTTATATAGGTACATTTTTTAAACTATCTCCTAACAGTGACTTGGGAAAGTTATTAAAAAATGAGTTTAAATGATTATTTACTGTATTTTAGTCAGTTATTAATTCACTATTTACATTTAGTTCTATATCTTTTTAATAATTGTTTACATTCTTGTTATTGATATTAGTCCAAGCTATTTTAGACTTATTTTTTGCTTTCGCTATCAACTCATTGTTATATAATAATAACATCGAGTGTATTTTTCAATGACCTTAACATTGATATTAGGTAATAGGGTGAAGGTGGCGAGGGTGAAATTTTATTTCTTAATTTTTACTGACCGTGTTTTTAAAAGCGTTTCAATTTTCCTCAACAAAATTGTTTACAGGTTTTATTGGGTACAAATTAGATTCTAATCTTTTTATGCGTTGTGATGGTACTATCTTGCAAAAGTTATTACGCTTCTTTGGAATTGGCGAATTCATGTAATGTGTTCGTTGTATTGAGCAAAATTTGGCGTGACAGAAATATCACGCACAACGATCAAACTCGCTAACACTCTAGTTTTTTCTATCTTTCTTTACACTTCAGAGATATGGACTATTAAGGAGGCAGATAGTCCTATTGATGCGTTTGAAATGTGGGTTTGGAGAAGTTTGTTGCAGGTTCCCTAGACAGCCCAACGTACCAACATTTCGATTCCCCAAGGAATACGTCCCACAAAATAGAGTATTTTCTCGTATCTTATTTTTTGGCGGCAAATCAATCGATCGATCGATCAATCACATTAACCGAAATGACGACAATATTTCATTGTTCAGGGGAAACCAGATGGCAAGAGCCGAAGAGTAAGACCACCAAAACGTTGGGATGATGCCACCAAAGAATTAATGAGAAAGAAATTTGGTGAGGCAGGCTAATAGATAGCCGCGAGATAGCGTTAGGCTGTCGGATATACCATACAGCAAAGGGAGGCAAACTGGAACATTACATAAATCACAAGACGTCTGCCAAGACATTGTGAAAAAGAAGAAGTTCTATGTCTATGTCTACATAATTTATTATTTTCTACATAATTTGCTTCCATTTCTTTACCAAAATAACGCTTTATAGAATTTTTGATAAAAATTAAAATAGTCTCTAATTATTGTATATCAGCAGTTGAAATAATTATTTACATGATTCGTATTCATATATAATTTATATTTATAATTTAATTGCAGGTATATTTTATTTTGAAATACATCTTGAATCTATTAAGAAGTCTCACAGACTGTCGGTTATATACACATTAAAAATTTTTACTTAAGAAAAGTTTGCGTATGCCGGTATAAAATTTTAATCCTGTATATAAACTAAGCAAACCCTAAAAACTCCTTAATTAAAATGTCAAGAAACGGCTCTAAGTAAATGAATCCTACATAAAAAGGGTAAGTTGTTAAAAGTTACGGAACAGATTGAAGCTAAAAAAAATTGTAGTCTCATAGACGTAGACAGACAACAACATACAAATTGTCACGCTTCAGAGATGGATAATGAATACTAAAGTGGTTACGTTATTCACGATTAGATGGCGCGATAGTTAGAATTTATAACAAATTGTTACTAGGACATATCTTGGTAAAAATGTGTAATATTGAAGTATAATGTATTGTAAAATATTGATATATAAAGTTTAGTAATAAACGAAAGATAGTAATTAAAGATTAGTAATAGCTTGAAAAATAGTCTAGTGATGCAAATTTTTAAAACCCTAAGATCGGTACCTCTGCAGCCGGAAACATCGTCAATAAAACAAATTTATTTAGATATTTAAGTACCTACCTTAAATACGTATATACAAGTACATATTCGCAAATTAGTACAAAAGTGAGTTAAAAGTACTACCAACCGAATATACAAAAGATTCAATATGGGTACATATAAAAAGAAAAGACAATACATCTTTTTGCTCTTATTATAAAGATCTGATAAGGTAAATGTCATTCAGGTTAAAATGACGTACCAATTTAAATTAGGGAAATATGAGGGAGTTTTCAAAAATGCACGATTGTCATTTTTTCCAATCATGCCAAAAATTAAAATGGTTTCTCCGTTTAATTGTCTTTTTATCTTTTTTAATAACGGAAATATCAATACATATTATCGCCTTAATTTGGAGACATAAATGGGTCATAAGCGGACCCCCGGTCTGTCTAAAAATCGACGCAACGTAAGTAGACATATGGGGCTTAAGTTAAAGCTTGAAGACTCTGATTGCGAATGCTGATTAACCTTTTAAAAAATATGTATAATTAAGGAACTTATTTTTCAAAGAGGGTTTCGACAAAAAAATCGTTCTGGTGAAAAGAAGGTTAAACACATATTTTAAAAATTTCGTTACACAATTATTTCCCCGAATTACATGTGAAAGATATCTCGAAAATCTCAACTTTGACAATTTCTATATCGAAACCAACGCATTTTTGGATTCAACTTCATAGAACTTAAAAGTTTTACTATAGTCTGTACGATGAATGTTTGCGCGAGTATGAAATTAGGTAGGACATATGTGCGGTTGCTGAACGCATTGAGACGAGCAAATATTTAGTTACGTATGTCTTCTAACCGCTCGAGCATGCTAAGACAGCCGAACGATAAATTCAAGCGGAATTAAAAAAGAGACGTCGATATGAACAGTTGTCGAAGTGAAGTGCTGTCAACGGCTATAATATCTGTCATTTTAGATCCAGTGGCGTTCTTGCGTTTTTGATGAAAATTCGTTTTTAAGCTTCATTGTTATAACCATGTTTAGTGGTAAATAATACATCTATTATTATTCTACAAAATTAATTGTCATTTCATGAGTATTTACGAAAGAAATATGGCTTCTAATTTGTCGGGTGATGACTGAAAGTAAAAAAAAAAATTCTCATTTTTTTAATGCACGTCACTGCTGAAGAGAAGCAGTGACCTTCAACAGATTGCTTCATACGGTTCTTGTTTATGACGCACACGCAAAGATTCATCGTACAAACTATATTCAACGAGGAACATATGTGATTTTTTATTTTTCAAGCGATTTTCAAAATTTGACATTCAAAAATTGGGGGGGGGGGTGATAAATATTATAAGAAACTTGATGCCTTGACTAGCATATACACCAAATCCCAAATTTCTGTATTCTTACCATCTTGCTTGACTTATTTTCCCGTATTTAAACCCCAACCATTCAGTGCAAAATATTATAACCTATTTCCAGATCTCGTCATAATACACATATGTGCCAAATTTCAAATCAATGTCTTAAACTGTTCCTGAGAAAACGTGGGTACAAAAAAAATTACAGACGAACAGTTTTTTCTGCTCAAATTTAAAATCTCGACGTTTTATGATATTTTAAGCCTATATCAACACAGAGAATTTTCGAAAATTCGTGGATTCGTGGATCGTGGATCTAGAAGTAATTGTTCAAAGTTACGATTTTCGAGAAATATTTGACAAGTTGTAACTTTTGCATCTTCAAAGAAGTGCTAGAAGTAATTTCTTAAAAATTAAAAATGAATGTCACATAACCTTCTTATTAATGAGTCCTCTTCGAGTAGCTAAAGAAGTCCTTATTATAAAATTTGTACAAAGGGACACTCAGTATTAGAGACTAGAGTCTTTAATCTACATGTCTGTTTAGCTTGCGTCAGTTTTTTAACAGAGAGGGCGAGAGGGGGGTTCGCTTTCAAAAGATTGACCCAAATAAATTTAAATATTATGATTAATTAAAGTGATACCCGTATGGGTTACCAATCGAGAATTAGGAGCAGTACTAAAGTTTCATTTTCGTATTAGCAAAGAGTATGATAATTTTACCCATCTTTTACGACGATAACCTAGCTATATTACCTGTATTGAAATTATTATTATGTTGCCCGTATCACGTAGTTATTGAAATATGGCTCTCCTTCACATTCAGCGAATAATACTGGTAGAAATATTACCGATCTGATATCATTCTTGTTGAAGTTGATAAGCGTGAGATTGTAGCTGACTTTATTTAGCCAGAGGCATGAAAAGTTGGCCGAGTCCTGTCATTTCATCCAGTGATTTTGTGTTATAACAAGGCTTGGCCTTACTCTTATATTTCGCAAGATATTATGTACTTAAAACTTTTCAAACTTGCACAAGGGGCCCTCATTATCGCCTCTCATTCATGAACCTAGGATTTTCTTTATTTCTTAAGTCTTTTGTACGTTTTAATACTCATAGAGAAGGAATTAGAGGAAATTTACATTGGAAACGAGTTTTTGTACAGCGTCCTTGTTAGTATAAAATGGCATATTTTTCATATGAAAATATATTCTACGCTCACGAATTCATTTATAATATCAAATATTAAAGGTATTTAAAATATTTAAGCGATGTAATTAGTCAATTTATATTACGTATTAGATTTAATTAATCAAATTTTTTAAGTCATCTCGAAAAAGGTTATGCAGAAGTCTATGATCTCAAATTGTCGATTCAGTTGTTATATGTTAGGCTTGAGACCAAGTAGTTTCGTGTTCGAATCCTGTTCTAGGTTATGGATATTTTGAGGTGTTTTTAATGTATTACCGCGTGGTAGAACATAAATAAGGCTATAAAAATATATATCGCTTCAAAAATTAAAAATTTCTGTCTGTATGATGTATTTATGTATGTAGATCTTGTAAACTTAATCACTTATTTTACACTTAAAACTTTTATTAAAACTTCAATACATGCATCATCGTAAAATACTTTTTTTTGAAATTGGGCTATATATATATCACCTTAGGTGATCACCAGAAGCGTATAATTCTCCGCATTTTACATATGTTTTATTATAATTTCGAAGCAAAATGTTAGTACAGTTTTTGATTAAGCACACAAGCACGAGCAAAACTTGTAGTGGGTCGTGGCGACTGCGCACGCAATTACTGTGGATGAACTCAGTATCAAGCATCTGAAAAATACGACAATTTATCATTATCGACAACAGACGTATCTCCGCTACAGTGTCCACTCTCAGGGAGCATTTTTACAACTCGCAAAGAGCCTCAAACACAACTAATTAAAAGTTTGTTACTATCTGCCTTCCGTCGTACCAATGGATTTTCTGCTCAAATATTATCTTATAACTAGCCCTTTACATAAGTACTTGTTAGAGTTAACAACCTTTGATAGACCCTGTGAGCAATTGGGCACTGATCTAAAAGTGACACTTTCGCAGTGGATTCGAAAAACTTTTCCGATTCGTGCCATAGAATCGCACAAATACGTGAATTTTAGCTTAAGTAATCTATGAGAGAGTGGAATACAGTAGAATTCTTTTACTAATTGTAAATAATGCAAGAGAATACTAAAATATTCAAACCTATCTAGTTAATTTTATGTCAAATAGCGTAGATCACCCAGGGTAAGGGGATCACGACTCGAAGACGTTGGTTTCTAGGAAGTTTATCGCAACCTCATACAAGGACAAGAGTAAAATAATATTCGACTGGTGCAAAAGATCAGACTCCCAGTAAGATGCATGTGTAAAATTTGAGTTAGATTGGGAAATCATATAAACTGAATGTAAAATTGCACCCTAAATTTTGTTTCGCTATGTATTGTTTAAAATCCTTATTGGCGATTTTATAATCCATCAGGATGAATTTTTTTATTGCTTCAGAAAGAGCATGATGGTTTTACAAGGTTCTCTAGATATTGCAAACGTATTATATAATAAATAAAGGATAAATGCCACCGCGCCACATTCGAACGACCCCTATGGAGGTGTCCTCCAAGTATCTGTTTGCATAATTTTTGGACTGGTAATTTGCGTTCAAAATTGTAATTTGGATACTCTGGACTATACAGGGTGTCTCGCAATAACGTGCGTAAAATGTAACTACCAATTTCTTATCGAAACTGGTGGGTTCTTCATACATAATTTTTCAAAATAAGCCTCTTTTGTACAGCTACACTCCCTTTCAAAAAACGGTTTTCAATTTCTGTCTGAAGATAACGTAATTAGAGAAAGACGAAATTTGGCACATCTCGGTTACTAATGAAAAGGCATCTAATGAAATTATTTCTTCCCTCTAGTGTGTATGCAAATGGGTGATATTAACTATTCTTCTTATAATTTTTTAAATATCTTTCTCTCTGCTTTTTTCCTTGAATAAAAAAAAGAACTAAACATTATGATTCATTCAGAAACTGCCCAACTAGCAATTTGATGTTTCGTAGAAGCTGAAAAAATGTTTACAGAACATTTTTTGTAAAACAAGATTGTTGATATAAATATTTTCAAAACGTTTATACAACGCTTATTGACGCAAAATGGTCGCAGTTTACAAAACAAAGTAGGTAGTTCTTTAATTTATTTTATAATGGCTCTCACGGTTGTTATAAACGTTTACATAGTATTAAAAAAAATTAGTAGGCGATAATTATAAAATTATTCGAGATACGAAAAAACATTTTTATAAGCATTGTGTTATTATTTCCATTGATACTTTTTTGTTATGTACAGCAACAATAACATAAGTCATTTATGTTTTAAATGTTTATGCAGATAATAATTATTCTCAAACTAGTTTAAAAATATTACAAAGATTCTGTGTGACATGGCAGCGTAACTAACAACATGTCTGGTGTAATATGAGATAAATGTTAACTGATTAGGACTTCGTTTCACCAACAGCAAAGCGATTTTGGACTGCGAACAACATTTTTCTGGGAAATATGTAGTACATATTCAATGAGATTTTTGAGCGCTCTAAAAATAACGAATATTTATGAAAATTGAAAATATAAAGTGAAAATAAAATTTTTGTATTCGATCTTTTTGTGGTATAATAGCACCAATTCTGGTTCGCAGATAACATATTTCACAATAATAGATTGTTGCTAAAATGGTTACATCACAATAATTCTTATTTTGCAACTATTTTTATTTTAAAGTCCAAAATGGCCGCTATGCGAATAGTTCAAACATAAATAACATTATGGTATCCATCTTATAAATCATATTTATAATAATGAAAACACTTATAGAACAAATATATTTTCAGATGAATTGTTATATATCAATTTTATTGTAATTAGACAGGGGCGTATTGCAAAAAGCAAAGGTAATTTCCATTAATAATTTGTTCCGAATAATTTTGCCTTTTAATCAACTACGTGGAGTTCCCGTTAAAAACAACGGTCAGCATGAAACAAATAAAATGCAAGCAGTAATTAAATAATATATTCTTCTCTACTTTCATATAAGTTACTAATTTAAAAGCTTTTATTTAGCTTCACTTGTAACAATGTAAACAAATTTTGCAATCAAGATTTCTAATTGAGCTAGAGCTTTGATATATTGAACACATGTAGAATACGCTAAACCATGTGACGTCATTCTATATCCAATATGGCGGACGCCCCAAGATGGCGGATTACCTTTTTCTTGAGAACCCCCTGGATATGGCTCTTAAATGAAAGAGTTTAACGAGTATAATACGACATGTGCAATACAACATCTGCACAATCTGGTTCGCACAAAATGTGCAGAGTTAAAGACTAAAGTGTTAAAAATAAAATTATAAAGAAAAGCTTTTATTTAAAAAAAATGTACTAAAAAAAGAGAACTGAAAATGTACTAAAAATAATGTTTTTTTTAATTCATACATCTGGAAACTCAAAGCTTTGGGGGCGGTCCTGTAAGAGACTACTATAAATGAGAAAACAATATGGCGCATAAACACCTACCCATGTTTTATAAAAATGGTACAGAACATATTATAATCTTTAAAGACAATTTTTAGCTTCTTGATTATTTTATAAATGTTTTATGACAGCAATGTGTGCTTGGTTTATATAACAATTGTTTAGCAGCTACGGCTCCCAGCAATAATACTGTGTTAAGAAGAGTCATAATAAAATTGTTTTATTATTGCTTAGCCAAACTTTTAAAGAATAGTTTTATAGATGTATTTAAATTGACCAAAAAGTGCCGGAGGTCATTACTATAAATCTGTTATAAATCAATTTTCCTTCGTGAGCTAAAACATCCTATAACAATTGCTGTATAATCGTTTACAAAACAGCGAGAAACAAATTCTACAAAATGTTTTATAACTTAGCTGTAAGAACATTCTTAGCACTTATTTATATGACAATTTAGTTGTGAAGACTAAATAATCACTTTGACAGATTCATTAAAACAAAATAAATTTTGCATAGCAGTAATGCAACAGATAAAATAAAATGTACTATCATCTTAAATTTATAGAGCAACTTTTTTGGTTGGGTGTTTTACCTCAAACAAATTTCGCAAAATCGACCGTTCTTGAAAAGGATGAACTAAGTTACATCTGTCTAAGTGATCAATCAAAAGTGACGAGAACTACTATATTAATCAAAACACTAAGTAGGCTGGTGTCAAATCACAATTTGACATTGTTATGTACCGATATGACCATTTTGTCCTTACAAATTACGTTCAGATAAAAATTAAAAACAGTTTTTTGCACACCTCTTTAAAGGGTGTAGCTGGACAGCAAATGCTTATTTTGAGCAATTTTATATGAAGAAGCCACCTTCATTTTCGATAAGGAGTTGGTAGTTAAATTTTTTGCACGTTATTACAAGACACCCTGTATATGCTTTAGTGGACTAGCCTTAGAGTCTACTCCTTCAAGTACAGATTTATAGAATCACTTATATATTTTTTATTATAAAAACAGTCCTGTGGACTTTTGCTATTTCATGTATCTAATTTTTTGTCGGCGTTCCATCTTGACTAAACTTTTGTACCAAAGCGTGCAGGTTCAATTTTTTTTAAATATTAGTTTTGGATACGTTTTCGATATTCAATAACACTACCACGGCAAATCTAAATGTCAGAGGTGATGTAATGAAATACCGAAGATTAATTTCAAGAGAGAGATAAACGATTTGAAAATAAGTAAAGAATACCTCTTGTTAAATAGTCGCATCATCTCAGTATATGTAATGAACTAAACATAGAAGAAATAATGTGCTTGCTTATGGCAGATATGAAATTGGCATCAGGACAAAGAAGTAGCTGAAAACTTATATTGCGTTCAACCATCTGTAGTAGATTTTTCACATAATTGAAATTCTACGTGTATGGAATTTTTTAAACCAACAAACCTGTTGCCACGAGAATTTTACTCCTAATAAGAGACTAAAAATATGCTGCTTTTATTTAGGAAAAAACAGTAGATGTTACTGGCAGTTCAACCTAAAGTCGTGTCTGTAAATGTAGTCGACCTTTGTATATTTAGTTTCATAACATATTTTAGGTAATTTTACTTGATTGCTATATGGTCGAATTCGGTTTGTAGTCATTGAGTTTTTGTTTTTTTTTCTTAAGCATCTGTTATTCATTTAAATATATGTTTGATGGTTTACCTATGTGCTTATACAAGTACTTGTATTGTAAACAATTTTTAAAACTATAGAAGTAGCTAATCACCATAGAAAGATCATTTAAATTCAGTCAATGTTGGCCGTATACTTTTCATTACTTATTTAGTTTAGATGGATATTAAATGTCAATTTCAATTTATTATTAAAAAAGTGTACTAGGCGTTATAATAGTGCTCCAAAATAAATGGCTATTGTAGAATACACGTGAGATAGATTATTTCCTGTTCGAATGCGCCTTGAATATTCCTCAGTAATTACCAGCGAAACAACATACATTAGCTTGCAGTTCCTTAACAAAACTTATTCCATTATTTATGATACAATGACAGTTTTATTGGTAAAGGATATCGCGACATGAAAACTAAATTATGTTTTACACACGGTCCGGAATGGATGAAATATTAGAGGAGATTTTTGATTTAGACAAAACTAAATTGATAGTTTCCTAATTAATAATTATGATACGCCTTAGAGTTTACAGATTGTAGATAGATCTGTTTGTCAATTTTTTTACCTATCACATACTGATAACATAGGAGCTGGCATGCAATTTAACACACTTGTGTCAGCTAGAGACATGATTAATTTGTTGTTCTAGAGTATGGCAGACATTAATTAATTAATAAATTGAATTAATTATAAAAAAGTCAGCTTGATACTTATTGGGTATGACTTAAAAGTAGATCTTGTAGGTTAAAATGTCCACCTCTGGACCTTCACTAACCGAGATGTATACTGATCATATCTTTGTAATTACTAAGTATTAATTAGTAACAAAGAAATCAACTTGATAGTTGTTTATTATAACGTAGTTTGCACATTCAACATTTCTGCCCCTGGACTTTCACTAACCGAAGTGCATGCTAATTGTATTTTTATATTCACTAAGTTGAATTGGGAGAAAAATATCACTAGCGCAGTCGTCAAATTCACAAACAGAAATTTTTCATTCCGATTCTTGCTCTCTTTATAACGAGTCTTACAGTTTGCAAAATATTTCATAGAAATCAGGCAGTAGCCTTTCCACATATGCCAGATCGCTTTAGCAACATTATTCCAATTTTGCCAAGACGTTATCTTCCCTTCTAGTTAACATATATGTAGTTTAGAGGTAGCTGTCAAAATGTCTTTTATGTGGAAGTTTGTAGGGTTGACTATTACGTGTCTACCCAATTGGGTCGATACACATATTTTTTGAAATGCAAATTTCGGTGTCCACCTATATAGACCGACATTGAAAACAGCAAAGTAATTAACAAAACTTTAATATATCATTTTTATAAAATATACCAATTTCCAAAAAAAAAAGAAATAATTATCTCTGGTACGCATCACTCCAGTATGACTCTATACTAGGCATATGTACAAGTTCCATCCATAATCGAATTCCCAAAAAAGTCTTTAATTCGGTAGCATTAATGTCTTTCCAGTGTTTCATTCGATTATTCTTTTTTGCTGTATTAGAATCCAGCTGGTTTGCTGCATTTTTATTTGTCTCTATAGTACCATAACATTTACGACTTCTTCAGAAACAAACAATGTGTAATAATTAATTGGTAGAGTAATTCCTATATTAACTGAAACATTCAAGTTTCCGTGACCAGTAAATGGTACATTTTTTTGTTTACCTGAATATTTATCCCATTCTATTTCTACATTGTTTGATGTTCCTGGGCTTGGGACAATAACTGCATAAGTCAAATGGTCCTCGGCCTCAACGTCTTCAAAATCCGAAACAATGTCATCTTTAGAATAAAATTTTCGAATCGGATTGCTGATATTCTCTGCCGCTGTCTTGGAGCGGTTCTTCCTCACTACTGTATAAATAATTCTCAGCAATTTCTTGCAGCTTCTTTTCCGTTGAGGATATTTGTGACTTTCAGTCTGTATTCACCCGAACTAAACGTTTTCTTTTTGGCGTATCACTCATTTTTAACCACTAATATTCAACAAAAAATTATTCCAAAATTATGAAACATCTGAAAAATTACTATTAATCCATTTGTGTGGACATGGTCTGACAGGATATGACCACAATTATAGTATTCTGAAAACAGTTATTCTAATAGTTTAGCTATTTACTGATAAATTAAATAATGCATTGTTGTCCACCCGTTTAGGTTGACGTTAGCAAAATTTGAATAACTAGTGTCCATCCTTATGGATGGACGCAGAACGCAGGGAAGGGTGGTCAAAATCGGTCTGGAAGTCAACGTGTTTTAAGCGATCCTATGGTGATAATTGAAGGAATATAAAAATATGGTCGAATATTTAATGTATTATGTATTAATCATTGAATTTGAACATTTGGAATTGTTGAAGTGTGCAAATGTGGCAAATCAATTAATGTTCTTATTTCATTTAAAAGACAACACCTATAGGGTTTTATTTCTTTCAATTTATTTTATGAAAGTGGGAACCATTTCGTTGATGCGGTGCTGAAATTAGTAATAAAATTTTCACAGACGCCAAAAACTGGAAATTGTGCTCGACGCCCTTTAATGCTGTAATGAAAGCTAATCTCTGTTTATTTAATTGAATTTATGAGAGTTTATGAAAGGAGTTCATAATTTAAATATTTACCATGAATGTAACCATTTATATACGTTTCAGTTAGTGTTTCTACTTCTGATCAGCTGGTTTTGGAGAGCGTAGTGACATCATAATGCCAGAGATATTTAGTTTAAAAGTGTTATGTATATAGAGCTGTCTAGAATAGGCCCTGAAACTGTTCTTTGAGGCAAACCAACAATTTCATTAGTGCCTCACTTTTTCTGAATTTATCGTTTTCTAAATGATAAGTTCATAAGTGTTTTGATTGTAATTATAATTAATAATTTTGTTATGTTGTTTTATTTTTGAAAGCCTATGTTTGTGAAAGAACAATATTAAAAAATTTTGATCCTCTGATAGAAGTGAATCGATGGTATAAAATAGTTGTTTTGGTCCCCTTGTAGAAGAAGAAAATAGTTATTTAACAGAAAATACTAGGAAATGTTTTTCTATGTGAGATAACGGATATTTTTTGGCTTCTTTTGCTTTTCTTTCAGAATATTTTGTTTGTGTAGTGTTTTTTGCTTCGTTTTAGTTTTATAATAATTCTTAAACGCTACAATCAATGAAACTATATATAAACTATTTCTTGTGCAATTTAATCGCATCACACATTGGATTTTACCAGTGTTCTTGGCTTTTCTGTTTTTGATTTTTCAAAATTATTTTTAAAATTTTACAAATACTAAAGACAATAAAAATATCTACAAACTATTCTATGTTCAATTTAATCACATCACTCATACCACTAGATTTACATCATAGACTAAATCATTTGAAAAACGTTTCGGCTAAATAAGAGTTTTTTTGTTACTTAGGTAGCAAAACATTTACTTTATATTATCGTCCTGATTTCCACATATAAACTATGAAGATTTTTATTTGCACGCCTACTTAAACGGTAAACAATCCCGATATTTAGAGAACTTAGCGTTGAAAGTTCTACACTAAACAACGGTTTGAGTTTCTTATCTCTACGTTAATAGAAATGACCTTAATTTCCTAATCTGGATACGACGGATTTCTTGAATAAAATATTTCTTTGTGAATGAAATGTTGCTTTTTATTGAAAATAGACTTCTCATACAGTACAAGACTTCATCTCAGGATACACTGTATAAATTATTAGGTTATATGCATAACGCTATAGAAAGCTGCTTACCTCTAATTACGGTTTTCTGTTGCATTTTCACATTACTGATAAGTTACCATGTGTCATTAGTAACCAGTAAAGAGTTTCTGTGAAATTATCGATTTAGTATTCTTTCTTAAAACTTTGGGAAACTTTCTTGTTCAAACATTAAGTTTCCACAGCTTTATCGTACCACTAATTAACCAAAACTTTTATGAAAGTATTGAAATCATCAACACTCTGCACTGTTTCACCTAATTTAAATAATTACACCTTCATTTTATATGGCACAGACCGTTGGGTTTCAATTAATTTTCGGTTAATGAGTCCAGAGCCTAGTTTTGCCATTCAAAATTACTTTCAATCAGTGAATTCTACCAAAGATCAATTTTAGTTATAGCTTTTTAAAAACCGCTGCCTAAGGAATCACTACTTCCATATCCAGATTTTTCATCCAAGTCAGTTTAAAGGAAACATCTTGACTATATTTGCACTCTAGTATGTGGAAATTATTGATCATAGAATTTTAATAATATTTGGGGCAGACATCATAGAAAAATTTGAGGCGTTGGTTTTTCCATATACGATAAAAGTGAAGTTTCTAGCTTGCTCTACCTATTTTCTCCTATTCACAACCTACCACCTCCCATCCCATCAACGGAATCATTTCAAACAGATGTCATTACAATACATACATGTATTCAAACCTTCATTATAGGATTTTGCAAACAGCAGAAAAAATAACTATTTGCAAAATCCTATAAAGAATGTTTCAATACAATTATAAGCAAACAAATAAAAATTCATTTTTAAACATACATGTACTAACTTTCAAGTGAATATCTCAATTTTATGTTATGAATGCCTTTAATAATGGGGTGGTGGGAATGGGGGGGGGGGCGTGAAAAATATTAAGAAGAAATCTGATGCCTTGGTTTCTAGTATATACACCAAATCCCAAGCTTCTGTTCTCTTACCAGGTTGCTTAACTTATTTTTCCCTATTTACCTCTACTTATCCCACTCTCCTTCAACGGAATCATGCCAAAATATAATCTAGTGTTAGATGTCGTTATAATACATACATGTACAGAATTTCAAATGAAAATCTTAATTTTATCAACCCTTTTAGTGGTGGGGGAATGGAGGGGAAGGGGATGGGGTTGGAAGATATTATAAAAGAAACTGTGGCCTTTGCTTCTAGTACATACCTACACCAAGTCCCAAATTTCTGTACTCTTACCAGCTTGCTTTACTCATTTTCGCCTTTTTACCCATATTTAACCCCCCACCCTTCAACGAATCATCTCAAAATATAATCTAGTTCCAGATGTCGTTATGATACATACGTGTATCTTTCAAGTAAATATCTTGATTTTATTTTATCAACCCCTTTAATAATGGAGAAGGGTAGTGGGGTGTTGAAAAATACTATAAAAAAATCTGAGGCATTGGCTTCTAGAACATACGCCGAATTACAAGTTTCTGTACTCTTACCAGCTTGCTTTACTTATATTTCCCTATTTACCCGTATTTAACCTCCAACTCTTCAACGGAATCATTTCGAAGTATAATCTAGTTCCAGATGTCGTTATAATACATAGGTGTAGCAAATCTTTGCCTTCTTCTTCCTCTCCTTGCCGGATCTCTGTAAACTGTTGTTAGAAAAAAAAGATCGATCAATTATCATTGATATCATTAAGCATTCTCATATTCTAATTGGTTCAACATTCAATCAAAACTAGCCTTGGCAATGGGTACATACTGGTGAACAAATGAATCCGACTTTTTTTACAGTTGTTACTACAATCCTTCTTGCAATTACAAAAACCGCTGCCTAAGGAATCACTACTTCCACATCCAGATTATTCGTCCAAGTCACTTTAAAGGAAACATCTTGACTATATTTGCACTCTAGTATGTGGAAATTATTGGTCATAGAATAATAATAATATTTGGGGTAGATGTCATAGAAAAGTTTGAGGAGTTGGTTTCTACCATATACGTTAAAAATGAAGTTTCTAGTTTACCGTACTTATTTTCCACTATTTACAACCTACCACCTCAATTGAGTCATCTCAATCAGATGTCACTACAATACATACGTGTACTAACTTTCAAGTGAATATCTCAATTTGATGTTATCAATCCCATTAATAATGAAGCGGAGGTGGTAGAGTTTGAAAAATATTAGAAAGAAATCTGAGGCCTTGGTTTCTAGTATATACACCGAATCCCAAATTTCTGTAGTCTTACCAGCTTGCTTTACTTATTTTCCCCTATTTGCCCCTATTTAACCCCCAACCCTTCAACGGCATCATCTCAAATTATGATCTAGTTTCAGACGTCGTTATAATACATACGTGTACCAAATTTCAAATGAATATCTCAATTTTATTTTATCAACCCTTTTCATATTGGAGTAGGGGTGGTTGGGTTGGAAAATATTATAAGAAAATCTGACGCTGTGGCTTCTAGTACCGAATTTCAAGTTTCTGTAGTCTTACCAACGTTTTACTTATATTCCTCTATTTACCCCAAATTAACTCCCAACCCTTCAACGGAATCATCTCAAAATATAAACTAATTCCAGACGCCGTTATAATACATACGTGTACGAAATTTCAAATGAATATCTCAACTTTATTTTGTCAACCCCATTAATGGGGTAGGGGTGGTGGGGGGGTTGAAAAATATTATAAAAAACCGCTGCCTAAGGAATCACTACTTCCACATCCAGATTCTTCATCCAAGTCGTTTTAAAGGAAACATCTTGACGATATTTGCACTCTAGTATGTGGAAATTATTGGTCATAGAATTTTAATAATATTTGGGGCAGATGTCATAGAAAAGTTGGAGGAGTTGGTTTCTACCATGTACGTTAAAAATGAAGTTTTTAGTTCACCCTACTTATTTTCTACTATTCACCTCCCACCCCTTCAATGGAGGCAACTCAATCAGATGTCACTACAATACATACGTGTACTAATCTCAAGTGAATATTTCAATTTGATGTTATCAATCCCATTAATAATGAAGCGGAGGTGGTGGAGTTTGAAAAATATTAGAAAGAAATCTGAGGCCTTGGTTTCTAGTATATACACCGAATCCCAAATTTCTGTAATCTTATCACCTTGATTTACTTATTTTCCCCTAGTCACTCCTATTAACCCTAACCCTTCTACGGAATCATCCCAAAATATAATCTAGTTCCAGATGTCGTTGCTAAATTTTTTTCATCGGTTTATAATACTGAAAAATCAAACTACAAACTAGACTTCTCAGATGATAGTGGAAATTGTTGTAACGATGCATTCAATTTGAACATAATAAATGAATTGGATTATAATGCAGCTATTAAAAAACTTAAACCTAAAAAAACAGCAGGTATTGATGGTATACCACCGTACATAATTAAGGGATGTCAGGAATGGTTAAGAGTTCCATTGCTTCATATTTTTAATCTGATATTGAAAACTTCAACTTTCCCTAATGCATGGAAGCTAGCTGCATATACTCCAATTCATAAGTCAGGGGACAAAATGGATATTTCCAACTACAGAGGTATAGCAATAATGTGTGCTCCAGCTAAACTATTTGAACAAATTATATATTCTCATTTATACAGACACGTAGAAAAAAGTTTAGTAGAGGAGCAACATGGTTTTGTAGCTAAAAAATCTATCAATACGAATTTGTTCATATTTACTAACTACGGTTACGAAACATTGGAGGAAAGGAAACAACTCGATACTGTATTTACAGATTTTAGCAAAGCATTCGATAAAGTCGATCATGATATGCTATTAGGAAAGCTATATAAATTTGGTCTATCTACGAAAATGATGCTACTTTTAAAAAGTTATTTACAGCACAGATGTTTTGTAGTAAAACACAATGGAAACACTTCTGGTAAATATTATGCTAATTCTGGAGTGCCACAAGGATCAAATCTCGGTCCATTATTATTCATATTATTTATTAACGATTTACCTTCAGTTGTTAAATTCTCTAAATGCTTACTTTTTGCAGATGACTTTAAAATGTACAAAAAAATTGAAACAGATAGAGATTGTGTGGAGCTCCAGAAAGACATTGATAACATACACAAGTGGAGCTGCGATTTTAAATTACAATTTAATATAAAAAAATGTTTCATAATAACAATTACCCGAAAGAGAGAGCCCATTGTGTTCGACTACAAAATGACTCACATATGTTTAAAAAGGACTTATTGTGCTAAAGACTTGGGTGTCACTTATGACTGTCATCTTTCATTTTCTGAACACATTGAAAACATCTCTGCATCTGCAAATCGCATGTTAGGATTTATAATGAGACAAACATCCAATTTCACCAACGTCACAACTATCAGTACTCTGTACTATGCATTTGTAAGAAGCAAACTTGAGTTTGCATCGAAAATCTGGCACTCACAACCTCAAATCTATATGAACACGCTTGAAAAAATACAAAATAAATTTCTTAGATACCTATACTATAAAAAATATCATACGACACCAAACTATCATTATGTTAGATCTGCACATTTAAGAACTGAATTTAATATGTCGTCTCTTGATATGAGACGTAAAGTAGCAGTGCTCATGTTTTTATATAAAGTTGTAAATAGTATAATTAACAGCCCGAAGATTTTAGCATTATTACCATTTAATGTACCTTCACGACGGACTCGCAATGCATTGATGTTTAATGTACCGACAGCAATATATTCTATCCCCACCCCTCTGTTGTCGATGCTTCGACTGGCTAATAACATAAATACTTTGGTAGATTTAGATTGGTCCCTACCTCTTAAAAAATATTATAAACTGATCAACACGCACTTCAGTAATTTTTATGTATAGTTGATATAAGTGTATTTATATGGGTGTATATATATGTTTATATGTATATGTGTATATGTATATGTGTATACATTTTTTGTAGATTTACTTAGTAGTAGTAGTAGTAGTTATGTTGAAATGCTATTTACTATCCTTGTAATTAGGCCGATCAGGCCTGTTTGGATATTGCACAATAAATAAATAAATAAATAAATAATATATACGTCTACCAAATTACAAGTGAATATCTCAATTTTATTTTATCAACCCCTTCAATAATGTAGTAAGGGTAGTGGAAGGGTTGAAAAATTTGAGGTCTTGGCTTCTAGGACATACACCGAATTTCAAGTTTCTGTAGTCTTACCAGCTTGCTTTACTTATTTTCCCCTATTTACCCCTATTTAACCCCCAACCCTTCAACGGAATCATCTCAAAATATAATCTAGTTCCAGATGTCGCTATGATACATATGCGTACTTTTCATGTGAATATCTCAATTTTATTTTATCAACCCCTTGAATAATGGAGTAGGGGTGGTGGGGGGCTGAAATAAATTATCAAAAAATTTGGGGCCTTTGCCTCTTGTACATACACCGAATTTCAAGTTTCTGTACTCATACCTGCTTGCTTTACTTGTTTCCCCCTATTTACCCCTAAATAACCCCGAACCCTTCAAAGGAATCATCTCAAAGAATAATCTAGTTCCAGATGTCGTTATAATTCATACGTGTACCAAATTTCAAAGGAATATCTCAATTTTATTTTATCAACCCTTGTAATAATGAAGTAGGGGTGGTGGGGGTTGAAAAATATTATAAATAATCTAAGACCTTGGCTTCTAGTATATACAACGAATTTAAAGTTTCTGTAGTCTTACCAGCTTGCATTACTTATTTTCCCCTATTTACCCCTATTTAACCCCCAACCCTTCAACGGAATCATCTCAAATTATAATCTAGTTCCAGATGTCGTTATAATACATACGTGTACCAAATTTCAAATGAATATCTCAATTTTATTTAATCAACTCTTTTCATATTGGAGTAGGGGTGGTGGGGGTTGAAAAATATCACAAAAAAATCTGACGCTTTGGCTTCTAGTACATACACCGAATTTCAAGTTTCTGTGGTCTTACCAGCTTGCTTTACTTATTTTCCCCTATTTACCCCTATTTAACCCCCAACCCTTCAACGGAATCATCTCAAATTATAATCTAGTTCCAGATGTCGTCATAATACATACGTGTACCAAACTTCAAATGAATATCTCAATTTTATTTAATCAACCCTTTTCATATTGGAGTGGTGGGGGTTTTCCCCTATTTAACCCCCAACCCTTCACCGGATTTCCTCAAAAAACAATCCAGTTCCAGATCTTGTCATAATATATACGTGTACAAAATTTCAAGTCAATATCTCAAACCGTTCCGGAGAAAACGTGCGGACAAAAAAAAGTTACAGACAGACCGACAGACAGACCGACAGACAGACAGAAATTTTTTTTTCGCTCAAATTTAAAATCTCGACGTTTCATGACATTCTAAACCTATTTCACGAATAAAAATTTTTGAAAATTTTTTTGCGATTACCATACTTCCAATCCACTACGTGGATGTGGAAGTAAAAACAGTATTAAGAAGATTTTCTGGAGCAGGTGGGATAATAGTTTGCATTGACTCTACACTATTGTCTATTAATATCCATCCCCCAGTCTTCTGGGTCCAGTTTGGTGCGTAGCCATACTTGATTTATTTGATAGTAGACACGATATAATATGTTGATACGTACCAGCAGATGTTGGAGGAAGACAGTTTGAACTGTACTTTTTTATTTTTCCGTGTATTTTTACATATAACTGCATATTAGCATTTTCAATGTTTGAAATCGCGATATCATGAATGATGATTCGTAGGAAAAAAAGCATTGAAACAGTTTTTGCAGATAATTGCATGATCTACGAACTTTGTATGACCTATTTTACGGTATCACTTATCGTTCAATAGAAATATACGAAAAACTGATATTTGTGAACTTTAACCTTGAATAAAATTTTTAGCTGACGTAGGATCGATATGGACTTTTGACATTTCATTTGTAATGGTGTACTCATGGTCAATAACAAAACACTTTCGTTAAATATACAAAAACAATATAGCATAAACAATAAATACATATAAAAAAAATTATTAGATGGAAATGCAAAATATAAACTCAAACATTCGCGTCTGGCCAGTTCCGCGTAAAATAAATGTTTTAATATTATAGAAACAAGAGTTAAATGATAACAATTTTTACAACAATATCAAATTCTATAAACTAGTTACAAAAGGAAACCGACAAGTTAATATTCGATATGTTAGTTGTCGAACTAACATAGATTTTCGCACACCATGAAAGAGATTTATTTGAGGACACGCTGAGGTGTAAATTCGAACATTCGCGACGTTTTCACTAATTATTTTTCAGGGAAACCATCGATGAAAAATAAATGTTTATAACAGGATGGAATGTCTGGAAATTATAATTCGGGTTGCCAAAGATCCAGGAACTACAGGATCATGACTAACTAAATACGTTAGCAAACGTTGTTTATGGCGTCGGCCATTTAAAATGCAGAACACGAAGTAGTACTTACAGTTTAATTCTTCTGTAATTTGGAACTACACTACTTCACTGTATAACTCGTTAACTATTGATAACATTGATTCTAAGTATCAGTTTACTAAAGCAGGTAGGTGGGATGACCAATGCTATAAACTTTCTAAAGTGTAGTACAATTCTCCACACCCGATCTGGGCAGAGGTCTGTCGGGTAATCCTGTATCTCGACACTACATGATTCTACTGTCTCAATCCTTTATTGGCGGGGTCGTTTTTGATTGGTTGTTTGTAAAGTGACAATTGATCTACCGCACAATGGATCTATTTATTCATTCGTAGGAATTTATAGCGTACTAGCAAGGTAGGCTTAAGGTAATTTTAGAACAAAATGTTAAATAAAAGCAGTATTTTAATTAAATTACTGTTATTATCGAGTGGATATAAAGTGACCCGTTACAGATACTTTCTGTCAGTACGGTATAATTAGGTATTTCCTGTCATAAAACAGGCAATTCTTTCTAAGTTCTAGCCAGCTGTGTATTTTTATGTAGTGCAAAATTATTTTTGTGTATTGGATAAAGCAACTTCCAGGTACATTAGCTTTATCAACGATTTCCCTTTCGAGAAAAGCACGCAGATGCATTTCCCGAATTTAACTGAAAAACACTAATGGACCTTTATCTATTATATCCTCTGACCCGTGCTATTTACTGAGTGTCGGGTGCATTTTATCCTCTGTACATCAAGTTGCACTCACGTATAGCTCTGGTTATTGTGATAGGTGGCTTTTATGTTCGTTGTTTATTATCATTTAATTGTTCAATTGAGAGAATACTCATAATGCATGCCGCTCATATTGTCATAAAGTCAGGAGGCGAGGACCCACGGTTAAACAGAGCAAAATAGCTTGATCTCTGTGGTGTGGTGATTAGACTCAAAAATGTCATTTATCACAGTATAATTGATGTTTTGTCTAATCATATGAATTTAGAGTGTGAAAGTAACAACGGATGTTAATAAATGAGTTTAAAATATTTCAAGCGTTTATTCTGGTTCGTTAAGATTAGTCAATGCGTTAAAAAACAATTTTTTCGTAACCGAATTTACATGATCTTGTTACTACATTTAAAAAAAAATGTAGTATAGGTTTTGCATTTTTCCGGTGGACCATCGAAAGCCGAAAAAGACGTCGGATCGAACGTCAGTCAGTCGGTCTGTCTGTTAGTTCTCTCGTATGTCTGTCTGTCTGTCACGCCCAGCCCCCCTAATCCGTTTTCGGATGGGTGATTAATAGGAGGTCTTTAGAAAACCTTAAAGCCGGAAGCTCGGCTCCGTTCGGAAACTGGAAGTACCCGATATAGATGTTTCGAATTTTTCTTGAAAAATTTAATAACTCGGTAACGGGTACTTGGATCGAGATATTTCAAAAAAAGAATGGTGCCGCTGGCACAGCTCTATAAATAAGTATACCGGAGGCTATGTCAAAAAACATGAAAATTGAATTTTTTTGCAAAAAACTTGTTTTCTCGTACTGGGGCTAACAAGCACGATAACTGACCAGAATATTGATCGATTTCGAGGAGATTTGGCGGGACCAAAGGTACACAGCCACAATAAAACCTATTGCTGGCGGCCCGAATCCGTTGACCGCAAGTGTTTTTTCCAGGCTGAGTATGATTTTTCAAAGAAATTAATAACTCCCGAACCGAAGGTCCGATTTTGATTTTCAAAAATAGCAATTGTAGGGCTCGATTAGGTCTATTAGCTGATGTTTGTGAGAAATTTGATAAATCAATAGCGAATCTACAAATTCTTGAAAACTTGATATTCTTGATAAATCCACAATAGCATTCCGTCGATCAATCTCTATAACCAGTATAAGACACGGACCTTTTTGGGCAAAAAATCTGAAATAGAGTTTTTCCGAAAAATTAAAATTAAACGAGTTATTTGCGAAGATGCATTCCATAGAATTATTTAAAGAAATACTACAAATTGATAAATTCTTCGTGCGATATAGGTGCAGAAAAGTAATGTTATATTTAAAATATCATCATTCATTTCCTTATTTGGTTAAGTAATAGTGTTTAATTTTTGGGGCGGCGCAAAGTAGGCTTTAAGCTTCAATTATTATAGCTAAAATAATTCCAACTTTATAAAGTAGAAAAACTGATTATGATAAATTTGTATCTTTTGTAAAATTTTGATATTAAATAAATTTCAATTCCTGCATTGCACCCATTGTAAAAGAAACATACTAATGCAAAACAGAACTGGTTTTACTATGAAAAATATTTTGATATCGTGCCTTCTCGAAAAAGTCTCTATTTTAGTTATACACGAAATTATCTATAGGTGTAGAAACCGAAAAAAATGAAGATCGTACCAGAGAAAATTATATCTCCATAAATATTTGACCGATTTTCATTTACTAAATAAAAATATAACCGATGCCCTCTCTGTATTTCAAAATGTAGTTAGCAAAAAAAAAAGAAAAATAAAACATGTTAAAACGTACTGAGTCATCTTACGACCCTCTGCTGAAAATGTACTGAATCATCCCAATAGGGATAAAAAGCATATCAAAATGCAGTTTTTTTTAGCTTGTTTCTGTATTCTCATATTCACTTTGACTATTAATTCAAGGCATGTAGACGTAGACATCTGTAGGGAAGTTGATATATCCTGATTTTATTCTGTGGAATGGATAGAGATGTAGAAATAACTTTATATATACCAAATTTTTGATATAGTGGAGTAAATCTAAGGGTCTAAATTGCCTAGCATGGAGTTGTCCTACTACAGCAATTTTTTTGCTGGAATTTGTTGAAAGCATTTCAAGAAGTGTACCTAGTAAAAAGTTTTGGATTAAATCCGCGTAGTGGAAAGCTTTTATTTAAACAAAAGAATGTTCAGAATTCTGTCGTTTAGCAGTTATTCCTAAATATCTCTAGTTCTATAACTCGTATCGCAATATAGAAAGAGACACAAATTATTCACAACGAGATTGTGAAGAAAGCTAGATTTGTCAGAAACTTTCTGGTCAATATGCCAAGTCGCAAAACGTAAAAATGTTTTAGGGCGGCCATTTTGAAACAATTGATGATAACTTGAACAATAATGTACATATTCTCACGAAACCATAGAGGGATATATCCTTTGTGGAGTTAAACCAACAGGCCAGATTTAAAATTAATAGGTTTACAATAACTCCTAAGAGACAATTTCAAACTCGAAAATCGAATCATGGATTGTTTAAGGGCATCAAAACATATAAAACCACTGCCTAAGGAATCACTACTTCCACATCCAGATTTTTCATACAAGTCACTTTAAAGAAAACGTCTTGACTATATTTGCACTCTAGTATGTGGAAATTATTGATCATAGAATTTTAATAATATTTGGGGCAGAAAAATTTGAGACGTTAGTTTTTACCATATGCGTTAAAAATGAAGTTTCTAGCTTGCTCTACTTATTTCCCCTATTCACAACCTACCACCTCCCACCCCTTCAACAATTTTATGTTATCAATCCCTTTAATGTGGGTTGAGAAATATTACAAAGAAATCTGATGCCTTCGTTTCTAGTATATACACCAAATTCCAATTTTCTGTGCTCTTTTCAGCTTGCTTAACTTATTTTTCCCTATTTACCTCTGCTTACCCCCCACTCTTTCAACGGAATCATGTCAAAATCAGATGTCGTCATAATACACACGTGTAGAGAATTTCAATTGAAAATCTCAATTTAATTTTATCAACCCCTTTAGTGGTGGCGGGATGGATGAGGGGGGTGGAAAATATTATAAAAAAAAACTGAGGCCTTCGCTTCTAGTACATACACCAAATCCCAAATTTCTGTACTCTTACCAGCTCACTTTACCTATTTTCACCTATTTACCCACAACCCTTCAACGGAATCATTTCAAAATATAATCTAGTTTCAGATGTTATAATACATACGTGTACCAAATCTCAAGTGAATATCTCAATTTTATTTTATCAAACCCTTTAATAATGGAGTAGGGGTGGTGGGGGTTGGAGAATATTATAGAACATCTGAGGCCTTGGCTTCTAGTACATACACCGAATTTCAAGTTTCTGTACCCTTACCAGCTTGCTTTACTAATTTCCCTTATTTAACTCCCAACCCTTCAACGGAATCATCTTGAAATATAATCTAGTTCCAGATGTCGTTATAATACATACATACGTGTACCAAATTTCAAGTGAATACCTCAATTTTATTTTGTGAACCCCTTTAATAATGGAGTAAGGGTGGTGGAGGGTTGAAAAATAATATAAAAAAATTTGGTCCCTTGGCTTCTAGTACATACACCGAATTTCAAGTTTCTGTACTCTTACCAGCTTGCTTTACTTATTTCCCTCTATTTACCCCTATTTACCCCCCCCTTTACCGTATATGTTCAAAAAGCAATCCAGTTCTAGATCTCGTTATAATATATACGTGTACAAAATTTCCAGTCAAATTTAAAATCTCGACGTCTCATGACATTCTAAACCTGGTTAAAAGTGATTTTTTTTTGTTTGCTTATACTTGTAATGAAACCTATTCTTCATTGGATTTTGCAAACAGCGGAAAAAACTATCTATGAGAACTAAAATAAGAACTATTTGTAAAATTGTTGATTTACAATCTTTGCATTCTTTCGATAACCTGAATTCTGGTTATGCTAGCGATTAAAATTATAAAATCAATTTGTCTTATTTGACGATTCTCGAGGTATGTAAACAAATTCATTTTTGTTGGAAACCATTCAACAATAGAAGGATATTTTCTAATGTTATTGTTCTAGAATAAAAGTCATTTGTTTTGTTACTATAATAAATATCATAAGTGTACGTCAATCTGTTATTGTCATAGTTAAAATAAAAACGTTTATACATTGAACCAAGTGTCCTCCAGTATTGTTTCTTGCCACGACCTCATAATCCAACAGGTTATGGGCCCAGGTACGTGGAGTAATTAGGAAGTTTAAAGAAAATAAAAAAAAGTGTGAAAAACATTACTGTCAAGTGTCATTCACGTCGGATATGGAAATAATACCAAAAATGAGTGGAAATGGTAGCAGGCTTGAAGCACTAAATAAAAATAATTACGACACATGGAGAATTCAGGTAGAAGCGTTGTTAACAAAAAAACAAGGCCTGGAAATACGTTAGTGGAGAGACTTCAAAGCCAGCAATACAGGCAGATGACAGGGAAGGATCAGCAGCAGCAGTTAAAGTCTGGGAAGAAGCGGACAAAATGGCAAGGTCAGATCTCATTTTATCCATTGATCCTTCTGAACTGAAACAGATCAAATTTTGTAAAACGTCACGTGATATTTGGCTAAAGCTTGAGGAAATATATCAGTCAAAAGGGCCAGCGAGAAAAGCTAATTTACTGAAACAGCTTATTTTGCAGCGAATGCAAGAAGGAGAAGAAGTCCATGAACATTTAAGAAAGTTTTTCGATGCCGTCGACAAATTAAGCGACATGGGAGTCGAAATTAACAAAGATATGCTTGCAATTTTACTTCTTTATAGCCTACCGAAGAACTTTGAAAACTTTAGGTGTGCTATCGAGTCACGTGATACACTGCCGGAACCAGAGACCCTGCGAATCAAAATTATAGAGGAAAATGATGCTCGTAAGGAAAATTCATACGAAGAAATGCGGAATGCCATGATGGCGAAGAGAAATTTCAACGGACCGAGGAAATATCAGCAGAATCAAAAGAAAACTGATAAACGACACGGTACCAAAGAAGAGTTCAAATTTAAATGTCACCGTTGTGGAAAACAGGGACATAAAGCTGCAAATTGCTACGCAAAGATCGACAAATACAAATTTGAAAAGGCGGAAACTTCTCAAAAGGCAGATACAGTTACCTATTATGTTTCCATGGGAATGATGGACAATCAGTCAACATTTTCAGTTGAAAACACTACAAGCAATATTTGGTGCTTGGACAGTGGAAGTACTGCACATATTTGCAGAAGTAAGGAGAGATTCGAAGATCTAGAAACAGAACACGAAGTTCTAAACCTAGCAAGCAATGCGTCAACAAATATTACTGCAAAAGGCAAAGTCACGTTCTCAACAAAAGTAGGAACGGAACAAAAGATTGTAAATCTGAGAGAAACTTTGCATGTGCCCGATTTGCGTGTAAATTTGATGTCTGTAAGCAAAATTACTGACAGAGGTTGTGACGTAATCTTCAAGAAAGATTTAGCTATGGTAATCGATACAAAAGGTAATACTCAAATGATTGCGAAACGAGTTGGTGGATTGTACCAAATACAAGAAGATATGTCATATGTTTGTGGAAAGGCTACCACATCTATCGATTCGTTGTCTAAAATTGAAGATTGGCACCAGCGTCTCGGACATTTGAACATAAAAGATCTCCTTAAAATGAAAAATAATGGTCTTGTACGAGGTCTAAAATTCGAAGATGGAAAAATGCCACAGTGCAAAACTTGCTTAAGGGGCAAATTGACAAGAATGTCATTTCCACGACAATCTACAAGATGTACTGAATTATTAGAGATAATACATACAGATTTGTGTGGACCCATGAGGACCGAATCTAATGGAAAATCGAGATATTTCGTAACGTTTATCGACGATCACTCCAGATGGTGTGAAACTCGTTTCATAAGAAACAAAAATGATGTATTCCAAGCTTTCAAGAACTACAAAATCTTGGTGGAGAAGCAAACGGGACGAAAAATTAAAAGCCTACAGTCAGATAATGGCAAAGAATTTTGTAATAAAGAGTTCGATGATTATCTGAAAGAAAACGGAATCAAGAGAAGACTTACTGTTACTTACACGCCAGAACAGAATGGAGTAGCTGAACGTAAGAATCGTACTCTAACCGAAATGGCAAGATGCATGTTGATTCAATCAGGTCTATCTCCATCATTTTGGGCGGAAGCGGTAGCAGCTGCAACATACATAAGAAACAGGTGCCCCACGCGAAGTATTAAAGGAAAAACTCCTTTTGAAAAATGGACAGGAAAAATCGCGAATGTGGAACATCTTAAAATATTTGGATCCAAGGTCTTCACTCTGAATAGAAGTCCAACTAAGGGGAAGTTTGAGCTTCGTTCAAAGGAAGGAATCATGGTTGGTTATTCAGAAGAATCCAAAGCTTATCGAGTCTGGATACCAGAGGATCGTAGAATTGATATCACTCGAGATGTGAAATTCGAATTTAACCACAAAACCGAATATGAAGAATTCGTTACCAAGGAAATTCTTGGGGAAGAAATCAATCGGAAATCACCAAATTTAAATGAGATGACAAATAAACGTCAAACTGAAATAGACGTCATGTCAATAAATGATGTAATTGGGGATAATCGAATTCGAGAAAATTTGATGAATGGTGAAGTTTCATCGGAAAACGATTCTGAATCTATACCTTCTGATTACGAGAGACTCGTTCATTTCGATGGAATCGAAAGCGAAGACGAAATCCCAAGAAATAATATAGAAGGTAATGGCGTAAATCAACTGATACAACCAGAAAAACAAAAAGGAAATACACCACTTTCAGTGATGAAGAGAGCTCCTGGAAGACCACAAATTAAGAGAACTGGCAGACCAGGACGACCTAGAAAAATGTACAAAGTGGTAAATGTCACAGGTGCAGAAGAATCGGACGAAGAGGACGAACTGGATAAATATGCGAATTTAGCAGAAATTCCATTAGGAAAAGCAATTTCGAGTCCTGAAGCTCAAGAATGGAAAAGAGCTATCACCGATGAAGTCAAGTCGCTTATCAAGAATGATACTTGGGAAATTGTGAATCGACCAAGAAATCGCGACGTAATTGGTTCTCGAATTGTATTGAGAAACAAACATAAGGCTGATGGTACACTCGAAAGACGAAAAGCGAGAATAGTTGCTAAAGGTTTCACACAGAAACCAGGAATTGACTTTCATGATACATACGCACCAGTAGCTCGATTGGGATCGATAAGACTGATCACTGCATTGGCGGCGCATCGTGAAATGAAAATTCATCAACTAGACATAACAACGGCCTATCTAAACGGCATTATAGAAGAGGAGATATACATGGAAATGCCAATGATGTTAAAACAATCATTAGAAGCAATATTATCCAACGAGAATGAAGAAGCTGTTAGAAGAAAAGCAAATGCAATGCTACGTCACCTTCGAGGGGGGGATAAAGTATGTCAATTAAAGAGATCCCTATATGGATTGAAACAAGCTGGACGACAATGGCATAAGAGGTTTGATGACAGATTAAGATTTTTGGGACTCAAGCCGACTAATGCAGACCCTTGTGTATATACAAAAGAAGGGGAAGATATATTAATAGTCTCTATTTACGTCGATGACGTTATCATTGCATGTAAAAATATATCCAACATTAATAAATTTAAGAAAAGTTTAAGCCAAGAATTTGAGATAAGGGATCTGGGAGAAATAAATTATTGCTTAGGAATAGAATTCCAGCAAACTGAAGGAGGATATGCCATATCTCAAAAAGGATATATTGAAGATATTTTAGAGAAATTTGGAATGAATGACTGCAAACCAGTATCAACACCGATGGATCCTGGAATTAAATTAATAAAACAGGACAGTGTATCGGAAAGTAATACGAATACCATATAGAGAATTAGTTGGAGCGCTAATGTATTTGGCAGTAGCGACTCGACCAGATATAGCATATACAGTAAGTTATCTGAGCCAGTTTAATTTATGCTACGGGGACGAGCATTGGAAGGCAGCAAAACGTGTTATGCGATATCTTAAAGGAACTTCAAATCTTGGAATAATCTACAGAAAGACCAATGAGAACCTAAAAGGATTCGTAGATGCTGATTGGGCCAACTGTATATTAGACAGACGTTCTTATACAGGATACGTATTCGTATTGAGTGGAGGAGCCATCAGCTGGGAATCCAGAAAGCAAAGAACAGTAGCACTATCATCAACCGAAGCGGAGTACATGGGATTGACAGAAGCTGCGAAGGAAGCAATTTCACTACAAAGATTTCTAACAGAAATGGGATTCGAGGAACTTGGGAACGTTAAAATATTTAACGATAATCAGGGAGCTCGAAAACTTTCGGAGAATCCTGTTTATCATGCCCGAACCAAACATATAGACGTAAGGCATCATTTCATTCGAGAGGTGCTAAAAAGTGAAAGAATGTCAGTAAATTTCATGGCTACCGAAGACATGCCTGCAGATGCCCTTACCAAAGCAGTGACTAAGCCTAAGCTAGAAAAATGTCGAAGTTGGATTGGTATTAGAAATACAAATTTAACTTAAGAAAATGTCCTTATTTTGAGGGGAAGTGTTGGAAACCATTCAACAATAGAAGGATATTTTCTAATGTTATTGTTCTAGAATAAAAGTCATTTGTTTTGTTACTATAATAAATATCATAAGTGTACGTCAATCTGTTATTGTCATAGTTAAAATAAAAACGTTTATACATTGAACCAAGTGTCCTCCAGTATTGTTTCTTGCCACGACCTCATAATCCAACAATTTTAGGCCTTTGTTCTCATTTTAACTAAATCTTCATAGCCGTAGGGGGTTAAGTGGATACTGGTTTGTTCTGCATAACCGTAGGGAACTGTGTAGAAACTATTGTTAGAATGAGAATTGTCCAATAAGAAAGACAAATTGATTTTAGAATTTTAATTGCTAGCATAACAAGAATTCAGGTTGTCGAAAGAATGCAAAGATTATAAATCAATAATTTTACAAACAGTTTTTATTTTATTTCTCATAGATAGTTTCTTCTGCTATAAGGATAATGTTTCATTCTAAACCTATTTCAGGACAAAAAATTTGATTTTTTTTACGATTATTATACTTCCAATTCACTACGTGGATGTGAAAGTAAAATTTGTATTTCATATTATAGTTGTTTTTATGTTCTTTGTGGTGGTGGAAACAAAAATACGTTTTTAAAACCGAGAAAATGTTTAAGTCATTATGTCTGTTAGCTTGCTTATAATTGGACATAATGCAAGAAAATATCATATCTAGGGTCCCAATTGGAGTAGATAAAACTAGTTTATTTTAAATAGTTTATGTACTTTTAATATATACCGATAATTTTTATTTTAGTTCAAAATATTGACAAGTAAAATTGATTTGTTAAAAAAAATATAATAGATTAATAGAATCAAATGATTTTTAAAAGACTTAAAATTAATTTTTGTTTATACCACCACAAAGAACATAAAATCAACTATAATCTGAAATAAAAATTGTTGATGTACGACTTGATGCCCGCAAACAATTTTCGACTTTGCAGTTGTTTTTTAGAAGTTATTGTAAATTGTTTAACTTAAAACTTGGCTTGTTGGTTTAACTCCACAAAGGGTATATTCTTCTAAAGTCTGGGTAGAATATGTGCATTATCGTTCAAGTTATCATAAATTTTTTCAAAATGGTTTTCCTAAAATGTCTTCATGTTTTGTGGCTTGGCGTATAGACCAAAAATTTTCGGACAAATCTAGTTTCTTCCTAATTTCATTGTGAATAATTTGTGTCCTTTCTTTATTGTGATACGGTTTATACAACCAGAGATAGAAACACTGCGGAAAAACAGAATTCTGAATATTCTTGAAATGTTTCAACAAGTTCCATAAAAAAAATGCTATCATAAGTCAGTACTTAGAAATCTTAGTTTTACTCCACTAATATATTCACTCAAAATAACAAACCGAAATTCCGTCCATTTAACACTGACAGATCGAAGACATGATTCATTCATTTACCTCTTTAGTCACGTTTTTTATTTCAAAACTATGTAAATTAAAGCTAAGACCTCCCAACGTCGGGTTTTTATTTGGGGGGTGGTTTCCACCACTTTGTTATTCTTAAATCTGTAGGGGTAAAAGAAATACTTTAAAGGGAATTTCAACACCTGCAATGTTTATCATATATATTTTATCCTGCAGACTGATTGCTTTTAACATATTTGAGATTTAAATATTACACCACGATTTATAAATATTTGACAAACATGTCATATTTTTAGAAGAATTGGTGAACCAGACAAATTAATTTAGCGCCTGGTAATAATATAAGCAATATTGGAGTATTGCTACACTAGAGCATATCTGTTATATCAAGCATCATGTCTTGATTCTATTTTATTTAGAAAATTATGTAAGGAAATAAAATATCACTTCAAATTCCAAAAATGTATTAGTCAAAATTTTTGAGTAAAGAGCATTAAGAATATTCCGCCCTGGCTTTCTAAATGATCGCATCATGTCTCACTTTCATATATGTGCTTAATGTTTAAATTTTATTGCAATTAATACAATACTTAGGACGTTATAAGCAAAAGAATTTCAAGATTTAATTAACGTCTGAAGTTAGCTCCAAGAAAAAAGATGCTGGTATTTTTAGTGTTGTTTAGACCCAAACTATGTGCTCCTAAGTATTTTTCCATACTGTAGTGATACCCCGTATTACCTTAATTAATGATTAAATATGAGATAGACACAGTTATGTTTCATAAAAAGAGAAATTTGTAAATAAGAATATATTTGTTATTTCCATAGAAAAGACACTGTACCATCTATGTGCCTACATAAATATAATAGAATCACATTTCTTTCATTCGCCTATTTTACAATAAAATTTATAATCAATATTTTGTTTGTGTTAATACCATTTTTCGGAATCGAAGATCTGCGGACCCCGTTTGTAAAAAGAAGTAAGGGTCCAGTGAGTCACAGAAAGAAGAGCGGAAATCAAACTTCGAGAAAGCTTCAGGCTATTGAATCTTATAAAGGATAGCAGAAACTATAAAAATATATGGCCCTTGCAGTTAAACCACTCAATTACTTGGTACACTCCTAAATTAAATAATATTTTGCACTATTTTAAAATTATTGTTTTAATGATAAATTAAAACACTGCATTGTAAATACATACACCCTTCAGTGTTTGAACTGGTACACCAAATATTAAGCAACTTTTCAATCTTAATTTTTCCTAAACGGTATGGCTAGTTTGGATGTTATTTCTTTTTGTATTGAAGGTTGAATCGCCGAGAATGTTATTAATTATAAAAGTGAATTGTATCAACCACTTAATTTTCTATATGAATACCGAGTGTAACAATTAAAATGCTCTTACGATATTTTGTACACCATCTGAGGTAAATCGGCAACAGCTGCACATTGGAATTAAAGTCAAACAGTAACCTTACTAGCAAAAAATACTCTTGCTAAAGGCTTAACTGTCACAATAATGTTAGTTTCAATTTTAAATTATCCTGTTCAACAAAACCAAAAAAACAACCAAAGACAAAGATACTTACCAAAAAACTTTAGAGCCTTTCACATACACGTGTTTCGACATCAGGATACACTCTTCAGTGCTACTTCTTTCAAAATTTAAAATGAGCTTAATAGTCATTTCTCTAATTACTGCATGAATAATTATTGTCTGAGAAATGACTATTCAGTTCATTTTAAAATTTGAAAGAAGTAGCACTGAAGAGTGTATCCTTAGTGTAGGATACTGAAACACTTGTATGTGAAAGTTTCTAAAGTTTTTTGTTAAGTGTTTTTGCCTATGGACGTTTTTGGTTTTGTTGAACAAGAAAATTTAAAATTAAAACTAACATTATTGTGCCAGTTACGCTGTACGTAATGTGCATATTTTTTTCTTATAATCCAATGTTGGGTTGGTATTCCTTAAGCTCGTCCTGTCCAGTTGGTTGTTCTTGGAAACGTTACCATGAATGGTAAAAGACATCTTAATGATGTGTTGCAACCTGTTAAGTTACCACTTACAAATGAAATCAGCAATAGGTTTGTGTTCGTCGATGATTACGCTCGTCCTCATCGCGTATAGCAAGTAAATGCATTTTTGTAGCAAAGCTTGATACTCGTATAATCTGGCCAGCGAATTCACCCGATCTCGGTCCTATAGGAAATGTATGGAACTATTTGAAGAGATTAATAAGATCACGGGAGCTTGATTCACACTATCAGGATGCGCTTTGGAATAATGGGGATGTTGACAATAAGTAATTAGAGTTACAGCAGGGCCAACACATTATTAAAGTTAATTTTCTGTTGATTATTATTGTCTAATGTATCTCCTCTAATAATAGAGATAATTAAGTGAACCAAAACACGAGAATAATAAGAAGAGGTAAAGCTACTATTTGACTTTAATTCTAATTTGCTGATTTATCCTACATAGGCCAGTAAAAATAATAGGTCGACCTAAAACAAATTTGGGACAAGCTGATTTGAGCGTGATTGTGTTCCCTAGGGGGTACTATTTATGTGCCTAAAAGTCCCCAGTGATCCCCTGAGCCAAACTACCCCAAAACCACCCCCAAAGGTACATTTTTTTGTTTTTTTGCGATTTTCTCAAAAACCTTAAACTTTTCGACAAAACTTCAGGATACATTTTTCATAGAGCATAAAATTCCTTATCCAATGGTATATATATAGTATAAATTCGAGTAATTGCAAAGCCCTCTATAGCGTTTTGAAAAAAAATAAAATTTAAATTTTGCAAAATTATTTTCGATTTCGCAAGTTCTGACCCATATTTTACAACTACATTAACACTACTTGGGCTTTATTGTATTTTTATCATATCTGCGGCATTTATGTAATTCGAAATAATTTTTTATTAATATTAATAGCTATGTTTATCTTTACAAATAATTTTAAGCCTGAGAAGATCCTGCGATTTGCACACAAATCTCAAGTAATAAATAAGTTAAAAGTTAAAAAGTTAAAAAAATTGAATAATTTATGAACAAGTTATTCATTATAAAAAGTAACAAAAATAAAACTATTGCAAAAAAAAACATAATACATTTTCATTAAAAGATAAATTAAAACATAAACAAAATTAGCTAAAAAACCTCATCGTCTTCAACTAAAGACACATCTGATGCGACATTACTCCAATATTATTGTCCCAGACAAAAACTACAACTTGCAGTGCATTTTAAATTAAATTTGCTGCAAGTACAGGACTTACTGGAGCAATTAGATTTGCATCCACAAAACAAAATTTTTTAAATGAATTCGGGTGCAATTTCTTTTGAATTCTTTTGCGGTTGTAGTGCGCCATCCTTTTTAATCCACCCCCAGTCCTCTGGGTTTAATTCGATGCCCATCTATAGCTGTACTTGTAAGTAAACTCTTTTAATATGAAGTTCAGCAACTTCAGATGAAGGTGGCAATGTAGCGAGCTAAAAATTTTTAAATAAATTTTGACGGGAAATTGTGTGACAATATTTATAACACCTCGATTCATTTAAGTTTTTGCTTTTGTGACTGCCATACCAATTTAAAATAAAATTTTGACCTGCTTTTAATAAATCAGATAGATTCGGAAAATTGCTTTTAAATATGGAAAGATCGTTAAAAAGAGCATTATTATATTTTTAAATTGTTAATGCCGTTTTCTTGCCCTTTTTTAAAAATGCTGACGTTGTATCGCAACCAGTCATAGCATGAAGAAATAGTATATTTTGATGAATTGGTTTATCTAATATATTTTGTAATGCGTATATATTTGTTAGCTTATTTGGCTTACAAGATGTACCGGGTTTCAGCATATAAATATTTTGAGTTAAGTACACAATGTTCTAGAAGCAACACTATAATGTCTGTATCTAGTGCCACAACAATTACGGGATTGTTACTTTCTATGGCACAATCCACTGTTGTTTTAGCAATCATATAATCTGCATCAGTTTTTGCTATGCTTACTGAAATACCGACATCAACAAAATGGGCGTCTAAAAAATTCATGAACTTCTCTTTATCTGAAGAAACTGCTAAAAAATGATCATGGTTTATATTAACAGATGTCTCAGGTGTAAATTCAACTTATTGCCCAGTTGCGTTCTTTGCTATAAGTTGGTGTTCTGTAAATTTTGTACTTAAATGTTCATTCCGCCACCAGGGCCAATTACCGACGCCAGAGGATAGGCTCATCAGGGTTTGTGTAAATACTGGAAGCCCTAACCTGGAAATTTTGCCAAACCCTCACTTTATCGTTAGGTAGGGATTTTGGCCATAGGATAATAATAACATACCTGTTAATTTTTCTCTAGACACTCTAATAACATAAATGTTTAATATTATTATAATATATACACTTAAAAAAAAACGGCTGTATAATTAATTATTGCCGACGCGCTTTGTACATCTAGTACAGGTAATAACTAAAAACTCAGGAATGCACTTGTCTACTTGAAACTCCGCGCCCGTCGTGTTGCCCCGTGCTATTACGCCATCCGCCAATTTTAAATGAAATTAAAAAGTGATTACATCATACCAACTTTAGTGTTATTGTAGTTTTAAAGTATTGGTCAGAACTTGGAAAATCGAAAATAATTTTGCAGAATTTAAATTTTATTTATTTTCACAAGGCTTTGCAATTACTCGAATTTATACTATATATATATATACCATTGGATAGGGAATTTTATGCTCTATGAAAAATGTATCCTGAAGTTTTGTCGAAAAGTTTAAGGTTTTTGAGAAAAACGCAAAAAAAAACAAAGAAATGTACCATTGGGGGTGGTTTAGGGGTAGTTTGGCTCAGGGGATCACTGGGGACTTTTAGGCACATAAAGAGTACCCCCTAGGGAACACAATCACGCTAAAATCAGCTTGTCCCAAATTAGTTTTAGGTTGGGCTTAAAATTCACTTAATTTTATTGGACTAACAGGGTGTATACAACATTTCGTAAAAAAGTACGTTTTGTTACACTCGATATTCATATAGAATATACATACATAATTAAGTGATTGATAAAATTCACTTGATTAATAACATTCTCGGCGAATCAACGCACAATCCAAAAAAAATATCATCCAAATTGGGCAAATAATATAGGAATAATTAAGATTGAAACGGTGCTTAATTGGCGGTGAACCATCTCAAACATTGAGCAGTATATTTTTAGTCACAGGACATGCGATTTTTAAATCTAGCGATGAAAACAATAACTAGAAAGGTCAAGGGCGCCCAAAATTCTGTACACCAGATTTTCTTTCTTGATGAAGATGTCCAAAGACTTTCGGAGACTTACAAAGATTTCCGAAGATTTCCAAAGATTTCCACTGGGTTCCAGAGATTTCCTCGGATCTCCCAGAGGTGATCTAAGGATATCTTACCTAAAAATAATGCAATTCAGTCAAACTTATAGTATTTCTATTATTAATTTGAAAATTCAGTACAAAGCTTTGCTACCAGGATAAGTCATTTCAAAGCCTGAGGTGATAGAATAAGAGCCGTGCTTGAATATTGCAAACGATATCCATATAAAAATATAGTTCAACAGATATGTTATGCACTTGTAATATAATTTAATACTAAATTAGTATTCCGTTGAGAAAATCAGGATTAGAAAGTAAATATTGAGACCCATATAAAGTTATGCTGTTGATCTGTACCAAAATTAGGTTAGATTCACTAATCTAATCGCGGAAGTAGGTAATCCGACAGAGTAGTATTGCAAAGCGCGCTGAATTTACCTAACAATGGTTCATTAAAGTTAATTGTTCTAATATTAATGACAGTAGAATTGACATTATTGTTTCCTTGAGGAAGCCTGTATTGTTTTGATTTATAAGTTTGTATTCATAATTAGATTTTACATTTTAATATCAATTTTATACTTCCAAAAAAGTTGATATATGGACACTATGATAAAAACAGTAGTTTATTTATGTTACAAGGAAAGTAAGTAGTATTTACCTATCAGGAATAGCAATAGAGTCTGAGACTGGTCAAAATAACTTACTTCCCGAGTTGCGTATTACATGTTTCCGCGTCCACAACAGAACTACAATAAATTATAAACATTTGGTATTAATTTTCTATGCTTGGATTAGTTACTTCTGACATGAGATTAGAAAAAGGACAATATTCGTACCTTCATTAGAATGAATTGACGTATGTTTATTGTGATTTTAGTTTGTTGTCATTAATATCACACCCTAGTAAAGTAATTCTGCATATTCTTCAGTTTAGCCTTCAAGCTTTATCTGTTCTGTCAAGTTAGATTTGATAATTTTCGGGAAGGTTTGAAATAAATTTTTAAAGATCTTTAAACCTTCTCAGAAATCAGTTATAAGCTGAAATGCTCAGAACGCATATAGGCTGAACTAGAAAATATTTTTAAACTAGTTCTAAGGAACATTTTTCACCATTTCAACATATGAAAATAAATTCCAATTTTTCTAATCATGTGACGTACCTTCTTCCACTTGCCTAGCGCATAGACAAGTGGAGGCGTCACTTTAGCGCTAAGCTCTATTACGATTATACTCGGTTTTTCTCGAGCGCCACCTTTACAATTTTTATGTGGGGTAAACGCCCCACACTTGCCTCTTAACACAGCCTGTTACAGTGGAGCTGGGATAGCTACAGTGAAGAAACGGATATGTCCAAGCGTCTGGACGGCAGATTAGATTTTCACTCATATTCAACAGTAAAATTCGCAAATCGGTAAATATCAAAGTTTATTAGATATAAGCAAATTAACAATAACAATAAAAAAGGGTGAAGTACCAAAAATACTCCTGCGGAGTCCATTATAAATAATATCAAAACTTAAGATGTCATTTTATTTTATTTACATGCAATACTACGAAAGCGACGAAGACGAGGAACCAGGCGGTGAGAAGATGGTAAACTACTAATTATTATTATCATTTCGGACGCTAGCAGAGATAAGCAGGCAGATTGCAAAGCGGTAGCTGTGCGGGCGTTAAAGCGGTAAAGCGGTAATACATTAAGCAAGAAAGCAGTGAGCGGTAAAGCTAGCAGTGCGCAAATACCATGCAATAGGAAGCAAATATTTACAATAATTATCGTGCCTAAATTGATTGATAAGTCTGAAGAAGTTGGCAAAACTGAATAAAATTGATATTAAATAAATAAAACCGGTATCGGTGTACCTTGGTGTGCCTTGGATAAGAATCCAAGAAATACACGGGTTCGGTTTGTAGAATAAAAAAGAACGGTAAAAACCACCAGAAATCCGTATCGGATAATTTCTTTAGCTTATCATTGATAACAGTTTACAGCAAGAGATTATTTGTTAGACAGAAAATAATCATAATATTCTTATTTTGGTTCAGCTATGAAATGTTAAAATTATATTAAGCACAATTACTACGCGTTTGCCAAGTGCCTCAAATCCTACAGCTAAGTTTTAATAGTCACTTACTGGTGAATGGTTGTTGTGCACATGGCTAACTCGGTCGGCGGTCGGATCGGTAATGCCTCCCTGGTTCCGGTCTAACAAGAGCAAATTTCCAAAAATTATTGAAAGTAACAGATTTTATTTTAATTCGTAATATGGAAAAGTTAAAACAATATAAACGGAAAACTAATTTCTACCTATTCTCATTAAATAGGAAAAACAGTCTGAGATAAAATAATGGGAGCGGAAATGGTTTTACTGGCTTTTACTCGAAATATCATCTATGTTCTTTTTTTTAAGGTACGGGCCAAGAAAAATTCTTATTTCCACAAAATATTGAGAATCTAAAAGGTCCTCAACAGGGCACAATTACTTTCATAATCATATCTATTTAATATGCAACTTGCTTTGATAATTCTGAAAACGGAAATTTTATTTTGATACATTGAATCGGAATTATATTAACTTATCACTTTTATACACGTATTTCAGGAAGGTATTCTTATCTTTGTAAATGTAAAAACTCTGGCAAGAAACGGTGGATTTACGTTCTTGAATCGGCACTTACTGGGTGCGGCGATCGGTATATAGTAAACTGCATGGTGGTCTGCTAGGCGGTTCGGTGCGAAGTATCTATTCAAATGAAAAATAATTTGCCCTGAGCAGCCAGCCCCGTCGGTGTTAATTTTTGTAATTGTTCAAATATTATTTCAACTAATCTTTTCATAGCCTGGCTTATTATATTTCCTACATAAGGTAGAATCCTACACCGCGATTGAGATATTTAATCTATCAGAAATCTATGATTGTTGTTCATAGTACATTTAGGTTTCCCTGGATGTCGGCGGTAATATGAAAATGATTTATTTGGCGAATTTGTAAATAATTATATATCCTACATACAATGATGTAAAACGAAGATATTTGACGATAAGCGGAGCAAGTAACACAGGATAATATTTATTTAAATTACGTTTTGGTATTGAAAAAAATGCTTGTTACAATCATAAGTAACACATATTCCTAATTGTAGAGCAATTTAACATTTTCCGTGAGTTTGAGTTTCTGCCTCATCTCAGATGTATTGTATCTCTATTAAAATGTCATTCATATTTTTACCGATTTATTATACTTAAGTTTCCTAAATAAAATAATGCATTTCAAGGTGAAATATCTATAAGAATATTTTCTACACGTATTTAGAAACGAGAAAATGTACGATTTGATTCGAAATAGCCTAGGCAAAAGAGCCACAAAAGGTTTGTTTCAAAACAAAAAAAATGCGAACCGGGTTTTTTGACGAAAATATGTGCCTCTAAGTATATATATTATTGTACCTTGAATCCAACAGCTGAAAATTAATGCGTTCTAGTGCTGCCAATATGTGTAGGCAGTAGAGCAAAAAATCGCCGGCACTCTGGTCAAAGGATAGCTGTTATGTAATACTTTAGCGGCACCTCGTTCTACTATATAATCCCACATAATCTAGAGAAACATATTAAGTTTTATCCGCCTACCAGAGATGAATACCACGACTAGATTATTATGTGTAATTGGTACAATCGACCAAATAAAATAATCGTTTGAATCTGGTGCCTATATAATGAATAATTTTTTCCATTACGAACTCTAGTAAACACACAATGTTCGGAATTCGGGTTTAATTATTAATTTAAGTTTTTTCTCTCTTACAAAATTAAATGTAATACGAATAGACCTTACGAGTTTATAATGTATTTTCGCATAATAAATGTCTGTACTTACACATATTTCACACATAAATTGTTATAAATTCGCACAGCACTTTCAAGTTTCAAATTTTGTACTTTTACTGTGTGTTCATAGTTTCAAAGTATACACTAAGTATTTTCTCTAAATTTTCATGTGCGGGACGATTTCTTTTGACAGTAAATATCCAGCGTAAGGTCGGAAATGATCTTTCGCATTCCACAGAAGTAAGGGAAGCATACCTAAAGATATCCATAGGCATGTGATCAAGGAAGGCATCTGGTTCTGTTACAATTTTTTTGTTAATGGCAAATACGACCGCCAAGTCTGCTACTATATAACATACATAAACACATAAAGTGTTTTCAAAAAAGCAACCCACTTTTTTATATAACCTCACCAGTTGTACACGGAATTCATTAATTCTTTTAGAATAGTATCTACTTTGTTAAATGTTTCTTCCAAGGACAAATTTGGACATTGAAGGTTTTCTATGTTCTAGTCATTATTTTAAAACGTTCGAATTTAAATTTTAAATCATTTTTAATATTTAAATATTCATTAAATTCTTTGCATGCTTAATCGCAGTATCATCTTCATTTAAGGTGTCAACAACTTCCTTTAGTGAGTTGAAGTTAACATGGTAGTAATATGCCGCGTTTATCATTGTTATCGACTCGAGAGCGAATTTAGAAAATTCCGTCCGTCGGTCAGTCGGTCTGTTGGTCCGTCGTTCTGTCTATCTATCTGTCACGCCCAGCCCCCCTAATCCGTTTTCGAATTCCGATGAAACTTGTGTGGTTAATAGGAGGTCTTTAGAAAACCTTAACGCCGGAAGCTCGGCTCGGTTCGGAAACCGGAAGTACCCGATATGGGGTCATCCATTTTCATGGTTTTTCTACCCCTACCTTCCCCTATGTCACAGGTTTTGTCACATTGGAGTCAACCCCCCCCCCCCTGTTGTGACGTCTCATATTTTACAGCATTAAATTTTGATGTAGAATTTTCTGATTTTTGTATTTTTTTTAATTTCATTCAATTGAAACAGCGGTATACGTAGATGTAAATAATGTGATGTCACAAAAGTTTGACCCACTCCCCCTCTCTTGTCACACTCTGTCACACTATATGGACCTCCTCCTACCCCGTCAAAGCGTAATTAATGGATGTAATTAATGGATGACCCCTATAGACGTTTTGAGTTTTTCGGGAAAAATTGAATAACTCGGTAACGGGTAGTCGGATCGAGATACTTTAAAAAACAAATGGTGCTGCTGGCAAAGCTCTACAAATAAGTATACCAGAGACTCTGTCGAAAAACAAATAAAAATTGAATTTATTTGCAAAAAATTGGTTTTCTCGAAACCGGGCTAGGAAGCACGATAACTATCCAGAATATTGATCGATTTCGATGAGACTTGGTGGCATCAAAGGTACATGGCCAGAAATGAAGTCTGTTGCTGGCGGCCCGAATCCGTCGACCGCAAGTATTTTTTCCAGGGCCGAGTATGATTTTCCAAAGAAATTAATAACACCCGAAATTGGCAAATTTATTTTTTAAAAACCTAAACTAAAACAGTGCTATTATTTTAAGGCCATTTATTTACCCTCAAAATGAACAAAACCGTTTCAATTCTTTCACACTATCATAGTACAACTATTTATAAAGAAAATGAGCCCAAGATCGTTACTGTAGAGCCCTCCGTGGAGCAAGTCTATCCAATTTTCAAGAACATCTTTTTTTCGAAAAATCGATATATCTCGAAAAATGAAAGATATTTTAAAACTTTTCAAAAACGTATTTTTTTCGGCTTGCAGTGTGCTATACTTAAGGTTGATAGTAAGTATTGAAACGTACATTAGAAAAGGATACAGCGAAAATAAGAAAATTCGATTTTTGATGGGTCTCTCGAAATATCTCGAAAAGTGTTATCATAACTGATGCTTCAAAAAATAGTAATGACATATCATTTTAGCACCTCCAACTTTCTTATTCAACTTTTTTTTATTAGTCATAGAAATTTTTTACTTACGAAAAACTGTTTTTTCAACTTTTGAAATTTTTTTGTGCGCCACTTCAGATCGAGTTCATCGAGTTAGTAATCTTTGTGATGCACTAATTTTAGCTGTTGGATTTTAGGTAAAGTAGTTATACATGCTGAAAGGTATATATTTCCGCTGAAAACCCCCGGCTGGCATTTTTTTCTTCTAAAACTCCATTTTGCCTAGGTTAAAAGAACGTATATTTTGAACTACTGCTGAACTGATGGGCAGAGATAAGGCAGAAGTCTATGTTGTCGTGATTTATTTTCGACAGAATTAATTAAATTACACAAATTTCATGTAACTATGACGGCGCAAAACATTTCTAATCTTAATCTCTCATTTTAAACTGCATATTTTATATAAAAAATCTTGCGACGCAACATTTTTATCTTTACAAGACGAAACATTAATAAAATCAGAAATTTACGATACGTGGGAAAAAGAAAAAAAGTGTTTGCTTTTTCGGTCACTTGGTCTCGTTTGTAGTTAACAATGTGCATAGTTAACATTGTTCAATCTTGAGATGAATTGTATACTATATTTGCTTAAATTACAGTCTTTTATCTACTCGGATTTGCCCATATGGAAAGAAAACATGTAAATTGTTAAATTCTCCTTTCAAACTCAGCGACTTAGTTCCATAATTTTACAAGTGTATAAATCTGTTTTATTGCAGGTCCTGGCTTTGCGTCTTATCCTGACGTATGTTGCAGTCAATCCGTCCACTTCGTCTAATCCGATCACCGGTTCCTGTGTTAAAGTCCATTGTGATTACCATATTTGTTTGGAACATTTATGTCCTCTCTACTTAATACCTTATTAATGCCACAAACAAGCTGTCTACCATGTGATTAAAATACGTGTACCACTTGCAAGAATAAATAAATTAGTTCAAGATACTGACTTCTGAAGTTTCTGGAAGTTTGATTACTTCAACATCCACGAAGTATAGTAACTGTAATTTTTTTTTTGTTGAAATTGGTTTAAAATATCACGAAACACGGAAATGTAAAAAAGATCTGTCCGTCGGTGTGTCTGTATTTTTTATTAGTTGAAATAGGTTTAGAATGTCATGATATTGATTTGAAAGTTGGTAAACATATGTATTGTAACGAGATATTGAAATAGAGAATATGTTTAGCTTATTCCGGTAAGGGGGATTGGGGGTTAAAAGGGGTAAATATGTAAAGCAAGCTAGTAAGAGTCCAGAAACTTCGGACTCGGTTTATATAGTAGAAACCAAGGTCTAAACTATCTTTTTACACATGCCACCCTCACTCCGTTATTAAAATGGTAAATGAAATAAAACATTGAGTTGATATTTGATACACGTATGTATTATAACGAGATCTGGCATTAAATTATATTTTGAGCTTACTCCGTTGAAGGGTTGGGGGTAAATAAGTAAAGCAAGCTAGTTGGAATCCAGAAACTTGAAATTTGGTGTATAAACTAGAAAACAAGGTATCAACCATCACCACCCTCACTCCATTGTTAAAGGATTTCACAAAATAATGCGACCAACGCCACTAACATAAATTATTCTTAAAGAGAAAACATTTTTACTTTCGGAATGTAAACTTTTGCAGATATGCGACACGCTCCGCCTTTCAAGTACGAGTGGTTGCATACCTCTCTACCCCAACAAGTGAATTAATTAGAGTCAATTTACTGCAAACAAATATGAAATTATTCATGTAGTTTTTTCAAATGCTACAACAGAAATAAGTAAAAATATTTCACGAATAAAAATTTTTGAAAATTTTTTTGCGATTACTATACTTCCAATCCACTACGTGGATGTGGAAGTAATAAAGTCCTGCGATTCTCAGCACATTCTGTACATTACTTAAGTCAATTGTAAGACATTTGATTACAAGAAGACATCAAAACAATAAACCATTCTTAAGGGGGGATATAACTATCCCCAATTAAAGAAATATATGCATTGCGTTTCAAAAGAGTAAAGTAAATTTTCTTTAATATTAAATTTGCGTGCCGATGGTATGAAAAGATTTACTTTCAACTTATTAAAAAACAACCTTTGATTTTTCGAGAAAATCAGAAGTAAGTGTGTTTATTTGAGAAAATAATTATTTTTAGTTGCTTATACTGCAACAAAATCTTTTGTTTTCGGGTAGCGGCTGTCTTCGTTTTTTGGTGTTCACTGTAAATCTTTCTAACATCCAAACATGGTCAGCCATCATATTAATGCTCCAGATTCCCTGATACCTTGTTTCCATAACTGTTAGATCTTTGTGAAATTCTTCTCCTTGTTCTTCACTGAAATTTCCAAGAAATAGTTGAATATTTTCTTGGGAATCATAAAAGTGAAAATTATAAGGAGCTAGAAAAAAGATGGTCAGTAATTTTGGTAAATTGGGGTGCAATGTGAATTTAACTTTTCTTCATAACCGCATAGATTTCAGTAAAGAACAAAGAGAAACATTTCACCACGATTTATAAGTTATGGAAACAAGGTATCAGGGACACTGGAGCATTAATGTGATGGAAGGCAATGTTTGGATGCTAAAGAGAGATTGAGTAACAGCGAAGAAAACGAAGGCTGCTACTACGTAGGTCCTTCGAAAATAAAAGATTTCGTTACAGTAGAAGAAACTGAAAACAAAAATAAAATTTTCTGAAGTAAATAACTTTTTGCTTTTGATTTTCTGGAAAAATCAAGGACAGTTTTTCAACAAGTGAAAAGTAAATATTTCATACCATGGGCACACAAACTTAATATTCAAGAAAATGAATAAAAAATTATTTCTCTCGTCAAAATCCAGTAGATATATTTTCTTTAATTGGGGGATGGTTATATCCCTCCTTAAGAGTGGTTAATTTTTTTATGTCTTTTTGTAATCAAGTGTCTTAAAATGTTCTTAAGTAATATACACAATATGCTAAGAATCGCAGGTCTTTATTTCTACTTATTTCCGTAAGACTTATTTTTGCTGGGGGTAGTTTTACAGCACCTCAGGGGTAGATTGTGATCAAATTAAAAGTTCCAAAAAATCCAATAAAAAAATGATTTCAGATTTTTTAACGCGATACATGGGATTTTATCATGTGGGGGGTTTTCTAAACTGTAAGAGGTTGTTTTACTATTGAGTGTAAAAAAGAGCTTATTTACAGTTACCCGGTTGCAGGGCAATTATTTTCTGTACTTTGATCAATTCATAGAAACTTCCCCTTTTGCCCCATTTTTGAACTATTCTTTAACCATAAAAAAACTGGTGGGCGTAGGCACAATTCTGATGCCAGATTTGAATCCAGCGGCTCAAAATACATAAAGGTAGAGAGGTCTGGTGCCTGTGAATCAACGGGAAAATATTGTCGATGATTATACATAAGTCTATTGAATTCTATGCAAAAAAGACTAATAGAAACTGTAAATGGAAATGGTGCAATAACCAAATATTAAAAGTTAGTTTTTTCAATTTTTTAAATAATATTTCTTATAAATTAATTAAACTATTAGTCTCCACTTTTTTTAAATGTCAAATACCGAATTTTTGTTAATGTTGTAACGCTGATCAATTTATTCCATTGGCCATTCATCTTGTGCAATAGTAATAACTCCAGCCTTACCATATTAGTCTATTATCATAGGGCTCAAAAACGACGGCTCGCGTCCATGTCTTGCTAACATTTAAAACGCTTTATTTTATGAAAATATAAGCCTAAAGGATCACCAAATGCCTTGTTGGCATCTCTGAAATTGGATTTTTCTCCAGTAATCCACAATTCAAGATAGCGACTAGGCCGATTTTTCAAAAAATCATATCTCAGTAATAATTGACCAATTTTCAATTTCAAGAAAATCAAGTGGTTGCAAAAAATATATAATTTACGAAAAAAAATATTATAGTTAAAAATATTTAGTACCTAATGGAATACTCACAAAGAAACTATAGTTTTTGTTTTTTAATTTTATTTATCATGTTTTATTTTGAAAACAACAGGCCATATGGAATAAAATTTCAAACAAAAAATGTGCAGAATTTTATGCTGAATCTAACGATATACAAATTTATAGGTATCGGTTGAAAAAGGACCCTATAAATGTGCAAAAATATGACGTGCACGATTGAGTCGACCCATTTCAATTAGTATAGGTATATAGGTTTTTTCTTGAATAGCGCGTGTTATGATTATTTACACTGCACTTTTTATATAATTGTTGCCTATAGAATATTCTTGGCAACTTTATCATAAATTACATTTAATCTAATTACAAAATATTAAAGATATGTTTTTTAAAATTTAAATAATTAATAACTTTTTTATTTATTGATCGATTTTGTTCAAAAGCAGTAGGGTTCTTCCACTAGCTAACATTAGCTTACTTTCCAAATTTTAATACAATCGGACTTTTCGTTCTTAAGTTACTGTGATTACAAGAAACTGAAGGACGGACAGACAGACGGACGGATTGACATGAAAGTTGTTCAGAATTCGATCACCGACAGAGTGATATGAAATTTTTATGAGTTATATTATCGGTTTTAAAAATGTGCCGACCAAGTGCAATATACTCTTCGTTTTGCATTTGCGAAGAGTGTAATAATGGAACTTAATTTTGGTACATGTTCTGTGTGTCAAAAACCCGTTGTGAAAAGTCATGCAAGAACATGCTAGCAACTAAAAACTGGTTGTCCAAGATTTAATCTTAGACAACGAGTTTTGTTGTTAACATGTTGGAGAGGAAAGAAAACTCGCTAAACAATCAGCATAGTCAAAAAGATGTCAGCAATACTCTAGCGCAACTTATCGTGTCTCAAATGGATCTTTAATAAAAACATATTTCCCTTAAAGATTTTTTATCCAACGTAAAAACCAAAAAGAAACTCACTGCCTCGCCAAGAAAGTTCGGAATTGAAAAAAATTTAAGGATGTTGTAATTTCATATATCCCGCTGATGAACATAGAAGACAATAATTATGAAGAAGCTGAACTATTATAATACTTCGTGTAACTTAACAATATGGAAAAGACATACAAATCTGTTCACAGTTCGTATACAGATGTGTTTGTGCTTCTGGATAGTTTTTATGTGCAATTACCGAAGAACTAGTCGAGAGAAAACTGAAAAAAATAGACATAGGAAAAGTTGTCAAATCATTAAGTATCGGACACAATCATCATTAATTTTTTCCATACCTTTGCTGGGACAAATATAACCGGCATAATCTAAAGAATTAGCAAAGAATTTTGCACTGACGTATTTTGGATCTGTAGGAATCATCAGCAATACTTAAATCGCTTGCACTGTTGGGAACTCTGAACACAACTACCATATAACTTGAAGAAAATTTCCACGAATTGGTATGGCTGCTCTATAAAAATGAATTAATAAAGAAGGTAATTGATTGTTGTTTTCCACCAAAAATCAAGAAGGAGGTAACCTACCACCCACAGTTGATGGGTTTGGGGTTGATTGTTATTTTATTTTAAGTTCCATTATATTGCAACAGTATGGGAGAAGTGCGAATCAAAATATCCAAAATTTGCTTAGGTGCTAGTCTTTGTAGATGGAGAAAAGTCACGAATATTTAGAACCAGTCTCCATGCTTAACCCGCACGCCTCAAGAGCTGTAAAACTAATCTTGTCAAATCTAGCTGTAAGAAGCTGAAGAATGATATGTTACTGAAAAAAAAATGATTAATTTGTACAGAAGGCTGTCAGTGTTCTGCAGGAAACGTCTTTTGTGCAAATACCCCAGATTTATCGATCATGAAAGAATATGAACACAAATCAGGTAACTTGTTGTATTTTTACTTTAACCTATTACGAGTAACTAAAATCTTTTTCAGAAACTGGTGACATGCAGATAACAAAGAATTATTTTAAGTCGAAGAAGACAATTAAAAATGCAATTTAGTTCGTTAGATTATATAAGAATATGACAAACTATTACCTTATGATGTTATGATATTAATAATAAAAACACATTTATTTAATCCGATTTTTTGAAAAAGCTGTAATTCTTCGCCACTAAAAAATTTAATTTCTGACACAGTCTGAATTCGATTTTTAACTTAAATATTACTACCTATGTTATCGTATAAGTATTCCATTAATTAACTGTGTGCTCGACCAAATTCACCTTGCGCACCGCAATATTTTTCCATAGTGCCTGTGGCGCGCCATGATTTTTAAATTTTAGAGCATTATTGTTTAACCAATACTCAAAAACTATATATCGTTACATTCAGCATTAAATTCTACACATTTTATGGTTAAACTGTTTTTCCATATAACTTATCGTTTAAAAAATATTTAAAAAAATTAGAAAACCACAATTTTACTGTTTTCGCAAAATTCTCAGTTACATATTAAATATTCCTAGATCTTTTATTTTTTATAGTAAAACATACTTTTTGAGTTTTTTTTTTTAAATAAACGATCGGACAGCTACCACGGGAGATACTACTTTTTTTCAAATCGCCCTATCCGCCATCTTCATTTGTATATTACTGGAGAAAAATTAATTTTCAGAAATTCCAACATGCCATTCGTTGATCCAGTAGAGCTAAGTAATCATAAAATAAAGAGTTTGCAAACTTGGCAGGACATCGACGCGAGCAGACCCTATGATACTAGACTATATCTGCTTTAAAATATAAAATAAATTAGTGATATCTGTTTCATTTCGGCTACTCATTACATATTCAAATAAAGATAGATTTATGACAGAAAAATCAAAGTTGTCCTGTTATTTATTGTCCATGACAGTGTGTGTTAATAATAATAAATAAATTGTTGCCTATTATATTCATTATACCTATCATTTTTAATTTTCTAATGACTGAAATATTATATCGGAAACTACCGACAATAATTAATTTATGCTCTGTATAGGGAATAAATTTCAATCATCTGCAATATGACCTATAGCTGCAATTTACAATATTTCAATCGACTAGCTAACAAACAAATATGCGACCTGGTAATACCAAATTAAATTTCTTTCATTTCCAGGAGTTGAAATCAGCCATGAGTGATATAAATCTCGCTGAATCGAATGTTTGTCTTCTGGTTTTATATCATTCTATGTCAATTAGTATCTTTTACTGCAAATCCTCATATTTTCACTACAATTTACGAAGCATTAAAGTCCGATTAATACAATAATTAAATACACACGAACCCGAGTTAAAATACACATACAGCGGTTTTGCAGTGGTTTTACACCCAATCCGGGAAAATTGCGTTTTAATTGCCTGGCAAAAATCCAACAAAATAAATGCAAGCCAACTTATCTAACATTTACAAATCACTACGTTCAGTCAAATAAAGCTTACTGTGTGAAATTGAGAAACCAAACGAGGAACATAAATTAATAAGTAAAACATGGCCACAAAAACTGTTCTGCATAGTTGCACTGTTAGTACAGAGAAAATCAAACAACATAATTGGCTTGGCTAAAATAGCGAAGTTAAATTATGTAGGAATGGTCTTCTCACTGCGCTCATTATGAAAACTTTCATTCAGTGGATTTCGGTTACAGGTTTGTTATTTTCAGATCTCGGGAATTTTATCTCGACGACGTGAAAGTCAGAGTTGGCTCTGCCAACGCGGAAAGATTTTTCCAAGAAACTGAATGAGATTTTATGAAAATGTAATTCAGCAGAATGAAAAAATTTTCAAAAAAGAGGAGGTAGGTAAATAAATTAATTTCAGGCCTTTGTTCTCATTTTTAACTGAATTTACATATCGTAGGGGATCATGTAGATACTAGTTTAACCTGCCTAGCCGTAGGGGACTATGTTGGATGCTAGTGTTAAAATGAGAATGGCAAATAAGAATTTTTACTTGTTAGCATAACTAGAAGTCAGGTTATCGATAGAATGCAAAGATTTCATTAATATTTTAACATATAGTTTTTCCTTTAGTTCTCGTAGATAGTTTTTCTTTCCGCTGTTTGCAAAGTCCTATAAAGAATATGTTTCATTACTATAAGCAAACAAATAATAAATAATTCAATTTTAAATTTTTATGCAAGTATAACACAATATATACCTTGTACTTTTTTAGGAATTCTGTGATATCGAAAGTTAACACGATCAGTTTATTATAAAAGCTCGAAGAGCGGATGGGGGATGTAATATTAAACTACCATTATCTAGTTTCGACTACGATAATCCCACTATCACTTCCACTAAATCTAAGTTAAAATTACGTAGACTCTCAGTAGAGCAGTATATGCATTTGTGCGGAAATATGTCTATTAACGTTTGTTTTAGATGTCCAAGAAAATGTTTTGTTGCAACTACTACAATAAAGATCTATTCCATCAAATTGCAGTTCAGACAAATCGCGAATCCACAAGTATAGTGCAGCCTGAGAAGCACTAGACATTTTTGTATATAGCCGACTCGGTATAATTTCACTCTGTTTGTCGATACATATGGCTTGATTTGCGCTACGAAATTGCGTAACTGGTATCCCGGATGGTCTACCCCTTCCTTTTATTAAATGTTCACGTAAATGCCAATAATTGCTACAGTATACCTAGGTAAAAAGGAATTTTCTTAAATCAGTGTTTCACAATTTGGGCGGCGCGGCGTCGTCTAATTAGGTGTTTTCACTACATGCAAATTAGCTTTTTCAGTATTATTAAAATGAAGTACTTAATGTATTAAAGCATTTAGCTGTATTTAAAATGCAATCCGTCGTCTATTAAATTAATGTTTCAACAAATAAATAACATAAAATTGGAATATTTGAACAGCTACTCGAAGCACGTCATTATTGGTGGTGACACTGGTGACGTCATCGATTACATCAAACAGTAAGATCGCATGTACGTAGTAAATAAACATAGCATTTTAAAGACTTTTTGTACGTTTTTACTTGTGATTTAATTCGAATTGGCTAATATAGGATTCGTAAGAGGACTTCAGGAAATTTACCGGAAGTGGATGTGTTCATGATCGCGGAATTTATGGAGAAAGATGAACGTTTCAACATAACAGAAGTGGGGGCCTCTAAAGCTGCAACATAAGAAAAAGGGCAAGGAGGGGTTGTATTTACATTCGTCCGCCTACATAGGCGCATCGTTTGAACAGGGTTAATTACAAGCTAAGGATTATTATTAATTTTTGATGCTATGGTACTTATGGAACAGTTATATTACACTAGGTATATTATATAATTGATTCTGATTCATCTAAGATATTAAAATAAAAAAACGAGAAAGATAATAATACATATTTTGAAACATATTCTTTATAGGATTTTGCAAACAGTGGAAAGAAAAGCTATCTATGAGAACTAAAGGAAAAACTATATATAAAAATATTAATGAAATCTTTGCATTCTTTCGATAACCTGACTTCTGGTTATGCTAACAAGTAAACATTTTTTTTTTATTTGCCATTCTCATTTTAACACTAGCATCCAACCTAGTCCCCTACGGCTAAGCAGGCTAAACTAGCCGTAGGGGACTAGGTTGGATGCTAGTGTTAAAATGAGAATGGCAAATAAAAAAAAATGTTTACTTGTTAGCATAACCAGAAGTTATCGAAAGAATGCAAAGATTTCATTAATATTTTTATATATAGTTTTTTCCTTTAGTTCTCATAGATAGCTTTTCTTTCCACTGTTTGCAAAATCCTATAAAGAATATGTTTCATTACTATAAGCAAACAAATAATAAATAATTCACTTTTAAAAATACATATTTTGATTTAAATAATAATTTTATTACTTATAATTTGAAATAAACACGGCTACCTGAACCTCCCCCTGCGCCTATGCATCTATTGACTTACTTATGAAAAGATGGCATATTTTCTTTCATTTGATACGCATTGCACACAAAGCACGTTTTGGGCATTGTTAAAATAAACAATGGTTAAACACTTTATAACTCACATCGTACAAAAACACAAACTTAAAAACAAACCACAGAACATATTGCTTTTGTTGTTATGTCAACTGTCATCAAGTACGTTGACCGGGTGGTTCAAATTGCCAAATCATAAGCCGGCGAAATATAAACAAAATAATAAACACAACAAATAAGATTTTGGCTTCAAACATTACTTGTTGTTTTCAATATCTATGTTTATTTCTTGATTTTAGACTAATACTTATGCATGATAATGAAGTTTTAAACTTACTTTACCTACTCAACTTACTTTGAAATGATCCTCACAGCAAAAAAATACTGATGCTGTTGTAGGTGGATCACGACTAGCGGCTTAAAGTCACTTTATTTTGTGTTGTTTTTGTTTTGGTACTGTCACGAAAATCTTCTTAGGTGCGTTCTTGGATGTATTCTTGCATCCTGGCACAAAACACCACTTACTTTCCATTATAAAACGTTAAAGTTTTGCAAAATAAAGCTTATTTATAATACACAATCCATGTTTGTTTTCCAACAATGTAACCTGTGATGTCATCAGTGCGGGATACGGTGACGTACGGTTTTTCGCGGTAACATTTAAATTCAAATTTAAAAGAACTTATTTTAAGGAAAAAATCGATTGCTTGGGAAAATTCATTTTTTTTTAAACATGATTAAGTAATATCTTCACAGTCAAAGAGATTTTAAAATTTGTGAAAACACTGAATTTACGAACATAATAAAACCGTATTAGTAAAAAACATATAATAGTACCAATGAAGTAGTTTCTTCCGGGTTTTGCCGCGGTCGTCGAACTTGACTTGACGTTTCGCTGATCATGCTGTCAGCTTCTTCAGAAGGATTCCAAAGACTGAAGTTGTTGAGTTCTGCTCCTCGTTATATACCTAGGCGCTGCTACGCTTGGTTGCACATTCGTCATGCTCCGTTGATCGTGACCGATTACATTACTGGTACTTGGCAAAGCTAGTCTCCATGTATTGCTTAGTCGATACCCATCTTCTCTGTTGAAGTTGTTCTTATTTTTCATAATTTCCAGTGATTCCCTAATAATTCTTGGGTAATAACGTGCACTTCTGTCCAATATTCTAACGTTCTCGTATTCGATCTTATGGTTCTCATTATGATGAACATGTTCTGCTACAGCCGACTTATCTGTGTATCCGAGCCTAGTATATCTCTGATGTTCCTTGATTCTGCACTGGATACTGCGCCCTGTTTGTCCGATGTAACTTTTTCCGCATATACAGTCCAACTGGTAAACACCTTTCGTCAACAGTTTAGGGATGGGGTCCTTGTTTGAGGGAAGCAACTGTTGTATTTTCTTCACTGTTCGAAAACGTACACCTATTTTCTTTTTTGATAAAATTCTTCTTAGCCTATCCGTGACTCCGGCGACGAATGGTAAGCACGCATATGTTGTAGGTTGTTCCTTTTCTTCAGTTATTGTTCTTATCTGTCTGTTAATAATTCGTTGCATATCTCTTTGCTTGTAACCATTCTTTTCTAGTGCTTGTTGGACGTTTTTAAGTTCCTCGGGTTTGTTCTTTTCGTCACATATTGTTGCAGCTCTGTGGAACAAAGTTCTTATCAGCGACCTCTTTTGTTGTGGATGGTGGTGTGATGTAGCATGCAGGTAACGATCAGTATGCGTTTTCTTCCTATAAACCCCATGGGCCAGTTTACCATTGTTTGAACGGTTCACCAATACATCTAAGAAAGGCAAACCTCCCTCTTGTTCGGTCTCCATCGTAAACTTGATGTTTGGATGACGATTGTTTAAATGATCGAAGAAGATAGCTAACGAAGATTCTCCATGGGGCCATATAATGAAAGTGTCGTCTACGTAGCGTAACCAACATTTCGGTTTCTTCTCGCTGTAGCGTATAGCTTCTTCTTCAAATTCTTCCATGAATATGTTGGCGATGACTGGTGAAAGTGGTGATCCCATAGCTGCTCCATACTTCTGCTCGTAGAAATCGCCATCCCACAGAAAATATGTCGCCGATAGGCACACGCGGACCAGATCCGGGATGTCTTCTCTTAGTCCTTTGGGTATAAGTTTACGCCGTATCAGGTCAACAGTTTCATCAATCGGTACGTTTGTGAACAAAGATTCTACGTCGAAGCTAACCATGATGTCTTCATTCGTTACTTCTAAACCCTCTAGAATTCCCACGAAGTGTCCTGAGTTCTTCACGTAGCTACTTGTCTTGCCTACATAGGGTTGCAGTATATTAGCGACATATCTAGCCAATTCATAGGTTGGTGATCCACATGTGCTGACAATAGGTCTCAAAGGATTTCCAGGTTTGTGAATTTTCGGTAGTCCGTATAATCGTGGTGGAATGGATTCACTCGGAAGTAGGCGACGATGTTCTTCTACTGGGATCAACGATTTCGTAATAGCTGCTCTCGTTTGCCTTTCGATTCTTGGGGTAGGATCCTTCTTAAGCTTTGTATAGTATTCTGGAGCCAATAAAGAGTTCAATTTATCTTGATACTCTTCCTTCCTCATCACAACTGTCGCGTTACCTTTGTCTGCTTTTAACACGATGATGTCTTGGCTGTTACGAATCTCCCCAAGTGCCTTCTCCTCCTCTCTCGTGATGTTCCTCCTGGGTGGTTTAGATTTCCTCAGTATACGTGCCGTCTCATGTCTTACTTCCTCTGCTTCCTCAACTGCCAATCCTCTAATGGCGTTTTCCACTTCGGCGATAATATCTTCTTTGGGTACTTTATTAGGTGCTACAGCAAAGTTCATGCCTTTCGCTAACACAGATGTCCATTCCTCTGGTAGTGGTTGGTCTGTTAGATTCACTACGGTTTTCTTGACGTCCAGTTCTGGTTTATTGGGCGTTATTCTCTTTTCCTGTAGTTTCTCAAACTTCTTGGTCTGCTTCTTCGTTGTCCTTTCTTGTTGAAGTTCTGCTTGCTCGTAGGTAATACGGTCGACTAACCTCCACAGATCCTCGTTTAGTGTGGCCGACAACTCCAGGTGTAAGTTGTATAATTCTAAGGACACTGTGTGTAGTTGATGATATGTGTACCTCACTCTCTCTCTGGTCAATGCTTGTTCTGTTCTGCCGATTATCCTTAGGGCGGCGGGTGTTTGTAGATGGTGTCTAATCTTGATGAAAGTCGGTGTAACCTCCTTGTCTCTGCAGCGTCGTAGGAATGCTAACGATGATAGTAGTCTGCTCTTCTTCTTCCTCAACTTCTCCAATCTCCTGGTTTTTAAGTAGATATCCTCCCCGTAGAGGTGTCCAATAGTGCAATGCAGGTTTTCACGGCCGTTGTCCAATGAAGTAGTTTCTTCCGGGTTTTGCCGCGGTCGTCGAACTTGACTTGACGTTTCGCTGATCATGCTGTCAGCTTCTTCAGAAGGATTCCAAAGACTGAAGTTGTTGAGTTCTGCTCCTCGTTATATACCTAGGCGCTGCTACGCTTGGTTGCACATTCGTCATGCTCCGTTGATCGTGACCGATTACATTACTGGTACTTGGCAAAGCTAGTCTCCATGTATTGCTTAGTCGATACCCATCTTCTCTGTTGAAGTTGTTCTTATTTTTCATAATTTCCAGTGATTCCCTAATAATTCTTGGGTAATAACGTGCACTTCTGTCCAATATTCTAACGTTCTCGTATTCGATCTTATGGTTCTCATTATGATGAACATGTTCTGCTACAGCCGACTTATCTGTGTATCCGAGCCTAGTATATCTCTGATGTTCCTTGATTCTGCACTGGATACTGCGCCCTGTTTGTCCGATGTAACTTTTTCCGCATATACAGTCCAACTGGTAAACACCTTTCGTCAACAGTTTAGGGATGGGGTCCTTGTTTGAGGGAAGCAACTGTTGTATTTTCTTCACTGTTCGAAAACGTACACCTATTTTCTTTTTTGATAAAATTCTTCTTAGCCTATCCGTGACTCCGGCGACGAATGGTAAGCACGCATATGTTGTAGGTTGTTCCTTTTCTTCAGTTATTGTTCTTATCTGTCTGTTAATAATTCGTTGCATATCTCTTTGCTTGTAACCATTCTTTTCTAGTGCTTGTTGGACGTTTTTAAGTTCCTCGGGTTTGTTCTTTTCGTCACATATTGTTGCAGCTCTGTGGAACAAAGTTCTTATCAGCGACCTCTTTTGTTGTGGATGGTGGTGTGATGTAGCATGCAGGTAACGATCAGTATGCGTTTTCTTCCTATAAACCCCATGGGCCAGTTTACCATTGTTTGAAGAAGGAAGAAAACGCATACTGATCGTTACCTGCATGCTACATCACACCACCATCCACAACAAAAGAGGTCGCTGATAAGAACTTTGTTCCACAGAGCTGCAACAATATGTGACGAAAAGAACAAACCCGAGGAACTTAAAAACGTCCAACAAGCACTAGAAAAGAATGGTTACAAGCAAAGAGATATGCAACGAATTATTAACAGACAGATAAGAACAATAACTGAAGAAAAGGAACAACCTACAACATATGCGTGCTTACCATTCGTCGCCGGAGTCACGGATAGGCTAAGAAGAATTTTATCAAAAAAGAAAATAGGTGTACGTTTTCGAACAGTGAAGAAAATACAACAGTTGCTTCCCTCAAACAAGGACCCCATCCCTAAACTGTTGACGAAAGGTGTTTACCAGTTGGACTGTATATGCGGAAAAAGTTACATCGGACAAACAGGGCGCAGTATCCAGTGCAGAATCAAGGAACATCAGAGATATACTAGGCTCGGATACACAGATAAGTCGGCTGTAGCAGAACATGTTCATCATAATGAGAACCATAAGATCGAATACGAGAACGTTAGAATATTGGACAGAAGTGCACGTTATTACCCAAGAATTATTAGGGAATCACTGGAAATTATGAAAAATAAGAACAACTTCAACAGAGAAGATGGGTATCGACTAAGCAATACATGGAGACTAGCTTTGCCAAGTACCAGTAATGTAATCGGTCACGATCAACGGAGCATGACGAATGTGCAACCAAGCGTAGCAGCGCCTAGGTATATAACGAGGAGCAGAACTCAACAACTTCAGTCTTTGGAATCCTTCTGAAGAAGCTGACAGCATGATCAGCGAAACGTCAAGTCAAGTTCGACGACCGCGGCAAAACCCGGAAGAAACTACTTCATTGGACAACGGCCGTGAAAACCTGCATTGCACTATTGGACACCTCTACGGGGAGGATATCTACTTAAAAACCAGGAGATTGGAGAAGTTGAGGAAGAAGAAGAGCAGACTACTATCATCGTTAGCATTCCTACGACGCTGCAGAGACAAGGAGGTTACACCGACTTTCATCAAGATTAGACACCATCTACAAACACCCGCCGCCCTAAGGATAATCGGCAGAACAGAACAAGCATTGACCAGAGAGAGAGTGAGGTACACATATCATCAACTACACACAGTGTCCTTAGAATTATACAACTTACACCTGGAGTTGTCGGCCACACTAAACGAGGATCTGTGGAGGTTAGTCGACCGTATTACCTACGAGCAAGCAGAACTTCAACAAGAAAGGACAACGAAGAAGCAGACCAAGAAGTTTGAGAAACTACAGGAAAAGAGAATAACGCCCAATAAACCAGAACTGGACGTCAAGAAAACCGTAGTGAATCTAACAGACCAACCACTACCAGAGGAATGGACATCTGTGTTAGCGAAAGGCATGAACTTTGCTGTAGCACCTAATAAAGTACCCAAAGAAGATATTATCGCCGAAGTGGAAAACGCCATTAGAGGATTGGCAGTTGAGGAAGCAGAGGAAGTAAGACATGAGACGGCACGTATACTGAGGAAATCTAAACCACCCAGGAGGAACATCACGAGAGAGGAGGAGAAGGCACTTGGGGAGATTCGTAACAGCCAAGACATCATCGTGTTAAAAGCAGACAAAGGTAACGCGACAGTTGTGATGAGGAAGGAAGAGTATCAAGATAAATTGAACTCTTTATTGGCTCCAGAATACTATACAAAGCTTAAGAAGGATCCTACCCCAAGAATCGAAAGGCAAACGAGAGCAGCTATTACGAAATCGTTGATCCCAGTAGAAGAACATCGTCGCCTACTTCCGAGTGAATCCATTCCACCACGATTATACGGACTACCGAAAATTCACAAACCTGGAAATCCTTTGAGACCTATTGTCAGCACATGTGGATCACCAACCTATGAATTGGCTAGATATGTCGCTAATATACTGCAACCCTATGTAGGCAAGACAAGTAGCTACGTGAAGAACTCAGGACACTTCGTGGGAATTCTAGAGGGTTTAGAAGTAACGAATGAAGACATCATGGTTAGCTTCGACGTAGAATCTTTGTTCACAAACGTACCGATTGATGAAACTGTTGACCTGATACGGCGTAAACTTATACCCAAAGGACTAAGAGAAGACATCCCGGATCTGGTCCGCGTGTGCCTATCGGCGACATATTTTCTGTGGGATGGCGATTTCTACGAGCAGAAGTATGGAGCAGCTATGGGATCACCACTTTCACCAGTCATCGCCAACATATTCATGGAAGAATTTGAAGAAGAAGCTATACGCTACAGCGAGAAGAAACCGAAATGTTGGTTACGCTACGTAGACGACACTTTCATTATATGGCCCCATGGAGAATCTTCGTTAGCTATCTTCTTCGATCATTTAAACAATCGTCATCCAAACATCAAGTTTACGATGGAGACCGAACAAGAGGGAGGTTTGCCTTTCTTAGATGTATTGGTGAACCGTTCAAACAATGGTAAACTGGCCCATGGGGTTTATAGGAAGAAAACGCATACTGATCGTTACCTGCATGCTACATCACACCACCATCCACAACAAAAGAGGTCGCTGATAAGAACTTTGTTCCACAGAGCTGCAACAATATGTGACGAAAAGAACAAACCCGAGGAACTTAAAAACGTCCAACAAGCACTAGAAAAGAATGGTTACAAGCAAAGAGATATGCAACGAATTATTAACAGACAGATAAGAACAATAACTGAAGAAAAGGAACAACCTACAACATATGCGTGCTTACCATTCGTCGCCGGAGTCACGGATAGGCTAAGAAGAATTTTATCAAAAAAGAAAATAGGTGTACGTTTTCGAACAGTGAAGAAAATACAACAGTTGCTTCCCTCAAACAAGGACCCCATCCCTAAACTGTTGACGAAAGGTGTTTACCAGTTGGACTGTATATGCGGAAAAAGTTACATCGGACAAACAGGGCGCAGTATCCAGTGCAGAATCAAGGAACATCAGAGATATACTAGGCTCGGATACACAGATAAGTCGGCTGTAGCAGAACATGTTCATCATAATGAGAACCATAAGATCGAATACGAGAACGTTAGAATATTGGACAGAAGTGCACGTTATTACCCAAGAATTATTAGGGAATCACTGGAAATTATGAAAAATAAGAACAACTTCAACAGAGAAGATGGGTATCGACTAAGCAATACATGGAGACTAGCTTTGCCAAGTACCAGTAATGTAATCGGTCACGATCAACGGAGCATGACGAATGTGCAACCAAGCGTAGCAGCGCCTAGGTATATAACGAGGAGCAGAACTCAACAACTTCAGTCTTTGGAATCCTTCTGAAGAAGCTGACAGCATGATCAGCGAAACGTCAAGTCAAGTTCGACGACCGCGGCAAAACCCGGAAGAAACTACTTCATTGGACAACGGCCGTGAAAACCTGCATTGCACTATATAATAGTACCGCCATACACTGAAATCTAATGTTGACACTCGGTCAGGGTCTAATGGTATAACATTTTAAAATGAAACAAAATTCACTTTTTCACGGTACATGCCAGTTTTATACCATTAATCCTCAACTTTGTTTGTTATGTGTGATTTAATATTATATAAAAATGGTTTATTTTATTGGGAACAATGTTTTATATTGCCAGCAATTAATTGGGTTTTTGTATTTAATTATTATAAAAATAAACACGCCACACATATTAAACAGAAGAGGAAAGTATGTGTTTTTATTTGCTAGATAAGTATTACATGTTTTTGTAAGAACCATTGCCGTTTTTAGGTTAAATTTACCAAAAATACATTGTAGCTGACAATAGTGAATATTTCACCACTTCGTCGTTCTTCTGATTGTTTCAGAGTGTTTGCAATACAGTATTCTGTCTATATTAGAGCCTGGCTCTGACGCCGAGATCAAATTCCCGACCCTTGATTATTTTAGAAAATATGCATTTTTAGCGCAGTCGAGTTGCATTGCATCTTGGCAGAGATTGCATTATTACAGTCGATCTTTCCTTGTTGCCTAACATGTTTAACAGGATTACGTCAGCGGTCATGGTCTGTTGGTTGCAACCAAGTTTTTTCTAACTTCTTAGCAACGTTGGCCGAACGTTTTAGAGGAGTTCTCGATTGTTGTCAAAAAATTATATGATGCAGAAGGACACAATGTTTTTTAATCGATTTAGGGGTGTATTTATGGGGAATCGAACGGTGGCGAACATATAGGGTGTCAAGGGTGTGCGGGCATACGGGCCGAAATGGCCCGGGGGCCCAAATTCAATAGCTTAATTTCGCATATTTCCTCACAAAAATTTCTCTCACAACTAATAAACCGCTTGAACGTAGCGAAGCTCTGGGTCTGAAAAAAGAATTAGAACAATTTGAAACAGTCTTAAATGTATTGGAATCCAAAATTTTAAACATCCTCAACCCTGTTTCCAAAATTCTCCAATTTGGCAGTATCGAAATCAACAAAGCGTAAGAACTATTAAAATAAGCTTCCAGAGACACTGCAAACCTCTGGAATTAATTTGAAATAGTTATTAATGAGGCTGCACACACGCCTGTTTTCAAAATAAAAGAATTTATCTGATAGCAAAAAATTTGACGAACTGTCCAATGATGAAAGACTTAGTAACCGAAAAGTAATTGTCGAGTAAAGGTTCTTTGCACAACGCTTAATATCATAACGACCTACACTAAAGAAAGATTTGACGGATTAAACGCCTTAGTTACAAGATTCAAATCCAGTTTTTGTAATTTTATTAAATTCTTCTGAAATTGATCAGTTTGGCAGACGAACTTATTCGTCATTAGTCATTACCGTCACGATTTATTCGATACATCTTCAAGAGAAATACTTATCTTCAGAAACCTATTTAAAGATATAATCTTCAGATCGGAAAATTGGGAAACTTAAATATATTAGAAAGCTTGATTTGATCAAGTTCGTATACAGAAGTTTGCACCGCGTTTATTTCATATTTAACGACTCCTCAGTAACTTCAGCCGAGAGGTCATTTTCTCAAGGAACTCTTTATTATCAGAAAATTTGTCAAATTTAACCACACTTTCCACTAAAAATGAAACGGCCAGAAATATAGATATCGACAGAGAATCCAACACTTCGCCAAAACGAAAACCAAGAAAGTAACTATTTAATCGAATATTATTTTTATAATTAGTATTACTTATTTAAAATATGAGCATTATTTTGTATAATTTATTAAATTTATTTATTATTATAAAGAATTATTAAAAACGTATTTTGTGATGTGAATTGTTTCACGAATATATTATTTTTAATGTTTTACTTTTATGTCTCAGGAGATCGGCAGATTGCTTGAATGGTTTTCATTTGCTCGGTGTATAAATATGTCTTCAGATTTGGTATAATTTACAGTCAAACCATACTCCGAGCTTTCACTCTGTAAACTGTCGAGCTGGTGCATAAGCTTATCTTCATTTTCTGCAATTAAGGTGGTTGTATCTGCTAACCCTAACAAATTGTTTTTAATTAACCTTTCTACAGTGCACTGAATGTACATTATTTCAAATTAAGCATGTATTCATTAATTCTAGCACTTATTTGTATATGAGTGCCAAAATGACAGTACGTCCTATGAAAACCCGATAAATTTGTTGAAGGCATTTTTCACCCCTAAGAAATGTTGGTATTTAAATAGCTAAATGGAGGAAATAGGCCTAATGGTAGTAATAGTAGATCGCAACATCTAGGAAGTGACCCTCAGAATTTACTTCCGATTTTCTCACAATTAAATGACGTTTCCGGAAGCAGAATATGTGCCCTTGAAGATCTAGAGGATGTTATGCCCCGTGCTATGTAAATAGAAGCAGACGTTATTGTTGAAAACGGAAAAAGGATAAACAGATAAATAAGTAGTAAAATATGTGCATTCTGTGTCCCCCATTCTGTTCACCCAGAATACAAGAGGTAGAGGCTGCAGTATTTAAATGTTATCAGGCAGTTAAATCGAAATATGACAGATCCCCATGTAGCACGATTGGTTTCTAATTTTCAACTTCACATTTCTCCCCAGCAAAGGTGGATAATAAATAAAACGTCGATAAGTTTCAATGCGCAGGATGGAAATCGTATCTAATATATAAATTGTCAATAATTGCCATCAATAACTAATTATACCTTAATTTTGACCTAACTTAAACCACCGATCACGAATAGACTCTGGGATAAACCAACTTCTCTCCCAGGGATCTATCAGGGTATTTTATAAAGACAAACACAAAGAGTAAGACTACTCAAATGAAGGTATATATACGACAGGATAAAAACAAGGGGGGAGATATCTAACCTAACCTGACCTATTCTAAATGACCAGTTTGATGTCTTTAAGAAATTATAGAATCACGTCATAGATGTACTTTTTATTTAGCGCTAATAGATGGCAAATATTATAAGGATGGTAAATCTTTTGATCACTTACCCGAATCTACTACTCCAATTTTTTTGAGATGTGGCGGGTAATACCCGTTTCTAAATTTTAATTTGTTTCATGTTGTTGTCTGTTCTAGAATATATAAAATCTTTGTAACAATAGCTAGTACGCATATCTGGTCAAATGATGCATAGTGAGTAGGACTTGTTATACCATATTCTGTCCAAAAGGCTGGCCATGCTTTTTTGGTTGCCATGCTTATACACTCTTGATAGTCCGCTGTTCAATATTCCTCCTTTATTAATACTTCTTTTTGCTATGTCTCTCTTTCATTATGTTCTAAACCTGTATGTGCCTTAACTCAAACAAACTTTACTAACTTGCCTCGCTCTTCTAAATTGTGTACTCAAATTTGAATTTTGGTAATACAAGGATTAATATTGCAAGTGAAGACTTGACTATTATAGATAGTTTGAAGGGCCGACAGTGAGTCCAATAAAATCATAGACTGTTGATGTTCACATTGGTCGACGTGCTATCAAGCTTTCAGGATCGCCGTGGCCTCGGCGTTATAAATAGAGGTATTTTTGTTCATTTTGAAAGATCTTTGTATGCTTAAGATAGGTACAACATATGCACAACCAACACCGTCAATATTTTCGGAGGCATCCGCATATACATTGATTAAATTTTGCGATTCCCTGAGAACACTTAATAATGCATTTTTATATATTTGGTTTATTTCAGAGTATTGAGGTATGACGACTACCTTGATTATTATATCTTTAGTTTTATGCGACATATATTTGACAATTTTTATTAGCCCATAAACTTTTAATTTTATTTTCCAATAAAGAAACCACTAATAGACTCACGTAACCGCGTGCTCAGACAAAGCTTTTCCTCTTTTAAATTGGCATTTATAGCTTTAATTTTATGTGTGAACTCATAAATAAAGCACGTCAGTTGCCTGTAAACCTAAACCAATTACATTCCGCTAATTACCGCTAATAGCCCTCAGACATTATTGCCTAATCAGTAACGGTTTAGCGCCGCGCTGATTGTTTTCCAGGTTAGGCCTATTAAATTCAACCATTCTGCTCATTGTATCTAGACAATTTTTAACGAAATTAAATGAACATTGATATCTTATGAGTAAAACTAAATTGTTTTGTTGTATCAGTATTTTATTATCTTATATACAGAAATAGAACAGAAATGTTATTTCTATATACTCCACGCCTTTTGGAGCATCAATATGACCCAACCTGGTTGCCGTTTTATTTAAAAAAAAGCACATTGAGAAAATAAAATTATACAAGGTTGGCACCATCTCTGAATTTTACATGTTGGGTGTTAAATGATGAAGATAATATGATATAGAAATAATAGGACAAGGAAAAATAAAATGCTACAATGTCTTTGTGGATGGCACATATCTTGCAGAATCAAGTCCTAATGTTTCCAGACTTACTACTCAAAAATATGCGCCACTTGTAATGAAACATTCTTTATAGGATTTTGCACACGGCAGAAAAAAAAACTATCTATGAGAACTAAAATAAAAACTACTTATTTGTAAAATTATTGATTTACAATCTTTGCATTCTTTCGATAACCTGAATTCTGGTTATGCTAGCAATTAAAATCAATTTGTCTTTCTTATCGGACAATTCTCATTCTAACACTAGTTTCTACACAGTCCTCTGCGGCTATGCAGAATAAACCAGTATCCACATAACCCCCTACGGCTATGAAGATTCAGTTAAAATGAGAACAAAGGCCTAAAATGAGGTTATAGCCGTAGGTGGTTATGTGGATACAGGTTTATTCTGCATAGCCGCAGGGGACTGTGTAGAAACCAGTGTTAGAATGAGAATTGTCCAATAAGAAAGACAAATTTATTTTAGGATTTTAATTGCTAGCATAATCAGAATTCAAGTTATCCAAAGAATGCAAAGATCAATAATTTTACAAATAGTTTTTATTTTAGTTCTCATAGATAGTTTTTTTTTCTGCTGTTTGCAAAATCCTATAAAGAATATGTTTCATTACAAGTATAATTCACTTTTAAATACGCCTCTTATTTACTTCCCAACAGTCTACGTCTACGAAGCATAAAGATCTTATTTACAATTTTACACTTGCCAGGCCTTAGAATATCTGAATATTTTTCATTTGCTTGGTCGGCAAATGTAATTCTCATTTTGTTGTAATTTTAAACTAGGTAAAGTAAATAAAGAACTTAATTTATAATTGAAATCTTAGAAAATTATTTTCTTCATTTTTAAGTTTCTTATGAAATGTTATTATACTCTCGCAAATACAAAACGAAGGGTATATTGCATGCGATCGGCACATTTCTAAATCCAGTAATATCGCTCGTAGAGAAAAAATTGTCATATCACTGTGTTGGTGATCAAATTCTGAACAATTTTCAAAATGCCTGTCTGCCTGTTCGCCTGTCCGTCCGTTAGGTTTCTTGTAAGCACCATAACTTAAGAATAAAAAGTTCGACTTGCACAGTAAGTTAGTGTTCGCTAGAAGAAGAACACATTTGAACAAAATTGATCAATAAATAAACAAGTTACTAAATATTTAAATTTAAGGAGATAATAAATTTTTCTAATGTCTTGCAATTAAACAAGAAAATATCTAAAACTAATATTATTGAGAAAAAAACTGCGAAGACTACTCCATAGAGTATGCAACAATAATTATAATATAAAATGTGCACTAAATCAACGAAGAGTAATGGTTAGCTTGTTTTGTTTTATTATCTATTGATATATTTTACCAATATAATACATTTTACAATACAATATTCGTGGAAATATAACGTTTCGCTCCAATCGTTATATTGGAGATTCAAATATTTTTAAGCAATGAATGAAGGTCTAGTGGTTAATGCTTTCGATTGGTAAACCAAGGGTTGCGGATTCGAGGCCCTTGTAGCTTAAATGTAAATTCTCTTCTGTTGCATATTTTATATTGGTGAGTGTTCCTCCATTTAAATTGAAATTATAAAACAACAATCTATAAAACTAATATTATTTCCAAAAAATTGCTATTAGTATCTTATAGAATTTGCAACAATTATATGAAAAGCGCATTCAATCGCTGAAGAGTATAACGTTTACTCTGGTTTAAATGTTATACACACCTGTATAATTTTCAGATACTAAATAATTGGGTATGTTTTTAATGTCTTAGTTGTTAAGTGATTTTAGGCTCGTTGTGATGTTATTAAATTTATGCTACATAGTGTTTAGTTAAAATCTTTGGTTTATAGAAAACAAATAAATCATAAGTTGGGTTTTGCCAAAGGGTACTGTGTGGAAAGCTTGTTACTCTATACTCTCTTTCTTATATTATCTGGCATCCGGATATGATAAAATATAAGCCGATATATCAAGCTCAGCGACGGCGAGGCGTTGTCTTCAGTCTCACGCTGCAGCTAACAAAATTTCATGTTTACATTCTGCCTGTTATAGGATGGACCAATATCATTGGTATATGTGAATTTATGTCTTTGCTATTTATATATTTATCTACAAATTTTAAAAATCTTCAAATAATTTAAAAAGTACGAATAAATCTTTACGGTTTAGGTTGAGAAGATTTATGATCCTTAAATTATTGTTTAATTGCTTTTAAGATGGCCCACGACGTTCGAAATACCATAGCCTACTTACCAAGTTAGGATCAAAATGAAATATCTTAATTGTAGCAATAAAGAAAAATTAATTCATCGCCAAGATTTCAACCGGACTATGAAGGACAACACTGTCACACACAAAAAATGATCTGAACCCGGGACCCGACAGTAATCCCTATGTATAACCTAACGAAATCGGATTTCTTATATTATATTCGCGATTTACAAAAAATTGGTGGGTGATGGTGCTAAACGAATATCGTATTCGTGTTTAGCACGTCGAGATACATAGGGAGTGCTATATTGAATCCCGGGTTCAGATCACTTTTCTTGTGTGCCTGTGCACAGGCCTACAAAAGAAAGTGATCCCAGCCTGGGACCCGACATAGTAATCCCCATAAATTTTGACGTGCTGAACACGAATCATCTTAAAGTTTAAGTTTTTACACTTTTTTATAATTGAAAAATTTTGTAGCAATTGAATTAGAACAATGCTTACAATAATTAATGAGTGTTGCTGAATACCTCGTAGTAATTAATGGTAATTAGAGTAAACCATTTTATGTTATTGCTTTAAACTACGTGAATCTGCATAACATAACGGTTGGGATAAAAATAGTATTACCACGAATATTACATTATGAAATGAATTTAATAAATTAGTAATATTTATCGATAGATCATGATAGAAAATATCTCAAATTATTTATTATTTAGCTATTTATTTATTTATTTTATTAGCCTACTAAGATACTCAGTACATATGGCAAGTCAATAGGTTACAAAATACAAAATAGATAGACAAAGATACATAAATAAAATAAAATAATATACATCCACAAACGTGCAAGCAAGGAGGTAAACTATACTGTCATACAACCGTTATATGAATATATTAAAATAATACATAATAGAATAACATTAATTTCCTAAATAAATATAAAATATGAAAATCTATCCACAATTAAAATTTTTGTTTAAAATGTCACTTGTAGAATAGACAAAATTTGTGAGAAGTAATTCTTTTACTTATTTCTTAAATGTATTATAATTCGCAATGTTTCTAATTTCATTCGGCAATTTATTATATAACAATATAAAGCTATAAAACGGAGAATGTTCATATTCTGCTGTAGAGCGTCTAGGAGTTGATAATAAATTGACCATGTCTTATACTGTAAAAGTGATTTGCAGATTTAGTCCAAAATAACCAATAAAAAAGAAAAAAAGGTTGTTTAGTTGGCGAAGGTGCTTTTGTATTTTTTTGTTTTCTTCCCTTGGTTTAGAAATGTAACGTATTAGTAACGTAGTTCGGGGCTGTATGGACACTGTCCTAATGCCAAAAATAAAACTTTTGTATGTTTAACATTTTTTTCTAGAATTAGTAGTTCTCAAGAGAATGGCATGTTATACACAGAGCATTTACTGGAAGAACAACTTACAGAGTCCGCGCAATTTTGATTTTATCAACGATTATGCATTATTATTTTACATATTAAAATTTAAGAATTCTATATTATAATCTATTTGTTAACAATAGCTTCATTTACAGGATTCCTGTTAAATTTTAATTGCATGATTCCATTTATCGAGCAAAGCTCTGTTCAGTGACATTGAAATTAAAATAAATGGAAAACTTCTCATTTCTTCCATGCAATTTTCTCCAGCAGTGCAGCCCCATTCTTGTATCAATTTCCGATGTGTTCAATCGAAATCTTTGTTATCCACCAGTCACATTCTAAGCGGGCGGCGCAATTTAAATATCAATCGCAACGTTAGCATTGTGGTCGCGTTCTACACGTATTTTTTAAGTTCGCCTGGTTCACATAATTACATTTCGAGATCCCGAGGGGTGACAATGCTTGTACATTCCCGGCACTAGGAAAATATCACGTGTCAGGTCCTTACGGGGGTTACTCGTTAATTAGTTTCTCGCCTAAATGGTTCAGGTACAGGGAACTCTCAACAGTTGGAATTTACAGGTTAATTTGTAGATTTTACGCGAGTAAAACTGACTGTCGAAGTATTCGATGTGGTTGTGTAAATCAATTGAGTTGTTGGATGGAAATGTATTAACGGAGTTTGAGTTTGATGGGAATGTATTTGAAAACCGAATCATCAGATATATTCACTGTAATTTAAATGTTTTAAGTGTCTCTTAGTGACGGCAAAGTGAAAATTTGTCAGTTTTACGTCTGGATGTGGTATAACTACAATATTGTAAGAACAAACATTGTATTCGTTCCCAGAATTGAGCAGTAGCAGCTGACCCTATCGATGAAACGGTCCAAAGAACGAACGGTGTAGCTTAGTAGACATTAGGCGTGAACTTATACTCGCTCCAACGTGACATGCCACGTCGAAGGCAACTTTTAGGTAGCAGCACGGTACTTGTATAACGATTTAATATATCTGTAGACTATTCATTAATGTTTAAATTTGTTTTTCATGTTAATAAAATAGTAGATCATTCTTGTTCAAGTCTTTTTTTATATGATATATAAGAAAGTATGTAACATTTATTTGTTGTATGTTCATCAAGTCTTTGTTATATAATTATCTAATAATAATAATTGGACAAATGAACTAATATTAGACGCATAACACTTAATAAATAAAAATGCTGCGGGTGTATACTTTTAAATTTATCAACGATCCGATGTTTTAAAAGCTTATTATTTAATTATTTTGTGAATAACTTCTCCATATGAATTCCATATAAAAATCGGTAGAAATATATGTTGAATGATCCCTATAAAAAAGAGCACTTCCTCATTTCAAATATATTTTATGTGTGAACCCTTGTTGGGCGCAAAACAGGCCTATTTATTTTTTAAATTTATGACATTCAATATTCGCCAGAAAAGCATCCTGAACCGTCTGGTTTTTAATAGAAATTCGGTTGCTGTTGCCGTAGCTTATTTTATATCCAATTATGAATTTTGGCTTACAAAGAACATCCTTGGATTGAATACGGGGAAACTTATACATGCGTTAAATTCTCCTTTCCGTAACCTTTGATGTACATAATGATGTTTAACAATTATTTAGACAAAGTCTATCACAAACAAAAACATATCTTGGTTATATTTCTTATTAACATGAATTATGATTTTAGACGATTTAATAAACAGTTAAGAAGTTTCCGATTGCATAGGGAATTGAATAGAACGCCTTTCCTTTAATTAACGTAGGTATATCTTTTACCGAATTTAATATACAATGTGTCCACGGAAAAGCGATATTTAGATTTAAATAACCTTTTTTTTACCATGAACACAATTTTATGTATAGAGGGCACTGGTGGCAGCTTAAAGATTAAATTCGCTTTTGTGTTTACTATAAACACCATCATACCATTCAATTGTTTTTATTTTCTTTAGCTATTATAAATTTCAAACTTATAACTAAGGTAATAAAAAGTAGTATATTATAATATAATACACTCATGGACAAAATTATCGAATATTTTTTGTTATCACTATTACTTGAATATGGTTTCAAATCGTCGTTGTAAATTTATATATGTGCTGATGTTATTCATCTAGTAGATGAATGAATATATGCAATTGTTTTAAAATATTTTGACGTTTAATTCATTCTAATGGCGTATATTTTCTAACGCGCGTTTTGTCATTTGAAAATTCTTTACATAATTCAAGAATTATTAGGCGAGTCTGCCTGGGGTAATAAAGAGGTGATTTTAAAAATTTTGTATACCATTTGAGTTAGCAACGGATTCTTATAGGAAAAATTCCGCTGAACAAGATTTTCTTATGAAAAATTTTTCTAAACTGCGAGCTTCATGGTCAAATAATTGTTTAAACAAATTTTTTTCGTTTTTATTTAATAAAATAAAAACGGTTTGACGGATCCGAAAAAATCTTGATTCAATCGAAATATATTTTCAATCCGCGTCGTTTGGCGTCAGGCACCACTCATTTTGTCAACCGTTCATTTGTTATAGCCAAAATAAATTTCGTATTTAACAAATTGATTACTCCGAAACTAATGAGGTCAGGATATTGTTTTTTTTTCAAAATATATACCATTTATACCAAAGAATATACCATATTTTTTTTGGCCGATATCTTCAATGCTTTTTAATTGTTTAAACAATTGGCATAATTTGTTAATCAGAAAATAACTTTTTTTTCGACAGGTTGATCGACTTCAAACCAACTTTAAACGATAAATATGTCGGACATAACCCCCATAGAAGTCTGCACGAATGCAACTTTTTGCTTTTGTTTAGTTAAAGTTTTAATTAATTTAGCAAATTACCAAATGGAATATCTGAGATCTGGGTAAGCGTATCGAAATGGGGTTTCGTGCATATGAAAGTGTCTGTAAAAAGGAAAATTTTGAGGTCAGAAAGATTTCGATCGGATAACCGGAACCGGAAATAGAAGGGACATTGCGCGAGAGACTCCAATTTGTTTATTAACAACTTTTTGGACAGGAGGTTCGGTGCAAATGAAAGCTAATAAGTTTTTCCATCAACCACAAAAAGTTCTGCAAAATATATTCAATCCGTGAAGAGTTATACGCGTTTTTGACCCCTAACAAGACCTCTTCCGCAACGTGAAAATAGTAATATTTGACGCGCAATGGGGTGGCGGGTTCGATTCTCGATTTGGGCAAGTTTTTTTTTCGTCAAATTTACATTTTTTTTATGTAACCAAATATTTTTTATAATAATAAATGTCTTTACTTTCTGAAAAATTTTCAATAACTTTATTTGAGGGGGGTGCCTGTCGAGAAAAGACCAAAAATAAAAAAGAAACAATACATTTTTTTACTTTTTTCTTATAATGAAAAAAAATCACGTCTCATGGAAAAAACACACACTTTGTTATTTGTAAATGAGAAATAATCAAAAGATTTAACTATTTTAATGGCATTGTTATTTTATTGTTTTAATTACAAATATTTACAATTAATAACTATTAACTCTAATAACTAGTAGAGTATTCCACCGTTCCATGATTACGACTATAAGAAATGTGGAGCATACAAAGCAGGTGCACAGCATCAGCTCGAGTGTTACGGATTTAATGAAGTTCTTAAGAATAAACAAGTTAACTATTATACTCTTCGCCGATTTACTACACTTGTTATATAATTGTTGCACATTCTATAGGATACTCTTCACAGTTTTTTTTTGTAAAGATATTATTTTCAAACATTTTTTTGTTTAATTACAAAATAATTTTTTTTAATTTAAAATATTTATAATTTTTTTATTTATTGATCGATTTTGTTAAAAGGCAATAGGGTTCTTCCTCTAGCTAACACTAACTTGCTGTCTAAATTTCAGTACTATCAGACTTTTCGTTCTTAGTTAGCTATCGTGCTTACAAGAAACGTGACGGACGTACAGACAGACGGAAGGACAAGCAGCCAGCCAGACGGACAAACGGACAGACGGACATACATTTTGAAAACTGTTCAGAATTCGATTACCAACACAGTGATATGAATTTTTTTTCTTTACGAGCAATATTATCGGTTTTAGAAATGTGCCGATCGAATGCAATATACTCTTCGTTTTGTATTTACGAAGAGTATAGTAATTATTTATAGCGTTTTTTACAATTTAAAACTTATTTTATTATAGGAAATATTTTATTGCACGAAAAAAAAAAGTGAATTTGACAACAACAAAAATTTGCCCACACCGAGGATCGAACCGGCCACACCATTGCGCGTCAAAACTTACTATTTTCACACTGAGGGAGAGATTTTTTAAGGGTCAAAAACGCGTATAACTCTTCAGGGATTGAATATTTTTTGTAGAACTTTTTGTAGTTGATGGAAAAACTTGTTAGCTTTCATTTGCACCGAATAAACAAATTAGAGCTTCTCACGCAATGTCACTTTTATTTCCGGTTCCGGTTATCCGATCAAGGTCTTTTTGGTCTCAAAAATTTCCTTTTGGCAAGCACTTTTATATGCACAAAACCCCATTTCAATACGCTTACCCAGAGCCGAGATATTCCATTTGGTAATTTGCAACATTAATTTAAACTTTAACTAAACAAAAGCAAAAAGTTGCATTCGTGCAGACTGGGGGTTGTGCCCGACATCAATATTTATCGTTTAAAGTTGGTTTAAAGTCGATCAAATTTTTGAAAAAAAAGTTATTTGCAAATTAACAAATTATGCCAATTGTTTAAACAATCAAAAAGTATTGAAGATATCGAGCCAAAAAACATATGATGTATTCTTTGGTATAAAGGGCAAATATTTTGAAAAAAACAATATCCTGACCTAATTAGTTTCGGAGTAATCAATTTGTTAATTATGAAATTTATTCTGGCTATAACAGATAAACGAGTTGACAAAAGAGTTGTGCCTGACGCCAAACGACGCGGATTGAAAATATATTTTGATTGAATCAAGATTTTTTCGGATCCGTCAAACCGTTTTTATTTTATTAAATAAAAACAAAAAAAATGTTTAAACAATTATTTGACCATGAAGCTTGCGGTTTAGGAAAATTTTTCATAAGAAAATCTTATTCAGAGGAATTTTTCCTAAAAGAATCCGTTGCTAACTCAAATGGTATACAAAATTTGTAAAATCACCTCTTTTTTACCCCAGGCAGACTTGCCTATGATGTTATTCATCTAGTAGATCAATATATGCAATTGTTTTAAAATATTTTAACGTTTAATTCATTTTAATGGCGTATATTTTCTAACGCGCGAATTAAGCCGTGTGGCCGACTTAATATCTTTTTAAAAAATATTACAAAGTTTAAAAAGTTACAAAAGTTTATTTAATTAAATTCACAATGTTAAAATGTTATAAAATGATGTTTACTGCATAAGAGCTCGACGTGAAGTGAGTTATCTCATCGCTGGTCACAGGGAAGCAGCTGGGATGAAACCGCTGACATGGCTTTATTGTTTGTCTTATCTGGGTTGCTATATGACTTAACTCCTCCACCCTTAGACAGAACTTTAGGGTTAAGCTGAAGTTCGAGGCGATTCTTCTTTGGGGTTGGTCCTGGTTTCTTGAAGTCGTTTTCGTAATTTTTGAAAGATATAAACACTAAAACATATTATGGTAACATATAGTAAGATTGTCCAAACACTGGGTTGATACCAATGAGAAGTAGAACCTGTTATTGAATTTAAATTTTGCTTGTTTTGTTCAAATTTGTATTTTATAATATGCAAGTCGTCTAGATTTGTTTGTGACAAACTAATATTTTTTATTTCGTAATTATATGTAACATTTACTTTATAATCTAATTCGGGGATATAAATATCTCTTTGGTTTGGTATATCTGTCTGTACATGTGCAAACTTTTGATTTGAAATTTGAATTATACAACCTTTTTGATTGGTTACAATATAGGTTCCGGCTGTTAATAATTTTGTTTCCGACAAATCTTTGCAATTGAAGTTAATTGATTTGTCTGATGGGTTTATTACTAATAATTGATTAAATTCTAATGTTTGCACTTTTTGACTTGTTAATTGTATTAGTTTGATGTGACAATTAGAATATGGTCTTTTTGCTAGTAGCAGTTGTACTTCACATGGTTGATTAGTCTCTAAATTTATCAAATCTAAGTTATTACAATAAAAGTGGTTATCTATAAGTTTACAAAGTTCGTTCGATGAGCTGTAATATTGATCGGATAAAATAAGGTATTTTTTGTTGGGGATGATTAGTTGGAAGGTATTATTTTGATTTAATACAGGACATGAGTATAAGTGATAAAGATTATATTGAATTGTGTCGGTTATTGGCACCTCTAAGATGAAATTGAGCTTCGTTTTCTTCCAGTAGGCTTTAATTTTGATTAGGGCTTCGAAATTTAAGATTTGGTCCTTAACAGCAGGAAAAGGTAAGTTAACATAATTACTTATTTGTAAAAGGCTGTCTAGTAGATCTTCCGGTTCAATAATTGAAGGATGCATAACATTAATTTTTGCAAATGTGACAGCTTCCTCAAGTGTCTCTAATATTTGTAGAATACTTTGTGCCATTATATTTACTTGGGTATAGACATTATTAAATTGAATTCTGTGATATAGTTCGACCTTTTGGTCTTTCAGTGCTTGTTCGATTTGTAGAATTCTTGAACGTAGCACGAGTTGGTTCGTGGTCAGGTTATTTATAGATGACTCAAATTTATCTATTGCCTTGGTGGTTAGTGTTATTTGGGATTCCAATACTTGTTTTAAAGTGAGTTGATTTTTGTCTAGGTGTTCTAGGTGTCGTTCTATTCTTTCGCCGTCTTCATTATCTAAGTTACCAGTAATTGATTTCCAGATTGATCCTAATCCATTGATTAGTCCTCGTTTAGATCGAGATTGCGGCGTTTGTTGGTTAAATTTCCGATTAATTTCGGCAAATAAGAATTCTGTGATTATTGCGAAATTCTTAACTTCCATTTTTTCTCTTTCATCTAATATTAATGCCTTCTCTAGATCGTCAATATTCGACTTTAATCTGCTATATTCGTCCATGATTGGTTGCAAATCGATAGATCGTACTAATGTCCATTTGTCGATGATGTTTCTACATTTCCCTAAAGGTAGGGGTAGTAGTCCTGGGTTGTTGTTTAATCTTCTGACTCGCTCTCCTCCGTGGATGACGGGGGTGCATCTGGAACAAGAGGTCTTCTTAAGTTTCTTAAATGTACTCTTTTTACAGATTTATTTCGTGTATTAGAAATTTCGCAAGTATTATCGCTATTTATCTTAGTGATAGTGAAGGGTCCCTCATATCGATTTTTAGTTTTATGTCTGGTCGCTTTCCTACTTTTAACATATACAGTTTGTCCTTTCTTAAAGGTGGTTTGTGGGTCAACAACATCTTCGTTTCTCCGTTGGTGGACAGTTTGTTTGGCTTGTATTATTTTTTGGTTGATGGTTTCGTATATTCTTTTCATTTTCGTTTTGTGATCATTTAAGTAATTGCTGAAAATGTCTTGATTGTAATAAATTTCGAAAGGGTTTCTGCTGTCGGTGTGTCCTATAATTAGTTCAAATTATGTAAAACCTGTAGCGGAATGTATCGAACTATTATAAGCTAATAGGGCATATTTCATCTGATCTGTTATAGGGTCATTATTAATGTTTTTCAATATTCGTACATGTTCGAGTATTGTTGAATGGAATCTTTCCATAATACCGTTGCTCTGCGGATTTCTGACAGTTGTAAAGTGAATATCGATTTTATGTAGTTTTAAGAGTTCTTTCACTACGCTATTGTTGAATTCTTTACCATTGTCGCTTACTATTTTTTCAGGTGTTCCGTAGAACGTGAAATAGGTGATAAGTTTTTCTGAAATGTGAACTGCTGTTTTCGCAGGGATTTCAAATGCCTGAGCGAGTTTGCTAAAGGCATCGATAATTGTTAAAAATAATTTTTGTTCCATAGTAAATACGTCCATGTGTAAAATTTGAAAGGGTTTAGTTGGGGTCTCAGTCAGCATCATAGGCATAATTTCGGGTATTCTCTCGTATTTGCTTCTTTTACAAATTTCGCAGTTTCTTATAAATTCCTCCACGTCGCGCTGAAGGTTTGGCCAATAGTATTTTAGTTTAAGATGAGCGACGGTTTCTCTTGTCCCGCGGTGATTGGTTTTTCCTTCGTGATAGTTTTGTATTACTTGTAGTTGTTCTTCTTGCTCTAACACATCGATTAACTTTTTGGTACATCTAATCAATGTGGGTCCGTTATCTGTGAATTTGCTAGTGTATGTTTCACATAGACTTTTATATGTGTCTTCTTTGTCGGTGAACACATGATATTGTCGATCTGTTGTCGTAAAGTCTCGGAGCAATTTAAATAGGTCTTCCATTATGGTTTCAATTTGTACTTCGGCTTCGAGGATCGTTTTCTGTCCTCGTTTCGTAACTTTCGGTTTTTTCGGATTTAGGAGAACAGTTTTGATGTGAATTTGGTTTCTTTTCGTATTTATGGGTTCATCCAATATAGGTATGCTAATTGTAGGATCTTCGTCATTTATCGAATGTGCCGTAGAAATCGGTGTTATAGGTCCATCAGCTGGGTTTAGATTTTGTTGTACCTGGTGTGGTGTAGGTGTATTTAAGCTTCGTGGTTCTTCCGTTGCGCTTTCTAGTTCGCCTAAAAGAGCATCTAATTCTGTGTCGGCATTGACTATTAGAGATTGTGAGTCTAGGGGATGAATTTGGATCCTAGATAATGCGTCGGCGTTTGTGTTTGATTTTCCCTTTTTATATTCGACTCGATAATCGAACTCTTCTAGCTTTAATTTCCACCTGGTTAACTTCATATTGGCTGGTTCCTTTAAATTAAATAGCCATGTTAAAGGACGGTGGTCTGTGTATATCGTAAACTTGTGACCGTAAAGATAGGGCCTGAAAATTTTCGTTACGGACCATACAATTGCGAGTAGTTCCCTTTCTGTAGTTGAATATTTACGTTCGGCGTCGTTTAACGTCCTTGAGGCGTATGCAATGGGGTGATCTTGACCTATGGTGCCTTGCGAAAGTATACTGGCTATGGCTTCGTTCGACGCATCCGTGGTTACAATAAAAGGTTTCGTAAAATCAGGATATTGCAAAATTGGTGTCTCAGTTAAAAGTTTCTTACATGTTTCGAAAGCTTGAATGAATTCTTGCGAGTGAACTAATTTGGTATTCTTTTTTAGCATTGATGTCATTGGTTTAACTATTTGTGCCATATTGGGAATAAATCGGCGGTAGTAGCCTACGAGTCCTAAAAATCCTTTTATTTCCTTGGTTGTCTTAGGCAGTGGGTAATTTTGCACAGCTTTAATTTTTTCAGGATTTGGCATGACTCCTTCTGGTGTTATGATGTGACCCAAATACGCTACTTCGTTCTTCAAAAATTCGCATTTGTCTAGTTGTACCTTAAACTGTGTATCTCGCAAACGTTGAAAAACTTTTCTTAGATGTTCAATGTGTTCTTGTAAACTAGCGGAATAAATTATTATGTCGTCGAGGTAGACTGAGCAGATTTCGTTTTGTATACCCCTTAAAACATTGTCCATCACCCTCTGGAATGTGGATGGTGCTCCTTTTAATCCAAAAGGCATCCTGGTGTACTCGTAATGACCTTGTTCTGTAGAAAACGCCGTTTTCTCGATGTCTTCTGGGTTCATTTGTACCTGGTGAAAACCATAGGCGAGGTCAAGTAAGGTGAAATATTGTGCTCTACCCAATTTGTCCAAAATATCCGTAATATTCGGCAAAGGATATTTATCGTCTACTGTGTGTTCGTTCAGTTTCCTGTAGTCGATCACGACTCTCCATTTTCTCTTTCCTGAATTGTCCAATTTCTTGGGCACAACCCAGACGGGGCTCGACCAAGGCGATGTAGATGGCCTTATTATGTTTTGTTGTAGCATGGAATAAATCTGTTTCTGGACTTCCTCCTTGTGGACTTGAGGGTATCTGTAGGATTTCGTGAATATGGGCGTTTCGTCTTTTAGTCTGATGTGATGTTTAACCTGATTGTTAAATGTAAGTGGTAATTTTTCATTATTAAATATATCTCTATATTCAGCACATAAGTTTCTAATAGCGAGGTATTCTTCCTTATTTAGGTGATTTAGTCTCAGGTTTTTTAAATTTTCCTTTTGTAGTTTGTCTATGTTGTTATAGTCCATTTCCAATTCGTTGATATCCATTTCGGTTTGATGTAGTTCTTCGAGGGGTAATATTTCAGAAATAGTTAGTGGTTTTATAATTTTCAAAACTTGTGTTTCCTCTGTGTTATTAATCACTGTGGTAAGTGCTTGGTTATTTTTTATTGTGACAAGAGATGCGGGTATTTCCAGGTTATTTTGAAATTTTTTATACTCTAAGAGTCCTTGTTGTAAAGTGGTATGCACAGGGATGGAAATAATCGACTCGGATCTTGGTGGTATAGTTTCAGTAATTTCCATAACTCGATTGTTCGTTGTGTTTTGTTGAGATTTTGCATTTTGTGAAACTATTAAATTTCCACAGATGTACAAGGGAATTTTTGTACTTGGGGTGATCAAAAGCCCTTGTTCGAAATCGACTTTTGATTCTAAATTCATCAACAGATCTGTCCCTATTAATCCTTCGTAATTTGGGTTGCAATTAAAAATGTAATGTTTATGGGTTAAGTCCGGTCTGTTAAATATAGTTGAAATTGGAATTTCGGCACTATAATGATGAGTTGTTGTATTATGTGGTGTTGTAATACAAAATGGGTCCTCCTGTATATAATTTTGAAAATGTTTTTGAGCGATTTGTTCGTTTATGAATGATTTTGTTGATCCAGTGTCGATCATAAATCTTGCATTTATTTCGGGTACTTTAATATATGGTAATCGATTATTTGTCGATGTGTGAACTTCTATTAGTTCCGTTTGTCTGTAATTTCCGAGGCTCCTATCTGAAAATTTGCATTTTCTTGTTCGTTGGTCTCACATTCTGGTTCTTCGTAATTGAATTCATCATATTCCGTATATGAAAGGTTTTCGTTGTAGTTATTTCCGGGTGTCGTATATTGCTCCAGCTCTTCTGACTGTTGTACGTGGAGTTGTTCGTTCCTCCAGTTTTGTTGGGGTGCAAATCTCGAATATTGTGGCATTTGATTTGTGAGACGTGTCCTTTGAGAATCTAGTTCCATGGGTGTAGGTGTGTTTGTCAAAGGTTTATTTCTCGGTAGAAAGACGTTTTGTTGGCTTCTAGGTTGATTGTGATTTGGTTGGTTTTGAAATGGTCTCGCTTGATTTTGAACATATCTCGGATATTGTTGTTGTTGGTAGTGCTGTTGCTGTTGTTGTGATTGGTGTTGTTGTTGTCCTATATGTTTGTATGTATTGTTAAATTGTGGAAAATGCCTTGTTTGTTGCTGGTAGAAATTCGGTATTTGCCGTGTTTGTGGTGGATTTATTCTTAGTTGATGGTTATTATTCGTTCTGTGATTGTTTGTTTCGTGATTTTGAGGTGTGTGATTTATTTTTGAACGGTGATACTTCATATTTTCCTCCTCTGTCACAATCTGGATAGCATCTTCGATAGATTCAGGTTTCCTACAGCGTAATAGGTGGCTTAGCTGTGGATTTACTCCAGTTAAGAAAGCCCTTACTGTAAAATTGTTGTATAAATCGACCTTCATTTTTCGAATTTCCTGTGTTACCGTTTGGCATGTTAATTTTGATAGTAATAAGCATCTTATGTCTATACATCTGTCTGCAAATTGTAAAGCTGTTTCTCTGGGTTGTTGTCTTAATGTGTTCAAGTCAGACAACAGAGATTCTTCATTTCCCTGATCGCCAAATAAGTTTATTAGTAAGGTTTTTAGTTCAGGAAATGTCGAGAAATTTCTTGACGCCAGGAGTAGTGCTGCTTTTCCAACTAGTTTGTTTCGTATGTGTAGCATCGTAAATGTTATTCTCGAGGCTTCATTGTTCGGTGCCATAAGTGGAACAACTTCTTCACATGCGGTGATAAATTTCGACAATTTCGTTGGTTCTCCATCAAAAGCAGGTATTAATTCCAAGTAGTCCCGAACAGAGATTTGTGGTAATGCCATAGTGCTTACTTCTGGTATAGGGGTTTCTTCTGGTAAAGGGGTTGTCAGAATTATTTGCCTCTCGGTTGGAAAATTGGCAAGTTGATTAACGAGGTCGTCGATAAAACTCATTAAATAAGTGTTAGTTTTTATTTCACTTTATTTTAAATCGTCGTTTTATTGTAAGCTCTGTATTCACGGTTACTTCAGACCGAGGGAGGGTTGACGTACAGAGTACGGCCGTGCTCTAGTGCGAAGACTGTGAATATTTTGCTTACGGGGCTTTTGGTTTTAAATTTTATTTAACTTATTCTAGATGGTTAGTAAAAAGCAGTTATGTTGGATTTTAATTTCTTACCCTACTCGATCCAGGTAATACTTTTAAAATCATAGGAATAAAATAAATTAGAAGGAAAATTTTCAGTGCTAAAATGAAAATTCGAAAGCAATGAGGGGTGTATGTTTATTGAATTTTGGAGAGGAAAGGTAAAAAGGAAAAAGCGGAATGATCAATATTACTTACAAAATTAGAGTTGTGATTAAAGTTGACTTCATTGATGATTTTTTCTCTCTCGTCTTGGACTATTAAGTTGTCTTCGATAGACTGATGGCTCACTATCCTCAATGGATTGATGGTTGACTGGTACAGGTCCTCGATGGACTTAGCGAATTGTTCGAAATAGTGCCTTAATCGTAGGTACGAACAAAAGTTTTAATTTTTGAAAGCTTTTGGGCACTAATCCTACCGACTGCGCCAATTAAGCCGTGTGGCCGACTTAATATCTTTTTAAAAAATATTACAAAGTTTTAAAAGTTTCAAAAGTTTATTTAATTAAATTCACAATGTTAAAATGTTATAAAATGATGTTTACTGCATGAGAGCTCGACGTGAAGTGAGTTATCTCATGGCTGGTCACAGGGAAGCAGCTGGGAGAAACCGCTGACATGGCTTTATTGTTTGTCTTATCTGGGTTGCTATATGACTTAACTCGCGTTTTGTCGTTTGAAAATTCTTTACATAATTCAAGAATTATAGTGAATTGAGTTATTTGTAGTGAATTAAAGTAAATGTTAATGATTTTTATTTGTTCTTACCTCTATTTAAGAAAAAACATGCCACCAGATACATACTGCAGTGAGGCTGAAGCGGCACAAATTGTAACTCGATATGAGGAAGGATATAGACAAAAAGATATAGCACGACGTCTTAGGAGAGGCCAATCTACAGTATCGAATATTTTAGAAAGGTATCAAGAGACTGGAAATTTTGTTCGAAGACCCGGGCAAGGGCGCAATAGTTGCACAACAGCAATTGATGACAGTTTTTTGATCTTTAATTCTACCCGAAATCATACACTGACATCCACACATCTCAAAAATGAGTTATTAAATGTAAGACAAGTGAATGTTAATGAAACATATTCTTTATAGGATTTTGCAAACAGTGGAAAGAAAAGCTATCTATGAGAACTAAAGGAAAAACTATATATAAAAATATTAATGAAATCTTTGCATCCTTTCGATAACCTGACTTCTGGTTATGCTAACAAGTAAAAATTCTTATTTGCCATTCTCATTTTAACACTAGCATCCAACCTAGTCCCCTACGGCTAAGCAGGCTAAACTAGTATCTACATGATCCCCTACGATATGTAAATTCAGTTAAAAATGAGAACAAAGGCCTGAAATTAATTTATTTACGTAAATAAATTAATTTCATACAAAATACAAAATACTATTGTGTTAGTAGCAAGCATTTCACGATATTTAAATTATTAGACGATTCCCATAAAACATCTTTAAAATAATGCGCCTGTGTAGCTTCTTCGTGAATCTTATAAAATACATCACTTACTTTCGCGGTACTTTTGTAGCTTTCATGATGGGATTGAGTTGTAAATGCAACCATGGAAACAAAATTGGTTCAATTTGCTTAAATATAACTTAGAAATTAGTAGCAGTAAATCACCTCATTTACAGAACTGTTTATTTATGGTTTATTTATTGCCAAAAACACGCAGTTACTTTTACTAGTGGAAGCAACAGTACTTTGGCATATGACCTGATACGTTAACAGTGCAGTGAGTGAAATGCGTCGCTTCATTTTACAGCAGTATAACTGTGTCTTATTGCCAAAACCACTACGCTGTTAATACATGTACCTAATACTTTTAAGTTTCTCCATTGTCCTAAATATGATGTTTCATATGATCTGTTAAGATCTACACCGCTCTTGTCAATGTTGGTAACCAAAATTTTGGGAGAATAATTTTTTTATAAACTTGTTTACTATATTTAGACAAATTTTCCTTAAAAGACAAACTTTAATTATGACTAAATAGCTAACGCAGTAAATCAATTTTCTCAAATATGGTTTATTGTATTGTTAAGCACCACACTTCTATGCTCAAGTAAACAATTTTGTGTTATAATGACTAATTTTTTTCCTTCTTCAATTCTTTGGGACTTCCTGCCACATATACGTTTTCTTTTTAAGCGGTGCTAGGGGAATCTACAAAATATATCACAATTAACCAGTATTTTACTGGTAAATAAATAACGTCGGCGAAATATTTAATTTCAAGTTTTTATACTTATTTGTGTTGTTTATTTAAAAAAACCAACCTCTAACTGATCCTTTGACGTAAACGTCACAGGCGTAGAGGTTATTTACCAGTAAAATACTGGTTAATTGTGATATATTTTGTAGATTCCCCTAGCACCGCTTAAAAAGAAAACATACGTGTGGCAGGAAGTCCCAAAGAATTGAAGAAGGAAAAAAATTAAGATAATGCCACAAATAACATTTAGACAATATTATTGTTCCTGTTTCCATATTGCAATTAATAAATATATAACGTGCTCTGGAACAACATTTATTCTTAAAGGCAAAATTGTTATAAACAGATCTTGAATATAACTGTTTTGTAAGATGATGCGAAATAACTATAACATAATTCGAATGTATATTTATAACGGTGCTCAAAATGCTGCTGAACGATACTAAAAAATCGTTATAAAACGATTTAGTTTTATAAGCTGAAATATTTTATAACTTAGTCATGAAAGCATTTATAAAATAATTTCTTAATTTTATTATAAGATATTTTATAATTTTGGTATAGGAACGTTTTAATGATAAATTTACAGTTGCAGACAACAAAACAGTATTTTCTGGAACTCTAATATAATCAATTGGCATTTAGAAATATTAATAAAATAACAATAAAACAAAATAATCGTAGAACATTTAAATTATAGAACAAATTTGCTGGTTGGGATGTTACCCCACAATTAATCTTAACCATCATAGAAGGAATGTTTCCCAAATTTAAAATTCATTGTTTTCTAATAACCTAAATTAAAAGAGTATACATACTGCCTTAACAGTCTCCAATAACTCCTCTAGAGGAAATTCACCATTTTTAAATCACCCTTTATATTGTTTGGGTATTTATAATTTATGCATAATAGAATTATAGTAACAATAATTATAATAATAATAATAATAATAATAATAATAATAATAATAATAATAATAATAATAATAATAATAATAATAATAATAGTTTATTGTGTAAAATATACATATTGGACACAAAAGGTTAGCAGTACAGTATGCACTGATGTAAAAACTACTAACCTAAAAAAAAAACATATTATATAAAAACCTAGTGTAAACACATACTTTAAAACATATTAAAATTCATATTCAAATCATTGCTTAAAATCAGAGTCTTAAGTGGTTTTTTTAATGTATTTTCAGACATAAAGTGGTACTGCTGGGGCAGATTATTGTAAACGTACATTGATATATATGTAAAAGATGAACGAAATATTTCATATTTAGGTCGTAGTGTATGTAAGTGGTCGTTAGTATATCTCAAATTCCGGTTGTGAACAGAATTTCTCATGAGAAGTTTATCAGATAGATAATCGGTTTTTTTCAATGTGATCACTTTGTATAGCATAGAGGTGAAGTGCACGAAACGCCGTTCATTTAATTTTAGTAAATTTAACTTTAGTAAATTTAACTCTAGAAAGTAAAAACTTTCTGACAATAAATGCGTGCGTAAATATAACGTGTTATAGCAACTCACATATCTTTCAAATAAACCAATGTTGATTATTCTGACACAATTAGTCGTTTTTCAATATTTCCCTTTAACGTTTTAATTAACTTCCTCTTGCATTTGATAAATTAACGTTTTATAAATTTATCATAAAGGTTTGTCTTAAATTATTCTGTCGTCTGTTGTATTACCGCCTGAGAGATATAGTAAAAGCCGTTCTCCTTTAGAGTTCCTTTTTAAAAATCAGTTAAGAAGACGTTCTTCTCTGTAGACAAATTATGACAAGGCCTGTAAAAGCAAAACGTGGGGAGCATCAGAGGGCGACAAAAATAATAAATAATGATGCATTAACCTGCCACAACTTGGGGTTTGTTTCATTTTTAACTCTTCACATTAATCTTCATGAGATGGGCCGGTTTTGTCGCGTTGCTGTCTCAATAAATTATTTAGACTTCTTTTATATTTATTGACTTGGGTCATTAATTTTTCGGTTGCCTGGGCGTGAACTTTGAACTTATTGAAAAGTATCGGAAGTGATTAAACTGATTTCGTGCTAACGAAATTAGGCATAATTGGTTCAAATTATTTTGCTATTCTTCAGTGGATTACTCTATATATTTCAATTAATTTGGTTAATATAATATGGAAAGTTTGGAACTGGAAAATTGTCAAACTTTGCTCAGATTGTCATTTTAAATATTGATTGATGACGAATCTAGAATAAATATCGGAAACGTTCGTTGGAAATTATATGTAAGAGGCAAATTTATGATAAAATTAGTGAATTCATTTAATTTTGTAAAATTCCTTAGTCATAAAGACAGTTTTTATTGTCTACATATAGTCACTGTTTGACTGAATAACTGTGCGTCAAACTTGGTGATGTTTTTGAAATCAAATTCTGTATTGCTTATACTATTTATTACCTTACGATTGCCTAATAACTTCGCAACGTGAAGCTGCTTTTCCCACGAAATGACTTCAACATAAAAGTATTGGCGGTTTTGGTTACAACTAATTATAAAAATGTAGAGGGCTCGTATTATACCCTATTTGAAAAATCGGCTGATGACCCTAGCAAGTTTTCATAACCGTCCCCTAAATATTGAAATATATCCCGTCAACTTTTATCTCTAACTATTTTATTTCTATTAATTTACTTCCACATCCACGTAGTGGATCTGGAACTGGATTGTTTTTTGAACGTATCCGGTGTAGGGTTGGGGGTTAAAAGGGGTAAATGGGGGTAAATTCGGTGTACGTACTAGAAGCCAAGGCGTCAAAATTTTTTGTAATATTTTCCATCCCCCCACCACCCCACTCCATTATTAAAGTGGTTGATAAAATATAATTGACATATTTACTTGAAATTTGGTATACGTATATATTATAATGACATCTGGAACTAGAATATATTTTGGAATTATTCCGTTGAAGGGTTGGGGGTTAAATAGGGGTAAATAGGGGAAAATAAGTAAAGTAAGCTGATAGGAGTACAGAAACTAAAGATTCGGTGTATGTACTAGAAGTCAAGGCCTCAAATTTCTTCATAATATTTTTCTACCCCCCAGATTTCGTTGAAGGAGTGGAGGCTAAGTAGAGGTAAATAGGGAAAAATAAGTAAAGCGAGCTGATAAGAGTACAGAATCTTAGAATTCGGTGTATATACTAGAAACCAAGGCCCCAGATTTCTTTCTAATATTTTTCAATTCCCCACCTTCACCACCTCCATTCCATTATTAAAGGGATTGATAACATAAAATTGAGATATTCACTTGAAAGCTAATACATGTATGTATTGTAATTACATCTAATTGAGATGATTCCGTTAAAGGGGTGGAAGGTGGGGAGGGTTGTCAATAGGGGAAAATAAGTAGAGCAAGCTACAAACTTTATTTTCAACGTATGTGATAAAAACCAAACCCTCAAATTTTTCTATGACATCTGCCCCAAATATTATTAAAATTCTATGATAAATAATTTCCACATACTAGAGTGCAAATATAGTCAAGATGCTTCCTTTAAAGCACCTTGGATGGAAAATATGGATGTGGAAGTAATGATTCCTTGGGCAGCGGTTTTTTATTAGTTTTGTCCCAAAGCGTCGGTGTCTTCAATGATACCGCACCGACATGTCGGTGAGTGTGCAGAAGCAATCATGTTATTTACATGATATTTCGAGTCCACCAGCATTGTTGTTGGTATCGTGCTGCTGTCGCGCCGGCAAGTGTAAATTCACTCTATTGACTGAACGCGATGCCTTGTGAGTCTTAAGGTGCATATAGACTTTACATTTTGGACGTGCATCGCGGATGATTAATCTACAGTGAATGTGAAAGATGAAAGCCAGAGATAAATACACCATTCAATGGTTGAATTCATTTAACTAGTTTTCAACATGTCTGAAAGTGAGATAGTATGTGTTGGAATTGTGTTAATAAGTTTCCTTAAAGAGATTTTTCTTAAAATATTAGAAAGAGGTAAAAATGGTCGACGTCGTCAGTGGTGGGTAAAACTATGAATTCGAGGACGAGAACAATTGGAAGCATCGACAAAACTATTAGTGGAACTTGCTGCAGAAGACTCCGAAAGCTACAGGAATAATTTAAATTAAGTGAGGTTGAGATTCTTCAATGCTTATACTCTATAAAATGATCAGACTTTTCACTGTTATTTCACTACGAATGAATCATTCATTCAATTCATCAAAAGTGGAAAGTACCTCTACTTTGTTCACTGGTCACTTTGAATACTCACTTTGGATGAAACTCATATCAAAAGTATGTTTACACCTTTTACTGCTGATGAATTATCAGCAATGCACATCTAAAGTGCCGTGAAGTGTTCTCTGCTTCATGGGGCTTTCCACCTTCCACAGATATTTATTTACCCTGGTAGGTAATTAGTTTAATCAATGACGTGCTCTGAGGCTAGCTTATGTTTTTAGGTTATTAGTATGCGGGTTAGTAATGATTTAAGCATGATTATTGCTTATTTTTATTGATTTATTAATGACATTTGTGAACATGTGTTGGGTCTTTTTGTTTCTGTCTGATAATGGCTCTTTTGGTCTCATTTTCTATTAAGAAATAACAAAATGTGTATTATATGGCTTTCTGCGTTGGTAAAGTAATAGGATTATCATTTTTTTGGTATTGGTTAGATATTTCTGTTTTATATATTTTTTTGATCTGTTTTTGTAATTTTTGACCTCTTTTATTTTTAATGTTTTTCTGTATTTTGTTATCTTTTTTTTTTTCTAAAATCAAGCAATGCACATCCATAGTGTAAAGTCTATATTCGCCTTTACGAAAGCATCATCATGTGCATTGTAAACGCATGCGCATGTGCTCTTACCAAATTTCTGAACTCTTACCAGCTTACTCTACCTATTTTGCTCTATTTCTGGCCAAGCTTTCGCCGGAATAAGCTCATGGTACAATATATTTCCCAGTGTTGTGATAATGCATACGTGTACCAAATTTCAAGTCAGCATCTTAAACAGAAAACGTGCGCACAAAAAAGTTACAAACACACAGACTGATGCGACAAAAAATTCTTCTTGTTCAAATTTGAAATCTCAAAGTTTCAATAAAGAAAAAATTTGATTTCCTCTACGATTGCCTACTTCTACTCCACTGCGTGGATGTGCAAATAAAATAAATAAATATTGCCAATTTTTTAATTTGATCTTGAAATTTTTATTTATATTTTTCAATAAAATGACATTTCAATATAATTGTCATGTATTTGGTTTGTTTAAGAACCTCAAATAACAAAATATATGAATAATTGCGAAAACAATTTCTAAACCCAGAGCAAACTCCACCTATGTGTCTATGCAAATGGTAGAAGCATGTAAAGTTGTTCTGTTTATTGACATGTTAAACTCATTTGGACTTCCAAACACATTTCATGATAGTGGGATGTCGGATGTTTCGGATTATAGTCCGGCTTGCCGGTAGTTGGAAGTTGTTAGAAGACTGCAATATACAGCTGTTAAATTTACATACACAATCCAAAAGTTTGGAAGGCTATTTGGATAATTTTCAAAATGAACTAATACAGTAAAACGTTTTAAGCACTATAAAGATTAGGGATGCATAGAAATTATGAGGTAAATAGAAAAATTAAGTGAAAATGTATGCAAGTAAAATAAGAAGTTCAACTTAATAACTAGATCTTTCTATCTATCTTAAATTCGCACATTAATGCAATATTATTGGTGTTAAGAAAATGAAAATAGTTTTAACTTTCAATTACAAATAGTAAATTTATTCATTTAATAGTGTCAAAATAAAAGAAATTTCAGTTATTTTAACTTCGTATAAATCCTTAAATTCTAGTACTATGATCGAATCGAATTTGTGTATAATATTTTTTTCTATCAAATGCAACTTCCACCGTATCTATTCTATTAATATGTTTGCTTTTTTGAACTATTTGAAATATCAAATTCTCCGGGGTTCCTTGTCAATTTTTCTACCACTCAAGGTGTTCATCGGATGGTGAGAGATATAAGTTTAGAGCCTTGAAGAATGTTTTCGACTGTTTTTTTCATGGCCTGTACTTAACAGAGCATTGAACCGTATTGTTTATAGGATTTTACAAACAGCAAAAAAAGTAACTATCTATGAAAACTAAAAGAAATACTATGTGTAAAAATATTAATGAAATCTTTACATTCTTTCCATAACCTGAATTTTGATTATGCTTGCAAATTAAAATCCTAAAATTAACTTGTATAATTTCTTATTTGAAAATTCTCATTCAACAACTAGCATCCACACAGTCCCCTACGGCCATGCAGATTAAACTAGTATCTACATAACCCCCTACGGTCATGATTGAGTTAAAAATTAGGACAAATGCCTAAAATGAATTTATTTACCTACCTTATCTTAAAAAATGTTCATTCTGATGGATTATATTTTCATGAAATCTGTCATTCTGTTTTTGGAAATGCTTAGCCTTTGAAACGTATGGACTAGTTTAATCTGCATGGCCGTAGGGGACTGTGTGGGTGTAGTTGTTGAATGAGAATTTTTAATTAGTTCTCATGGATAGTTATTTTTTCTGCAGTTTGCAAAATCCTATAAAGAATATGTTTCAATACAATTATAAGCAAACAAATAATAATTCACTTTTTATCAGAGCATATTATGGCACACAAAGTTTAGCCCTAGCTTGACTACGATTGCATATAATCAAAAGAAAACAATATGTACAGAAAACTCAGTCCTTTGTAGTGTCAAAGATAGCGTCCTACAAGGATCTGTCTTGGGATCTATTAATATTGTTTATAAATCATACTCAACAGTTTCTTCTCTTCTACCATGTGTTTTTTTATGTCATAACTATGGTTGTTTTAAATATAAATTATTGTAATTTATTATATTTTTTAGTTGAAATTGAAAAACTGACAATAAATGGTTCATTACCAGTATGCTTAAACTAAACAGTGACAAATCACAGATACTTCTTCTGTGCTCAAATCAGGCTCTCAATAAGGAAAAAATGTAAAGGTGAGTAATTTCAATATGCACTCAGATTATCACAATTACACCAAATCCGCCAATTTTTTAGGACAAGGTTAAAATGTCCTAGAAACTCTTTACTTCGAATATTTTATATGTTATCGAATATCATTCGTCTGTTGAATGGTACTTTCACGTATTCATTCTATAATGTAAAAGTAAGAGCAACTCCTAAGTGCATGGCCACGTCACACATCGCATTTCGCCCATCGCACAGCGGCTAGCCTGTTCTGCATACAAAAGAAATTGTACTCACTGTTCATATATTCGGCTATTTCCTTTCATAATTTTATTAAAAACACGGTATATCCCGTGCTGAAGGCTATGCGATATGCAATGTGCGAGGCTCAAGCGAATCAGGTTATTGATTTGGTCACTATCATTTGAAATAATGGTTGTATTTAATTTTACTGTATGATGTGCGGTGCGCTGTGCGATGCGCCGGCGTAGCCGTGCTCTAAAATAGCAAAATATACCTGTACTTGTTTAATTAAAATCAATTACTTCATTATAAAAGTACAGAAATTACATAAAATTTGCTCAATTTATCAACTTTAAAATTGCTATTAATGGATAATCAAGACATTCAACAATATGTGTCGGTATGTAGCGATTTCCGTTCCAAAGCAAGCGAATCACTAAGTAGTAAACATGTGTTCGTAAATTGCTCCTTTCCGATATAGCCCATGTTGTAGGCCCTATACATAACACGATGGCTATACAATCTGTGCCATAATCTGTCGCACGATCTGTTAATAAACTGTCGTTGAACGATCTAACGGGCGATGTGTCTCCAGGCTGAGTTATGACGTAGATCCAACTAGTAGTTTCCAAATTGTTATAAAACTGAAAGAGTTAAAATAAATGTTTAAAGTATAAACAAAATTCTGTGTACCACAGTTTATGGGTACTTTTTGACATGATTAACAATAATATTTTTGAAGGAAGAATTAGAAATCACGAAAAAATTCTCGATTTATAAATTCACTTGGTTGTCATTGATTTTGTTGCCAAAAAATTGCTGTATTTAATATTTTGTTGTGATTTTACTTCCCTCGCATACCGAAGTGAAGTACAGCATGGGAGAAAAAATCACCCTCCGAGGTTTTTTCGGATTTTCACGTTTCAGTTAATGTAGATTACGAAAATATAAGTTTTCCAATTTCGCTACTCTATCTATCAACCTGTTGATCTGTTTGTTGGTGAATTAACTAAAAAACTACTTGACGGAGACTGGAATAAATACAGGGTGGACCGTCTGTCGCGAATAGATCATATTTAAAATTTTTATGTTTCATGACATTTTAAACTCATTAACAAAAATTAAAATGTTTTAACCACTTATATACTTCCACTCCACTACGTGGATGTGCAACTAAAAATGGATAGCGCCTTTTTAAAAGGAGTCAAGCGCCATTTTGCAGTTTTTAAGTAAAAGGCATCAAGTTGCTGCCAAAACTGTAATTTGGATCTTATAAAAAGATACTAGTAGTTAAATTTTTAGCTTGATAATATTTTTTTTATCGATAGTAAACTGGCATGCAAATAACTAGTTTTAAACTTTTTATTAGCAATTTTTTTATTTTATTAAAGAAAACAATCTACTCAAACGATTTACTTAATAGATTAATTAGTAAATAAAATGATGGGTCGTTGACTTGTGTTGTGTAGCATCCATTAACGGTTCTCTATATCTACCTATTCACCAAGGTCTTCGGGCCACGATCTTCTGACAGTTATGACATATCTATGAATGGAACTCTCAGGTCATGGTAGAGGGTTGCGTTGGATACATATCAAGGAGCGTTTGTAATCATGCGTAGATATTTTGCCTGGAATGCCTGTAAAATTTTCGTGTGGGAAGGCTTGCTGCATTAGGGTGGGTCGATTTTCTAATTTTAAAAGGCCTGTAGTGTGAAAAGTTGTGTGATAGTCTAAAATGAACACATATTTTTTTATTTTTTTAAATTTTCATATTTGACCCCCCCGCCGAGCACTTTAAAATAAAAAAATTAAAAATAAAAAATCAAAGATGCCTGTACCGGAAAAGGTTTTACACTAATTTCGTATCCACACATAAAAAATATTTTGACGTTTGGAATAGGCTCAGACTCCCCGCCCGGCGTTTGTTATGTTCTAAAATACCCTTTACATCAGCATTCAGCAGTATAGCACGCCTATGCGTATGCATGACTACGAGCCTTGCGAGAAAACAAGTGAAGATTAACTGCAATGATGCCAAATCTGAAACAAAGACTCAACCTGACTATGATGACGACGATGTTTTATCATATACATCAATACAAACGGATACGGATTCTGACTTCAAACTAACAACTTCTACAACAGAAATAAAAATTGCACTACCTTCACTAGCAAAGGCGATGGACCGAGCTGGATTATCGAGGTGGAAAAGCGCAATGGTAGCTAGTGCAGATCTTGAGGATGTCGGATTAATTACAAAACATGATACGTCGTATGTAATCGACAAGTGTAAATTGGATCGTCAAAGAAAGAGGGCTAGACTTGATTTACAAGAAAAAATGCTAAAAGATGGTACAACTTTGCAAGCCCTTTGTTTCGACGTACGCAAAGATCGCACTCGTCAGATTGAGAAACAAGAAGCCTCATCATCTAGCAAAATTGCAGTAGAAGAGCACATAGTTTTACAAAACGGTACTGCTAAGAAAATTGCATCAAGTATTTTAAATTATCTTGACGAAGCTCATATATTCACTACTGATCTAATTGCTATTAGGTGTCATGGGACAGTGGTGAATACCGGATCTCATGGTGGTGTTATACATTTGTTGGAACTGCATCTCAAGCGGCCCCTGCAACGGTTGATATGCCAATTGCATGCAAATGAGCCACCACTGCGCCAAACTTTTCGAATCATGTGAGCACTTACTGGTTGTGTTTTTCATCGAGTTACCTAAGGTGAATTTAGCGGAACTGAGCAGCGATCAAAAGTATTTTTACCAGATATGCCACGCTATATCTGCGGGAAACTGTCCAGTCAACTTAGCAAATAATTCGTCAGGCAAGATGTCTCACGCAAGATGGCAAATCGTGTACTGCGCGCTTATATTGGAATTAAGGAACCGTCTGCCTCTCTTAAGGTTCTTACAGAGTACATTCTGAAAGTGTATGCCAATGTTTGGTTTCTCATCAGATCTTCACCATTGTGCACAACCGGGGCTCATCACCTTTGTAAATTAATTCATTATTCAAGATATTTAAGTGATGATCCGGTAATTCAAAGAAATGGCTTTTATGGCCATCCTGAAAATAAATTAATTTCGATGATCTTCGATCCACGTCGGCATGTAAGAGAATTGGGATTCAGAAAAATACTGAAATCAAGATAAAAAATCGAAGAAGATAGGAAATCAAAGAATACTATTCGAAGATTTGAGATTCTTACATTCAATTTTGATGCCGAATGCTATATATAATAAACTGGCAAGAGTGCACAGTTACAGAGCCCCCTTTAACAAAACACTTCTCTGACGAGGATATTGAAGATTTTATTAAAACCGGTAATTTGCCACAAGGCAACCTGTGGATACTACCTTGCTACACACAGGCTGTCGAGAGAGGTGTTAAGTTAGTAACAGAAGCGTCATTGGCAGTCTGTGGAGATAAAAATAGAGATGGCTGGATACGTACAACAATGGCGTTTAGGAACATAATGCCAAAATTTGGTACTAAATCGGAATACGTTGTAGAAAAATAATTATTAAATGCCCACATGGAAGGGTGGATGGGTGGGCAGAGGTGGAACTCGATGGCAGCCACCTCCACATGGTGACTTCTGGGTTATTTTGTGTAATAATTATTGTGCAAAATAAGCAAAGAGCTGCTTTAGTACTAGCGCAACAAGAGTTTTGAGGGGCCGGCGGGGGGTCTAAATACATTACAAATTAAAAAATATTTTTTATGCTTAAATAAGAAGCCATAACACAGCCTTTCCTAGCACAGGCGACTTAATTCTATTTTTTTTATTTTTGGAGGCCCGGCGGGGGCCTAAAACATTCTTGAAAAGAAAAACAATTTTTTTTCTTAAATAAAATACCAATCGACAACTTTTTTCCCTACAGGCATTTCGAATTTTCTAAAAAAGTTAAAAAGCGACCCACCCTATTGCTGCATCCCCACAGTTCAATTCCATACGGTCTAATGGGTTTTAGGATAATTTTATAAATTAAAAATTTATTTTATGGTAACCGCCGAGACTTCCTGTTAATCATCCAATTTATCTGTTTAACTTTTAATTGTAGTTGATTTCCCTTGGTTTATATATGGCTTCTCCAGGCTAGCTTTTGGTCCAGACGGAGTCCAAGGTATTTAACTGGATTTGGCGAATTATTTATTTGGAGTTGAGGACAGGCAGCTCGTCTAGTAGGGAAGGTGACTTGTGTTGACTTCTCAGTATTTACTTTTATTTTCCAACGATCCAACCGATTTTACAGCTCATTCATGTTATCTTGAAGTTTTTGTGAGGCAGTGTCGGGATCTGGATCCGGTACCAGGATATCGGTGTCGTCGGCAAATGTGTCCATCGTGATATTGTCAGCAATGAGAATGTCGGATGTAAAAAGTAGGTACAGGAAGGGTCCCAGAACGCTACGCTGGGGGATACCGGATTTGACAGGACGATATTCGGATAATGAGGATTTGATTAACTTGGAAAAATCGGTCGCTCGGGTAAGATTGCAGAATAGGTATACTTGGCTGGGCATATGCAATTTTACTTTGTACAAAAGACCTTCGCGCCAGACCTCATCGAATGTTTGCCGTATGTCTAGGAATACGGAAGCACACATTTCTTTCTGTTCCAAGCAGTTTCTAATTTTATTTACGATCCGGTGACATTGTTGTGTTGTTGAGTAATATTGACTAAACCCGAACTGGTGTTCTGAAATTAAGTCATCTATAGTAACTAATTCATTTATTCGTATTAGTAGGAGTTTTTCGAATATTTTGGATATTAGGGCAGTAAACTGATGGGTCTGTACAATCAGGGTTCTGTTTGCGGCTTTCCAGGCTTGGCAATTAGTACTGTTTGTGCATACTCCCACTGTATGGGATAGTAACATACTCTTATAGTATATTCGCCGAGCTCTGAGAGCTATTACGCGCTGTTCACGTGAGCTTAGTTCACCAGAGCCATTCATGTGTAAAATTATTAAAAATACAAGAAGTGTCCTGGTCGATTTTAGAACGATTGAATATTAATGAACATGTAGGATATTGTTCTATTAAAGTTGATAATACACTACCATAAACTTCAAATTGATTCACTAAACTGTTTATGAGTTATAATAATTCAAATTTTCGAACAAATGTAAATACACTCTTACGCAAATTACATACAACTGAAGTCGAGAAAACAGTTGTCAATCTCCTGAAAAATGCAACCAATGAGGATGGAACACGTCGCGATCACGAGGCAATCACGCATATTTATTACTCTCAACCTTTCGTGAATACACTTTAGCATACTGTTGAAGATAGTTGTTAGTAAGACATCGGCCTTTCTGGACAGATGTTTTAAGATATCTTCAACAATTGGGTCGCAATCTGGGGCCTTCTTTGAATTTGTCTTTCTGCGAACCTCAGCAGGCGTGAATGTATTAGTAGGTCATGATAGTTGGTATGCTGCACTGAGGAAGTTACTAACTTTATCATCGTTTATATTATTGTCTGGGGTGAAAACTTAGCTTTTTTGCATCTGATTGTGCCCAGTTTCTGTCAGCTTTTCTAATCGGCAGGATTGATACTGATGGTCTTTTAAATCGTTTTGTGTGCGATCGTCAAAATTTAAGTTGGTTATATAATATTCAAAGGAATAGCTTCAAGCTTGTAGTTGTAGAAAAACAGCAAAAAATGAAAAGTTCAAAAAATGAACAGTACATTTTGACTTATTGTAAATATTTAATAATCAAGCAAGAAAACTATGATTTCTTTTCATCAACGTGTGTGTCTGCCACGAGCCCTTATGACCACAGTCATCCTTAAGATTAAGAAAGATTCATACACCATCATATATAATTTTCTCGATTTCTCGGACAACAAGTTAATGAAGCGATTTCTGCAGCTTCCCGAACCTCTGGCGGTGTCAAATAAATCTCGTTTTCACTGTCAATATCTATTTACTTAATTATATTACTTTTTTTGAGCAATATATAAAATTATTGTAAATAACGTTGACGATTAAATCGCATACATTTTGAGATTTCAAATCAATAGCAAAATTACGCTTTCACACATTGTCACGGCTTACTAATAAAATAAGACAGTTTGTAGGCACGTGGGTAAATGGTTTCAAAAACAATGTTGGACATTGCTGCGTTTTGCTAATAGATGATGCTTTGAGAAAAACTTACTAATGTAGTTTTTGACTGTTCATTAAAGTACCTCTTCGGCATGTACTATTTGGGTGCTTCCTAGAAAACTTAGGGAGACAACACTTATCTTTTGGTTGCTGCAATTTTGACATTTTACAGCTTAGTAAAAAGTTACCAACGTGATTTCTTATAAACAATTGACTGTTTTCATTATTCACTGCAGGATATAATGAATGGCATTATTCTTGGGGAAATACATACACAATGAATACATTATATAATAGTCGTGGATAAAGTGATTTGTTGTCTCTCACATTAGTTATTAGATGCAGTGTAGGAAGGTTTTTTTCTCACTATTAAACTGTAGACTAATTTTTAATTCATGGAATTTAATTAACGTAGATGGTATTCTTTCTATTTTCATAAAATGTTACGAAATATTTTAATTGCCATATTCTTTTAATTGTTTCGATAGGATTAACAAATCTATTTCATTATTTTTGCATTAAATATTTACGACTATTTTTGATCTCTAATTTTGTGTACTTCAATTCATATCGTACGAAATTTAAGTTTATTCCTATCAAAGTTAAATTGTAAATAAGATAGGTAACTAACTAGTTAACATTCAGGTGGGTAGGTAACTAAATTAACAGAACATTATTATTAAAATAATTGCTGTTATAGACTGTTTAATTAAATATTTGAATTATTGAATTAATATGTTATTGCTAATTATTATATTTTCACGTAGAAAGGAATAAAATTCGTAATAACAACATTCGCATCCACAGCATATTAATTAACCATGTCATCTAATAAACGTTTCATAATTTTGGTACAAGATATCAAATATAAATCACTTTTGGTTACTAAATATTATCGGTAGATTGATTAACTATTAAATTGAATTATATGTTGCAATGATAATCATAACAAGATATTTATTGTCAATTTGTAGTGGAATGGCATTTAATTTGGGAAATTCATTTATTATAGAATGCTTTATGAATTATTTAGAGGGTTGTGTCGATTTCCTTCCTTCTAGTGATTGATAAAGTAGTTTGGGGAGTGTGATATATAAATCATCCCGAATGACATATTTTTTTATTAATTTTGTAATAAATTTATGTTGATATTATACAAATTAGATGTCAAAAATTACTTATTACCTCGATGGATACAGTTAAATCCTAATGATGCATTTCGGAGGCATGTTAGGTATAACCCTAAAATTAATTTAATTCTAATTTTCAACACTTCAGTAATCGTCCAGAGATTATAAATTGAGATTTTAATTAATCATGACGATAATTTGCAGCACACTGTAAAATACGGGAGAGTAATTCTATGCATCTTTAAACCATATTTTACAATAAGTTTACACAAATATTTAATTTTTATTTAACATTTAGGTCAGGTTAGGTTAGGTTCATATGTGAGTAGGTTCCTGTCAGGCCCTCTACTGCGACCATCAGGTCTATTGTAGCTCACTCATAGTTATAGTTCACCCAACAGATTCAGCCTTTTTATAAAGCTGATAATTTTGTTGGGTGAGAAACCGTCCAGGTCCTCTGGCTTCAGTCGCCCTTTGCCAAACAGTGAGAACCTGGTTCTTTCTGCAGCAGGACAGGTACATAAAATGTGCTCTGCCGTTTCATCATCCTCCAGACACCGACGACATTCGGCGTTTTCCACCAGTCCAATTCTGTGTAGGTGATGATTTAATCTGCAGTGCCCAGTGTATAGGCCAATTAGAGCTCTTAGGTGTAGCCTATTCAACTCAAATAGTTTTTTAGTTCTTGACTTCAAGGGGTATGTAATAAACTCCTTTGAGTGAACTAATCCTGGTAGTTCCTGCCAGTGCTGGATTGTTTTCAATTCAGCCCAGACTAGGATAGCAGCCTTGGCAGAGTTTGCGGATATCACAATAGCCGGACCTATAAATTTGGTTGCCGCACCTTCTCTGGCCAAGGAATCGGCAACTTCGTTGCCCTCCATACCAGAGTGGCCAGGTATCCAGATCAGAGTCAGCTTTTGCCCAGTCGGGCAAGAGTTTCCTGGCAATTCCTAACCGTTTTAGAGTTACAACGGTAGGACCCAAGGGCCTTAAGAGCCGCTTGGCTGTCTGAAAATATTTTTATTGATCTGTGTCTAGGTTGTGTCTGTTGGAACCTCCGTACACACAGTTCAATGGCATGAATTTCTGCCTGAAATATAGTCGCATTGTCACCAAGGCTCGAAATTATCCTTACCTTTGGTTTGCGGCTATATACACCGGCTCCAGTTCCCTCAGGGGTTTTGGAGCCGTCTGTAAACCAACAACTATTTGCCCTTTGTAGGTCGGTTTTGTTCCGATCCCATTCGTCTCTTCCAGGAAACAGAACTTTAAAGGGCATGGTTGATCAAGGTAGGCATCACATCTGAAGGCATTCCCAGGATGTTGTGACGGTTTAAGTCATCCAACAGCCTGGTGTGGTCCATGATGCTAGCCTGCGGCATATTAGTTACCGCTTGATGGATTCTGTATGTTGCTCACCTGGCCTCTCTCTTCAGGTAAATATGGAGAGGAGGTAATTCCATGAGGACTTCCAGAGCAGCTGACGGTGTAGTGCTCATTGCACCAGTTATTGCCAAGCATGCTTGCCTCTGCAATCCAGAGAGTTTGGTTTTGTTCGTTTGTTGCAGTCCTTTCGACCACCAAACTATTGAAGCATACCCTATCATTGGTCTGATGACCGTAAAGGTATATCAAATACAATTTTTGGGGACCAATGCCCCAAGATTTTCCGCAAATTCTTCTATATGTCCACATAGACAGTCTCGCTTTGTGGATTACCTTTTCCAAGTGGGAATTCCAGTTGACTGACTTATCTGTGGTGACACCTAGGTATTTCACTTCTTCCGCAAATGGAATAATTTCACCCGATATGGAAGGTGGTTCCAGGTTGTCCAGCTTCCTTTTTCTGGTGAAGGGTATAATTACCATTTTGTGGGTGTTGACAGATATCTGCTCTCTTTCACACCAGATGTGAATAGCATTTAGTACCTCTTGAAGGGTATTTGAGGGTACCTCTTCAGATTTTCCTCTAACCAGAATGACTAGGTCGTCAGCATATGCCTGAATCTCGACTTCCCACAGGGAGATAATGGCAAGCAGGTCGTCCACAAGGAGTGACCACAAGAGTGGGGAGAGAGATCCCCGCCCTGTGGGCATCCCCTTGCGGCCCTAAAGCTCACCATTTTCCCCTTTAGAGATGTCGTGATGATTCTGTTTTCTAGAATAGCTCGAATCCAGTCACTTATAGTTGGCCCGACTCCTCTGGCAGCTGCTGCTGTGTATAAGGAGTCGGGCAGTGCATTATTAAATGCTCCTTCAATGTCGAGAAATGCTGCCACCGCAATCTCCTTTGCCTGTAGAGATTGGGTGATTTTCCCAACCAGGTTATTTAATGCTAGTTCTGCTGATTTGCCCGTTTGATAGGCATATTAATGGACACTGAGAGGACGTATACTCAGGACGTTTCCTCTGATGTGTCCATCCAGTATCCTCTCCAGACCTTTCAACAGATATGATGTCAGGCTAATGAGCCTAAGCGATTTTGGGTCAGGTTCTGTCCGACCCATTTTTATTTAACATTTACAACAGTTTAGCAGGTCAAATTTAACAAAATGCCACTGAAATAACTTCACCAAAGAATGTAAAAGAAATTAAAAATCTCACTATTTAAAACGTATTCCTAGACTTATGTTATTATGTATTTGATATAATAATCATGCATACATATCCTACGATTTATTTTTAGTGGATTTTGTGAGTCGGACGAAAGTCCGTCTATTGTCTGATGCAACCAGATTAGTTCTCTCCACACCCCTGTTTTCGAGTATGCTGAACACCGTGGTGGTGGCAGAATTTCTCGTTGGGGTGACCCACACCCGCAAATGGCCAAAAACCACCTCCAAACGAGGGTTAACGCGTATTATATTGGTGATACCCCATTTTCGAGAATGCTGAACACCGTGATGATGGTGGAATTCCTCCCCGTGGTGGCCCACCCCCGTAAATGGCTAATAGCAACTCTCCAAAGGAGTGAGATTGCGTTCTCAGCATACACCCGGGAAAAGTTCCCGTCGCCTTCCCCCGTCTTTGAGGATGCTACGCAGGAAAAAAATATTAAGATGTCACCTCGATCTCGTCAACAAAGTAGTCGTCTTCATATACTGTGGGGCAGAAAAAGGATGAATGTATATTTGTTGGGAAAAATAGGTTTCTGTAATAATTGAAACATCTGATTTATTTACTTATAATATATTATATAAAATATTTTTATTGACCCATACAATTACTGCATATATTATCGCGCTGGCTTTTCTTACATTATAAAATACTATAACTATGTATAATTGTATAAACGTTTTCATTCAGTGGTATGATGAGAGTGCTCTCTTACCCCTTTGGAAGGTGGTTATTGGCCGTTAAGTGGGTGGGAGTGTGTCAGACACGATTTTCTTGGTGCCCCCAGTGTTTGGCATCCTCAAAAATGGGGGCAAATTAGGGTGGTTGTTGACCTTTGAGGGGGTGGGCGTATGTCAGACACGATTTTCTTCGACCTCCCAGTGTTTGGCATCGTCAAAAACGGGGGGAAACTATGTTTGCTCATAGTATGCGGAGAGCGCTCCCTGTCACCCCTTTGAATGGTGGTTATTGGCCGTTTAGAGGGTGGGCGGGTGTCAGGCACGCGTTCCAGGATCCTCCTCGTGCAAGCTTGAAAACGGGGGATCAATAAGTTAGATTCTCTGAAACGTTATGAATAAGCGTTTTACCCCGTTTGCGGGTGGTTTTTAGCCGTATGCGCGGAGTGGGTCACCCCAACGAGAAATTCTGCTACCACCACGGTGTTCAGCATTTTTGAAAACGGGGAGGAGAACTACTTTGGTTTCATCTGACATTAGTCGGGTTTTTCGGACTTTTTTCAGACTCATACTATCCACTATATTTTCCTTCTCACTTGCACTTCAGTTTGTTTTTGTTTTCTTTTACTTTTTGTATGTCACTTGCTCAATCAATTGAATATTGGACATTTAATTATAAAGTATGGCACAAGACAAACTCTAATAAGCAGTTTAGATACCTCATTATTATATTATATTTGTGTAACGAAAAACTGAAAATTAAGTTTTTAATAAGTAAGTATTATTATTATTATTATTATTGAACCGAATTAACATTACTATAGTCGTTATACTTAAATTAAATAAATATTTTGTTGCCACGACATGTTACGTTTCTAATTATGTTTAGAAACTTTGCATAACTGAATTAATTAATTAATCACGTACCTCAGCCCTTTTATGTTATAAACCTTCCAAGCATTAGCCATTTTATTACTCTTTAGATAGACAACTAAAGACCTCGAATGAATCCCAAGAGAACTATAAATTGTCTTAGAATGGAAATAAGCAACAGTTACACTAATAACTTTTGTTCTTCACTTTGGCAACATTATGATAATGTCATTTCTGAAGCCTTTTAACATTCTAATTTCTTATAATATACAGGGTGACCTGGAGTTAAACCATCAAACATTCAAAATCGATTTTTCAAGTTCACCGAGCTAGAGCAAAAAGGAAAAAAAGGAGAAAGATGCGTCTTGCTTCCACTGGAGGGTGATTTGGACAGATGAAGAAACTTTCACCCGCGCTAGTGCCTATAATGAGCATATCGCTTACATTTGGAAGCACGGAAATCTTCATGCCGTACAAGATAGTCATTTTCAATATCAATTTTCGTGCAACGTTTGAATGGGACTATGCAACGACTTACTCGTCGGTCCAATTTTTCTCTCTCCACCCCTAAATGATCCAGCTTTTCTTCATTTTTTTGAAAATGATTTTCAGCCAATCTTAGACGACATACTTTTAGATAGGAGAATAATCAGATATATCTAATTAGATGGATGACCAGTCCATTACACTCTACCAGTCCACCGACTTTCCGGCAAGATGGATTACCCTTCGCCTGCACCCTCTACGGACATGATTCTTACGGACTTCTTTGTATGAGGTACAATAAAGGACAAGGTCTATGTAGAGCTAGTCAACGACGAAGCTTTTCTCCAGGAAAGGATTGTTCAAGCAGCCTGGGGGATCATACCATCAGAGTGCCGTGCAGCTGCTCCAGTCTCTTGTCCGTAAGTGCGAACTTTGCATTGTAAATAATAGCATTCATTTTTGCAATAAATGCCTTGAAACGGTGGACGCATTTTAACTCTTTTTTCCTTTTTTTCTCTATCTCGGAGGGGGTGTATTTTTAGAAAAACTTTAAAAATGAAAAAAGTCCTATTTTAACATGAAAAATCGATCCTGGACGTTTGACAGTTTGCCTCTAGATCACCATGTACAATTGTACAGTGCTTCCTAAAATAAATAGAAACATTTTCTTATACAAATTCCATCGTGTTTGTAAATCCACTAAATGGTAGCTGTATATTTTCGGCAAAGGAAGAATTTCATGATCACATGAGTGTCAAATTGTTTTTTTTAATCATGGAATTTTATTTTGGAATTAGAAGAGTCATTAAATTATGCGTACAAATCTGTGAAACAACAAAGATTGTGAAAGTTAAAGTAAACGCTTACTGATATGTCCAGGGTTATATAAAATATTTGGTATCCTTGATTGTCTTCAAAACACCGCATTGTCAATAAAAACGGTTAAACTGATATTAAGGGTAAAGTGCGATAGTTGATTTATGTTTTTACCAAATTGAAGTACACAGAGTCACATTAAGTACTAAAACTCTTCGTCAAATCTCATTTTCGCACGTACCGGTATCGTCAACAAGAGCGCCAAAATATACCGTCCTGATAACCATCTCACCCTTATCAATTCTTTGTATGTTTGGTATTCATTTGCTCGTTTTGTTCTAATTTACACTTAATTGAACTTATAATATCTACAGATGTCTTGCTGCAAGTAAGTTTCTATCATCTGTTATCTCAAGTTATAAATCTTGGCAAACCCGTGTAATCGCTGTACTTATAGTACACTGAGTTCTAGCTACAGCACTACTCGATAGCAATATACTGATGTTGGTGCTTCTTGGATTTAGCGGTTGTCAAATATACAGGATGTAATTAATACCTTACATTCGGCATTTAATTGTTTGTAGGGAACGGCGAGACAAACAAAACACTTATGTCACTTTTTCTCTAGGGACACTCGATAATTTGTACAGTTAGCTACGAAATGTTGAAGAACCACTGTGATCTGTATACCAATGGATGAACGAACAATATGAAAGTTATCATTGAAGATTTTTTATTTAGATAAAGTGTTCGAAATGATGATCTGTATTAATACACATTTTCACATGACGCATCAGGAACATATACCCTCCGTTTAATACATCGGGTGAAGTGGGATCATTTTTAATTAGCTTCACGCCAACGACTTGAAATATCGTAAGACTCTAACATCAACAAATTAAGTTCTAAGTAAGATACAGAAAAATGTGGCCTAAAATTCCAAGAACAATACAAACAAAGGAAACAAACAACCGACCTATCATTGGTCGTGGTAACAAGAGTCGACTAACTGACTTGAACTAAAGTACTATTTAACCATTTGACCAATATCACAAGAGGGCATGTACGAACGTCAGTGTATTGTCACATTAGGATAGACGAGGGCCTGACACCATGGTCCTGCGTCCTACGTGACTTTGGGTTTTCTGGAGAGGTGTTAAAAATGGGCAACTTTGAGAATTTACATGGTTTTATTAAAACACTCGTTTAGGGGATAACATAAAAACAACAGATACAAATAATCAACAACAACAATACACTTATTGAAAATGGAACACATAACAATTTAAACGATCTTACCAATATACACAGTGGGGAGGAAAAGGTGTCACTTTCACTTAACTTAGTGATCTCCTGGGCGGAGATCACTAAAACTGCCTGAAAGGTCTGGGTCTCACATCCTAAGATGAGGGCCCCAAAAACTAAGATCGACTGTCGACACTAAAACGTCGAAACTCAATCAATGAAAAGAATCAAGAGTGCGTTTGTTTTAATTATTCGTTTTATATATTTAGCAACTACTTGTTTATTTAGCAGACCTTTATACCGGTCAATGTCATGTTTATATATATTTGTTTTATTATTAAACAATTCTACTCTCAGCATTGAAATTATTTAATTGCTTTTTAATTCCTAACTAGACTAAGGTCGAATATGTTTTATTTATACAAACATTTGCTACTTTCCCGAATTTCACTATTTCCTGTGTGACAGTATACGTGAACGTGTAAAAGAGATAGGTGATGTTAGATATAGGGAAGCCTACAGCAGTAGTAAAGTACAATAGGAGCAGAAAGACATTCGGCAATGCCGTTGGATTGATACCATAGGCACACAAGAAAAATAAAAATGATGTACATTTAAGCAGAACAAGATATCTCCCTCGCCGCGCGCTGTCAGAAATGCGCCATTATGTTAGGATTTTTACCTAACCTCAAAAATAGCTAAAAATCAATAGAAACATTAGTTAAGAAAGGGATTAAGAGAAATATTGACGTGATTGGGGAATTCTGATGACGGCATCAGATGTAGCGACACAAAATACAGAGGGTATCGTGCTCTGCTCAAATGTACATCTTTTTTTTCGTGTGACGGTGTAATTTTATTGAATACATGTTGACATCGTTCTCACAGTGCTTCTCCTTCTACTCCTTGCTACGGAACAACACTTTTATAAATTTTTAACACAATTGAGAGCTAAACACAATTTATACGGAACTACAGAATTTTTGTCAAATAGTTACTTTTTGCAATAGTGTGGAGAGATGAACACTAGTAACGGATAAAGCCTACCCCAACATCATTGAAGTTCTCAACAAATTTTATTAACACTCTTTTTTATCCAAAACAATGGGCTGGTAGTTTCCAGTTACAAATTTTTGTCAGTTATCTTCTGTCACTTGTTTTCCAATTTTATTATTGTTCATTAACAACGGTGTAATTTATTTTTACCACCTGTAAAGTAGAGAAAAATAAAAAGAGTGGCTGCTGGGGAAGAAATAAGAGATGCGTTAATTCTTCTATGAACCTTCTCACTTACGCAGAACTGTATTGCAACAACAAAAATACTTGCTGTAAAATTAAATTACTGAAATTACAGACACAACCAAATATTTTCCACTTTTTATTAAGGCAGAGGTATATAATAATAAAAGGATTTTATATCTTCTATTTAGATAGATATGTAGTTACTGATAGTATGCAAATCTCTGCTCTATGCTCCATTAGACAATACTACTGGATTATTTACTTGACATGTAATTAGTGCAAATATTTACTTTGAGCATTATCCGATATGATGATTAAGCTATTTGTTAATATAAATGGGCTGCTTGCAACCACCAGTGTTATCTCGAACAATAGGAACTTATAAATACAATATATCAGCGTTTCTTGAGCTTATTGTGCAAACTGTGTAGTAGGGATAATTAACAATTACATCAAACTTTAACCTAAATGTAAGCAGTTGATTTATAAAAAACGACAAGACTAAACATTGAGGTTTGTAACATTCAATGTGTGTCCAGCACGACTAAGACCAATAAGGCGCACAATTTGCATACCCTTTTTAATGGGTAAACTTTTAAATTGGCTATTTATAGAGTATCTTGTAAAAAGGTTCAGTTCAAATTCACGAACTTCAAAATATTTTCATAACAACAATTTTTATTAATAATGACGTAGGTTGTCAATCAAAAGGTGCAAAAGCCAGCGTGTAATTTACCGACAAATTTGTAAACGGTAGAGACATTATTAATCCTGTTCCTTACAGCTACGGAGCTGGTGGCAGAAATTTCTATATAATTTTATTGTGCGACTGAAGTTGAACATTGTAAAGATGTAATAATAAAAATCCGGAAAAACCATTTCAGCCATTACGGCGTTGCTGATTTTAATTACATAAAAAGTACAGTAAATTGGCGAAGAGTTTAATGATTAGCTTGTTTCCAACATAACTGATATTTATTTCGATATTGATATTGAAGAAAAAGTTTTCCTCTTGCTTTATTTACCCCTGCAAATATAAATATTTTATTGACATAGCCTTAGAAAAAAATTCATATTTTCCACACTTATTATAATCTGATCTTCTTATTAAAACGTTCTGTTAACAAATATATTGTATTAAGTAAATATTTGAAACCACAACGGGGCAGGAAAATGATCCACGAACATGGTTCTAAATAATTATGTATAATAATTAAGCTACTCGATGAATCATTATGAAATTTAATGCGATTCTATTCTGATAGTAGACGAGGCGACTAAAAACGATTCCAGTATATCCGTTATAGGCGAGCCCCTAAAAAGATGAATGAAAAAGTTGCAGAACCTTCCAAATAAAGTTACCGCATTGAAACCAATTGAAATTGATTGTTACGTTTTAGGGGACAAAAAACGTAAATAAATTTTTTTTATCCTAGGGGCAGGTAATTTGTTATTAACAATGAAACTGCAAATATAAAAAAATGTAAAAAATCCATTTGAAAACACATTTTCTAAGTTAATTGGGCATTTTGTCTCTTGTAATGTTTTCGAAAAATGTCGACAACTTCAAAAATTCATATCTCGGCTTCTACTGAAGTTTTTTTATGTTTTGGGTCGCAAAATGATCGTTAATACTTACACTTAAACATGCTAATTTTTGCAATAAAGCAACTTTTCATTTTCATCCTGAAATGTATCATGGAAGCATCGCTATTTTTCTTGCTTGCGCAGAATAAGTGAAATACACAGGTGGCGAAGAACTGATCTGCAAATTTCTTTTTTGATGCATTAAAGCATTTTTAATAAGATATTCATAAAAAGCGACTATACGTGTTGAAGTTAAAAATGTTCATTCTTTTTCTACTTTTTTCAAAGCTGCTTAATCTAAGACAGATACGCGTATATTTATAGTTAATTAGGCACCTAAATTACATATATTTCAATGAGTTTATTTTCTATGTATTCATCTATTCATATATAAATTTAAGAATTAAATAACTAATAATTTCAAAATTAAAAATTAATGTAAAATATTTTTTTTTCTAATCGAATTATTCGAACGTAATTCAAATCACGCGCGGATCCCACGTTACTAATTTGTTTTAAATTATTTGAACATAGAAGTAGTATGCACTGCGAACGTTCATCATACACTAGAGTTATTTCAGCTATTCTGCGCAAGCAAGGAAAATAGCGATACTTCGATGATAAGTTTCGGGATGAAAATAAAAAGTCGTTATATTCCAAAAAGTAGTATGTTTAAGTGTAAGTACTAACGATCATTTTGCGACCCAAAACATGAAAAAAGTTCAGTAGAAACCGAGATGGGAATTTTTGAATTTATCTCCTTTTGGCCATTTTCTGACCTTAAATCGGTAACTCAAAATCAGTGCATTTTTCGAAAACATAACCATAGACAAAAAGTGTTTATTTTTGCCCAATTAGAAGATGTGTCTTCAAATGGATTTTTTACATTTTTTTACTTTGCAATTTCATTATTAATTAATAACAAATTGCCTGTCAAAAAAATTTTATTTAGGTTTTTTGTTCCATAAAACGTAACTAATTGATTCCAATTGGTTTCAATCCAGCAACTTTATTTTGGAGATTCTGCGACTTTTTTATTCATCTTTTTAGGGGAGCACCGCTCGCCTATTAAGAATTGCAAGCTGTAGAACACCTCGGACTGCCAAGGTGTCGCCGCCGGAGGAGTTCGGCAGTTTTCAATAGCAATTTTAGGATTTAGTAAAATTTTCAATTTATCTATAAATGGTACAATTTGCTTAGAGTAGTATCTACTTTTCAAAAATGCTATAATTAAAATCGATTCCTTCCAGAATTAACGAATTAGAAATTACTTTTATCGGCAAAACTAAGCGCTGGGATAATAGAATGCAACCAGTAGGATAGGTAGTGCAATGTAATATTAAAGAAACTAATTTTTCTATTATAACGACCGAAGAATATATAATATATAACGTGCTGTTGACATTTAAATTAATAATGTATACTGAGGTACACCAGACCATAGCTAAATAATTATCCCAGATATCTTTGTTAGACGAACACATCATGTTGTCCTAGGAAATTTGATCGCCCGTTGTGATTGGGTAAGCGAATGTCATTTCGTGATGAGCCCACTAATTTTCGGTTTCGGTTAATACCACGTACACATTTAATGGCGGTTTTATGGAAAAGGAAATGAAAAAGCTTATTTAATGTTTTTTCGCTCAGATTTAATTTTAACACGTATAGTGGAAAGCAGAGTTTAGAATTTCGTATCATTTTAATTATTAAAATAACTAGCTGAAAGCCGGGCCTCGCCCAGCGCAACTCTAAAAGTTCTGATAATTCATTACATTGCTACATGCTCGAGGGTTGTTCTCCACCTAACTTTTAAATGTTTGTTTATTTTGGTGTCGCTGGAATACATAAAATTATTATATTTGTTGAAATAGATTCTGCTTATTATAGTAAACTGTTTTACGGGACTGTTCAAAAGATCATTGATTTTGAGGAAGAATAATTTTTTTCAGCACACAAGTATTTGTATTCTAAATTCTTATAATTCGGAAACGACTAGATATATCGAAAAAAATTACACGGGCACACACAAACATTTTCTGAGGTTTCACATATACAAGGCGGGGCAATAGTGCGTTGGACCTCGATATTTCGGGTTCTAGCTAGAAATTAAAAAAAAATCGAGTAAACTAGATAACAAAAGTCTATAACTGGAAATTATTTTCGAATATACAGGGCGAGCCAAGACGAAATTACAGGACCAAGTGCCTTTTTTTAATGGAATGCTATGTATATCAGTACATTTCTTGAAGCCTCTTTCTAAGCTCTACTTATTGCTATATTAGCATTGAATATCTCCCAACCATTTGGATGTAATGAATATTTTTGTTGAAATAATGCAATCTGCAGATGGATATTAAATAAATCATCACAGTTACAATTATGGGTTTTAAGAAAAAATTGTGTGAATACCAGGTACGAGACATCTATTTAATGTTTTTGAATCATTTTCGTTTCCTAAAACTGTACAAGGTGGCCAAACATTATTTTTCAATTAGAAACTTTTTAAATTGAATTTTGTCAATTTTTTCAAATGGAACGCCGTGCATATTTTTCAACGATGTGATGTAGAAATGAAAGATGATGAAAGTACTTCCCTATGGCTAATTGCAACCATTTTCGTTTCATAAATAAATAAGTGTCAAATTCAAGAATAAACTTAAAAAAAGGGGCTCTCTCAAATAATTCATTATGACACACGTCTTTATGCAATTTAGAAATGAGGCCATTTAGTGGGACCATTTTTTCCAATCCATTGAAATGAGTAAATAGTATTTATCAGTATTTACTGTAATGTTCTTTGTACATTTTTTGCCGTTTTCCTTATTCGACAAGCAATAAAACTGTTTAGTGTGTTAATTTCTCCTTGTGAGGAATATTTATTTTACGATTAAATTAGTGGACTGTATTTTCTATTGATTTATTTAACAACTAATAACAAGATTTACAAATATATTAACGACTGTACTGTATGATTGCTGTGGCTAGACTCCTGTCTTACTAAACTACTTAACTTAAGCATAAGTGGTGCGAGCCGACCCCAACATCGTAGGGATGGACGCATAGATTGTGTGACATGTGTTAATATGGGTTTGCATAAAGAACGGGGTCGATAATAAAAAGTAAATATTTTCAAGATGAATTGAACAACAACCTCAGTTTGGTATAAATTGTCGTGTACAACGGAGCATTTATCACACTTATCGGTCGATAGTTACATTGTATTGAATTTAAAATATTATAAAAATTTTACAATACGAATTTTAATAAAGCGGAACTTGTAGACATGACTTTTGTTTTGGGCGAGTCGGACAGAAATTGTTTACTTGTCAATAGAATTTATCAACAAAGTTATCCTGAAAGAAGGATTCCTGATGTTGAAATGTTGAAAATTGGAATATAAAGAAAGTGAAAGAATGAAACGTGTTGCGAGCGAAGGAAATGAGTTTTCTGTAGTTCTGGCAACGGTTGAGAATCCCCATGTTAGTCAAAGAGAAGTGAGCTCATTAGTAAGAATAAGCAAACGGTCTGTAAGTCAAATCTTAAAAACAAATAAATTGCATGCATATCATATTCAAATGCACCAGGAATTCTCCGACGGGGATTTTCAAAAACGCTTACAATTTTGTAAAATGCCAAAGATAAAATGCAAGATGACGTCAACTTCTTCATTAATGGTATTCACTGATGAGCCATATTTTCATAAAAATGGATTTGTTGATAGGGGCAATTTCCATTATTATGCTTCGGAAAATCCTCACTTTTTTATGCAAGTTGATAACAAACACTAAAACGTTTGGGGAGGAATTATTGGAGAACATGTAACAGGGCCACATTCCTTTAATGGTACATTGATTTATCTTCATTTTTTGGAAAACTGTCTGCCACAATTATTGGTAAATCTCCGTAAAAGAATTCGAAATAGGATGTGGCTTCAGCAATATGGTGCTCCACCACATTATTTAAATGCAGTTAGAGACCACTTAAATAACACCTACTCTCATCAATGGATTGGAAGAAATGGAGCCACTAAATGGCCTGCTAGATCCCCAGATATTACAGAAATGAATTTCTTTTTATGGGGATACGTGAAGGAAATTGTTTATAGAATCACACCAACAGCAGTACAAAATATGAAGGAAAGAATAATAACTGCCTTTAGATCCATCACACCGGCAGTTTTAGGAACAAGGGGAACCTCATTTCAATAGCGCATACAGATGTGTGTCAATCAAAATGGGCAACATGTGGAACATTTGTTGTAATTTCTTCTATTGAGTTATTTGACGAAACCTCTTTTTTAAGTTTATTTTTGAATTTTGTATTTAATGCTCAATAAAACGAAATTCGTTGCAATTAGCCATAGGGAAGTACTTACAAACAATGTTCGTTTTTCACTTCTACATCACATCGTTGAAAAATATACAGAGTGTTTCATTTGAAAGGGTTGAGAAAATTCAATTTAAAAAGTTCTTAATTGAAAAATAATTTTTGGCCACCCTGTACTGTTTTAGGGAATGAAAATGATTGAAAAACATTAATTTGATGTCTCTTAATAGGTGATCACGTAAGTTTTTCTTAAAACCCACAATTGTGACAGTGGTGATTTTTTTAATATCCATTTGCAGATTGCATTATTTCAACAAAAAAATTCATTACATCCAAGTGGTTGGGAGATATTCAATGCTAATACAGGAATGAATAGAGCCTAGAAAGAGGCTTCAAAAATTGTACTGATATATACAGCATTCCATTTAAAGAATGTACTTGGTCCTGTAATTTCCTCTTGGCTCGTCCTGTATGTTCGAAAATAATTTCCAGTTGTAGACTTTTTTATCTAGTTTACTTGCAATTTTTTTTTAAATTTCTAACTATCGTAGAACTCGAGATATCGAGGTTCTACGCACTATTGCCCCACCCTATATACTCCCAATTCCCATACTCCGAATGTATCTACCATTCGGAAAATTAGGTTGTCTAGTGAATGTGAAACTACATTTCCTGCATTCTCGTATAGATCAGTTAAAGGAAATTTAGAGTAGATATCAATGTCGGTGGGATGTTAATATGATGGCAGACTACTGCTGGACATTGAGAAGAGATGCGAAAACGAAAGGAATAACATTAAAAAGAAAACCATTACGCAGATCATTTGAAGACAAAAGAGTACCACAGAAAAGAATAAATCAGGATAAATAAGAAGTCATGAACTGATTCGTTGAAACTGACATTGACATCGTATTCAGCGTATTATAAAAATTTTGAGTCTGTGGCTTCTAGTACATACACTGAATTTCAAGTTTCTGTACTCATACCAGCTTGCTTTACTTATTTTCCCCTATTTTAACATATTTAGCCCCCAACCCTTCAACGGTAGCTTCTCAAAATATAATCCAATTTCCAGATGTCGTTATAATACATACGCGTACCAAATTTCAAGTGAATATTTCAATTTTATTTTATCAACCCCTTTAATAATGGAGTAGGGGTGGTGGGGGTTGAAAAATAATACGAATAATCCGCGACCTTGGCTTCTAGTACAGACACCGAATTTCAAGTTTCTGTACTGTCACCAGCTTGCTTTACTTATTTTCCCCTATTTAACCCCCAACCCCTCAAAGGAATCATCTCAAAATATGATCTAGTTCCAAATGTCGTTATAATACATACGTATACCAAATTTCAAATGAATATATCAATTTTATGTTATCAACACCTTTAATAATGGAGTAGGGGTGGTGGGGGTGGGGGGGGGGGGGGGGTGTTGAAAAATAGCTTCTAGTACATACACTGAATTTCAAGTTTCTGTACTCATACCAGCTTGCTTTACTTATTTTCCACTATTTAACTCCTAACCCTTCGACGGAAGCTTTTCAAAATATAATCTAGTTCCAGATGTTGTTATGATACATACGTGTACCGAATTTCAAGTGAATATTTCAATTTCATTTTATCAACCCCTTTAATAATGGAGTAAGGGTGGTGGGTGTTGAAAAATAATATAAATAACCTGAGACCTTGGCTTCTAGTACATACACCGAATTTCAAGTTTTTGTACTCTTATCAGCTTGCTTTACTTATTTTCCCATATTTACCCGTATTTACCCCCAACCCTTCAACGGAATCATCTGAAAATATAATCTAGTTCCAGATGTCGATATAATACATACGTGTACCAAATTTCAAGTGAATATTTAAATTTTATTTTATCAACCCCTTTAATAGTGGAGTAGGGGTGGTGGGGGTTGAAAAATAATATAACTGATCTGAGACCTTGGCTTCTAGCACATACACCGAATTTCAAGTTTCTGTACTCTTACCAACTTGCTTTACTTATTTTCCCCTATTTACCCCTATTTAACCCCCAAAAATAATTTTTGAATTTTTTTTTACAATTACTGTACTTCCAATCCACTACGTGGATGTGGAAGTAATATGTCGAATACAGGGGAAATCATTGATTTATATTTTAAACTCTGTTCTGGCCAGTTTTAACTCGTTTTTCGTGGTTAACTAAACCTAATTTTGTAAAACTAACATTGGGATCGTGTTCAGCGGTCAAAAATATATGGGAGTATGTATGTGAAACCTCAGAAAATTGACAGAAATTGACTTGTGTTTTTGGAAAAAATTCAAATATACAGTGTGTTTCACTTAAAATGGTAACACACTAATAACTTTATTATTTTTCATTCAAAGCCACAAAAAGAAAAATCTTAACAACATGTATTGTATATTTTATATATTATGTTAATAAACTAATATGTTTCGAATTTTATTGTGACATCTATGTCTTTTTAACCGACTTTAAAATAATTCAAAATTAGGAGGTTTTCAATTCGATCCGTATGTATGTTCTTTGTTTCTACATAAATTTTCTGAGATGACTCAAGCGACTTTACGAAATCTATAGACTATGATTCAATGGTCTTTGCATATATTTTACATCAAGCTGTATCTAGTATAAGGTGAGCCAAAAACGAAAAGAAGCACTTTCCATTCGAGACTATTCGAAGTTGTGGCGAATGCGCGAGTTGGAGTTACTAATCAAGATATTTTAGGGGTAGTTGATACTGAATCTGATAGATGTTCATGATTCAAAATGGTGAATGCGATAGGGCTTCCATAATTACATCATTTTGTAGATTTGTATGAAACTGAGGGACTAAAAATGGCGAAAAGGTTTAGTTTAAAAAAAATTGAACCTCCTTTAAAAAAACGGTCTCTAAAAATTATGAAATAAAATTCCACCGTAATTCAGTGAATCCAACCTTATTACCTGATGTCAATTTTGAGGTCGGTGTAAAAATTAATAAATAACAAAATACAATTTTGAGTCCAACAGTTCCGATTTCCAAATTCGGACTGTTTACAACTAATTTTCGAATTTTATAAATCTTTAACTTTAATTTTGGTATCAGTTTCAGCACATCAAAAAACGTTAGTATTTATGGGTTGCCTTAAGGCAAAACCTTCTTTTAAAATAATTTTCGGTTGCCATTAAATTTTTGTTTATATAGGATAATGCAGTTTTTACTTCACTAAGAGGGTAGTACGTCATAGTAGGGGTTGAATAATTCAATCTTCGGTGATGTCGACATCATCACATACTCATAATTTAACACATAAATAAAATAAATTTGTTAGCCATTAAAAGCAGTATTTACCTTCCTATGCAAAATCAAATTTAAAAAATCTTGTGTATATACTTACCGGTAACATCCAAGCACAACTTTTGATTGTTAGAGATTGTAGAGTTTGTACTTTAAATTGTACTGGCGGGCACTGGCACTGATAAGATTAAATCAGATTTAGACGCATGAAGATATGGAGCTAATATATAAATGCATGTTTTGATTACAGTCCAGTAATTCTACATAAAAGTGTAAAAACGATGCTACCCCGAAACAGAAAATAGAACCGTGTAGAGGAAAAAATTCTAAGAAAGGTAGAGTTTTTTATCGTTCGAGCTGGTGTAAACCTAAACAATTAGACAAAGTAGAGAAAACGGTTTTTTGCAATAAAAAAAAGAACGAAGCATCCTACAAATAACAGTTAAATAAGAAAGTTGTGGGTAACGAAAAAACCTGCCAAATGCGACCAACGGAATAAAAATTCGTTATTTATTTTACGAGATAACCTAAAAATACCGTAAAAATCGCTTTTTTCTTCTTGCCTCTATTGAGTAAAAACAAAATTACTGAAATATTTCAAGAGAATTAGAAATACACGATTTATAGCGCAATTACAAAAAAAAATCGCTAAAGGTATTTACACAGAACTTCCCTCGTTATTTGCGCATGGCAGTCACTCTAAAAAAATAATAATTATGAAATGACATTGAGAATAATAATCGGAATATAGTTATTGCTATTATTACAAAGAAAATTTGATAAGTTTTGTTTAAAAAAATATACAGATTGCTCACCCAACAGCAAAAGTTCAAAACTAAATAGCAGGTGCCACATATGGCAGGCCTGCGCAAATACCTTTACAAATGTCCACCATGACTGAATTATTTCTTGGGATGACCACCCTGTACATTTTTCAATAAAAGTATAATAGGTGCATATGCCAGATATTATTGTCATCTGTCACATTTTCAATCCAACATTCACGTAATGGAGTGGAAGTATAGTGGTGGTTAAAAAATTTCATTTTTTTTTTAATTTTCAAAAGATGTTGATAAAATAATTTTCAAAATTTTTTCTTCTGAAATACGTTTAAAATGTCAAACGTAGAAATTTTTAATTTGAGCAAAAAGGAAAGTTTCCTTCTATTCTATAGTAGTGCTAAAAAAAGTTTAAAAATTAAACATTATATATTTTTTAAAATAGGTTTAGAATGCTATGAACTGAGAAAATTTTAAATTTGAGCAAATAAAAAAAATCGATCTATTTTAGTGGTAAAAACTTTTTGAAAAATGTTGGTGAAAAAAAATTCAAAATTATTTTTTCTGAAATACCCAGGTTTAGAATGTCATGAGACGTGAAACTTTTAAATTTGACCATTCTAGTGTTAAATTTTTTTCCAAACTGGTAACAAAATGTTGCAAATTTTTTTTTCCCCAAATTGGTTTGGAATATCATGAAACGTGGAAATTTTAAATTTGAGCAAAAAATTTTTTTCGTCTGTTCTATAGTTGTGATACATAAATGGATTAAAAATGTTTTCAAATTTTTTAAAAAATGTTTCAAAAACATTTTAAAATTTGTTTGAATAGTTTTAGAATGCCATCGAAACGTGGATAGTTAAAATCTGAACAAAGAAAAAAAAGCCTATCTTGGTAAATTTTTTTAAACATAGTAGGAAAAATTTCTAATTTTTTTAACGTGGAAATTTGAAATTTGAAGAAATAAAAAAAATTCCATCTATTTTCAAAAATGGTAAAAAAATTTTCAACTAAATTTTTTTTTGAATCAGGCTTGGAATGCCATGAAACGTGGAAATTTTCAATTTGAAGAAAGAAAAGAAATCATTTTAGTAGTAAAAAATTTTTCAAAAATATTGGTCAAAAAAATTTTCAATTTTGTTTTTTCTGAAATAGGCGTGTCATGAAACGTAGAAATTTTAAATTTGAGCAAACAAAAATTTTTTTTATCTCGGTAAAAATTTTTTCAAAAATGTTGGTGAAAAAAATTTTCAATTTTTTTTTCTGAAATAGGTTTAGCGCGTCATGAAACGTAGAAATTTTAAATTTGAGCAAAAATTTTTTTTTTATCTTGGTAAAAATTTTTTCAAAATGGTGAAAAAAATTTTCAAAATTTTTTTTTTTCTGAAATAGGTTTAGCGCGTCATGAAACGTGGAAATTTTAAATTTGAGCAAAAAAAATTTTTTTCACTATTTATTCCGTTTAGACGGTCCACCCTGTATATTTTCCAGTGAAAATTCTACCATTTCTTCGCTGCCAGTAGGGTCACCTACCAAATTTGACTGCTCTCCGTCAAGTAGTTTTTTAGTAAATGCACCAACAGACAGACAGACAGACAGACAGACAGACTGACGGAATTGAAAAACCTATATTTTCGAAATCTACGTGTTCTGAAACGTCAGAATCCGAAAAAATCTCGGAGGGTGATTTTTTCTCGAATACAATACTTCCCTTCGGTATGCGAGGGAAGTAAAACCTAAATCGGCCATTGCTCACGATTGGAATGGCCTAGAGAATCAAACCTGGGCTTAAATTCTACATAAGGGATAGTACTAGCATGTACTTTAATATAGAAATATTTTTAGTCACTATGTAACCTCAAAAGGAGGAATTATTATAGTAACGTTCTTAGGTTATGTTTTGCGATGTATCTCTTTGAATTGAGTAATTATAAATTCAGCGTATAGTAATCGATGGTACACTTTTTCACAGATTGTTTAAAAAATGAGGATCCTACGACCTCCAATAGATTCGTCAGATACTCCTGCGCCTTTTGTACTTAGTCGGCGAGCCCCTCTTTGGATTACAAACTAAAAATATGCTTTCTCCCTGGGACGGCAGTATCCAAAGTTTTATATAGTTCTTTTACTATTGTGAGGATAATAAAAAATGAATTATTTCGGACCAAAGAGATCGTAGGATCCTCATCTTTTAAACGATTTGTGAAAAAGTGTATACCGTCGATTACTATACGCGGAATTTATAATCACTCAATTCAAAGAGATACTTCGCAAAAACATAACCAAAACACGTTACGATATTAATTCGCCTTTTTGAGGTTACATAGTAACTAAAAATATTTCTATATTAAGTTACATAATAGTACCATCTCTTATGAAGAATTTAAGCTCAGGTTTGATTCTCTAGGCCATCCCAGTCGTGAGCAATAGCCGATTTACGAAAAATTTTTCTTTTCGTAATTGCGCTGTAAATTGTGTATTTCTAATTTTCTTGAAATTTTTCCATAATGCACTTTTTTTACTCAACATTTTTATCCAACAAGGAATAATTTAAATCAAAATTGTAATAGGTAAACACAGCAAGAACAAAAAAAGCGATTTTTGATCGTATTTTTAGGTTATCTCGGAAAATAAATAACGAATCTTTATTCTGGCTGTCGCATATGATAGGTTTTTTTTTATTACGTACAACTTTCTTATCTAAATGTTATTTGTAGGATGGTTCGTTTTTTTTTAAATTACAGAAAACCGTTTTTTCTACTTTGTCTAATTTTTTGGTTATGTTCTTCACCAGCTAGAACGATGAAGGAAACGCCACCTTTTTAGAATTTTTTCCTCTACACGACCCTATTTTTTTGGAAATTTCCGTTCACTTTATTAGTGATTGAATTCTGAACAACTTTCAAAATGTCCATTCGTTTGTCTGTCTGCCTCTCTCTCTTCGTGGCGTTTTTTTTGTAAGCATGATAACTGACAAAATCGATCAGTAAATAAAAAAGTTATTCATGATTAAATTTAAAAAAAAATAATTTTTTTTATATTTTGTAATTCAGCAAAAAATGTCTAAAATGAAAAGAAATCCATTTCTCTAGGGAAGGCTGATAAAGAAATTTAAAGAAAAAAAGCATAAAAAATAATTAGAGAAAATTGTAAAATCTACATTCGAATATTTTTACGTTGCAATATCGGCTACACATAAATTTCAATAATGTTTATAAACTTAAAAATAATAAGTTTGTCACAAATGCGATAAGATTATAGACCAAACTTGGAGGCTTAATTCATATCGTAGTAGACGAGGCAAAAGTCACTCGCTAATATAAACTAATGTTATTATACCCTTCGCAATTACAAGACGAAGAGTATATTGCATTTTTAAAACCTTTAATATCGTTCTTAGGGAAACCATTGTCATATCCCTGTGGTGGTGATGGAATTCTCAACAAATTTCAAAATGTCTACGTTTGTTCGTCTGTCTGTCTGTCCGTCACGCTTCTTATAAGCACGTTATCTCAAGAAGGAAAAGTCCGATTGGGTTGAAATTTGAACAATATATTTTACGTTATCTAAAGGAAGAATATTATTGTTTTTGAACAAAATGGATCAGGAAATAAAAAAGCTAATAATTATTTAATTTTTTTTTTAATTATATGTTTCGTCTTGTAATGGAACACAAACTTAAAATTACTCACAAATTTCTCATATTTTTGTATGTAAAATCACCCCTAGAAATTCGTATCTGTATACAAGTGTAGTAAATCGGCGAAGAGTATAATGGTTAGTTTGTTAATAACATACATTCATTTATATGGACTTAGGTTTCTTAATTAATACTAATTTATCAAAAGCTGAATTTATTTGTTATGTTGTACTTTAAAATAGCTCAGTTAGAATTAAATCAGAGCCCAGATAGACATTGTTTTTAGCGTGTCATTTGTATATTATTCTCGGAAATAGAGTCTTTAAAGGTCCTGATAATGTGAAACTGTTCGGTATATCGTTGATTCAGCTATAATACACTTTTAGCAGTGCCTTCTGAATAGGCAGTGCTACTTTCGATCAATTTCTGACCCTTCTTAATATTCAGGGTGTGTGTGGAAAACTATTACTCAAATGTCAAAGCTAATTTATTATTTCGTAATGGATGTAGGAATAAATGATTTTTTCGTAGATTTGATATATGCTTAGTATAAATTGACATATATTTTTTTAAATCTATTTAAAAGAACCTTTTTATTCCTTTCACTGGAGTTTAAACTTCAGTACGGAATATGCGGAGTTTATTTAAACGTTTAAATCGGAATTTTACGAAGAAATACCCACATCACTGATTTTTGTAACAGTTCAATGCTGCCTCGAATTAGTCAGTCATGTGAAAATTCCACAAAAGTGTTTGGTAATTTTACATACGGTAATTCGACAGTTTGAATAATATTGATATGTCCGATAACTGCAATTGTAGGTCAAAAACTCGTCCGTCCTTGCCACTTGTTAGTCCTAATTTGGTATAATTCCGGGCTGATTCTTTTAATATCAAAGATGAATAACTCTGTGATAACAGAGCAAACATTTGTTTTTTTTTTGTCATTTGCCTGTTAGGCGCACAACCTCACCATATCGGATAATTATGTTGCGGTTGTGAAGTAAGCATACATGGCTCTCACCATGAAGGCCCGAATCCAATTACTGGTCACGGTACTAGGATCTATTTGGAAAAGAGATTAACCCTAGTGGGTATGTGTATGTTATCACAGAAAAATTAAGCATTTAATAAAGAAATCATAAAGGTATACTTATTCAACACTATGGTTTTTGATTTTTTTCATACCTCATTTTATTTTGCTGTAAAATCCATATAGAATTATAGTAAAGACTAAATACACTGCTGGCCACTCGAACTTACACAAAGAGACTTTTAGGCAAAATTTAAAGTTCAATGTTTTCAACAGGAATGCAAATTTTTGAACGCGGCTTGCAAATTTTAAGAGCTAGTTTTTTTCGGATTAAGCTGCATGATGTATATTTATCGTAGGACCATAAGTTTATTATATACGGGGTGATCAATGAAGTCATGCAAAAAATCAAAAAGTTTGTATGAGTGAAATTTCCGCAAAAAATTTTTTTGGTCGTTGCAATATGGTTCCTTACTAAGGTAACATCAATATCTCTAGACGGTTTTGTCAGTTTTTGGATTAAGGCCCTTAGGCCTTGTACACACTACTCAACATAAAATTTGGATACCGAAATCTTTAAAATGCTATAACTTGACATTGAATTGACGGTTCTTGATGATTTTTGCGGATGTGGAATCCTTATTTCACGTAGATTTTCTATGGTCTAAGCATTTTATTTGAGGGTTGAAATTTACACATTATACCGGGTCGATAATAAACAAAAACGTAGCGACAAGAACAAGTTTATTACATTAAATTCTACAATATACAACATTGCTTAACAACGACCAAAAGTCAATTCTTAAAAAAATTATAATTCTAATTCTGGTAATTTTTAATAACTGAAAAAAAATTTAACTAAAAAATTAAAAATTAATTTAATTTAAACTTAAATTAAAATTACCTAATTAAAATTAGGTACATTAATTAAAAAAAAAGAGAATCTAATATTTTGTTGGTCCTCCTGCTCGGAATATTACTTCCCGACATCGATTTGGTAGAGTATCCACAAGATTATTTATAAAATCTTGTGGAATTTTCTCCCATTCTTCACGAATGGCCTCACTGAGCGTTTCTAAGGTTTCAGGGGGTACATCAAGAGATCTTACTTTAAGTTTTAAATAAGACCAAACGTGTTCGATGACATTAAGAACCGGAGACTTTGCAGGCCAGTCCATCCTATTGATGTTTTGTGCTTGCAAAAACTCTGTGATCCTTCGCGCTCTGTGAGGTCGAGCGTTGTCATCCACCAATAGAATTTCTGGGCCGTAATGTCGAGCAAAAGGAACAACAATAGGTTCCAAAATTTCCTCCTGATAAACAGTAGCATTAATGGTTTGGTTGGTAATGAATAGCTGGGTTTTACCATTTCTTATGATACCTCCCCACACTGTAACACCTCCGCCACCAAATGCTTCTTGAGGGGCCATATTTTCCTCCAAATATCGCTGATTTGGCCTTCTCCAAACTAACATTCGGCCATCGGAGTGAAACAAATTAAATCTTGTTTCGTCAGTAAATAAACAATGGCTCCACTCTGCATTACCCCAATTCGCATGCCGATTTGCCCATGCCCGCCTATTCGCTCTATGGCGTTGTAATAACCGCACACATTTTGCTCTGCGACGGGCTCTATAATTTAAAATGTTTGGCATTATGTTACGTTTAAAAAAAAAATCTCACCTCAAGTTGTTTTTATTTAATGTTCTTCTCACTGCTCTGTCCGAAACTCTCACCCCAGTTTGTTGTCTTAAAGAGTCATTTAGTTTTCTAGAGTTCTTTGTTCTATTCCGCATAGTTTCTCTCATTAAAATTCTTTCTTTGGTTTATTTTTTTTGTATGTCCACCCCCATGCCCATAATTATGATCACCAGTAGTTTCGACGCGGCGCGCGGCGGTTCAAATTATAAATTGTCTTTCGGCTGACGTTGTAAATGTGCGCAACTTGCTGTTTTGACATTTCTTCGTTGAGAAGTCGAATACAATTTTCCCTTTCTGCCGTGGTTAAACGCCTCATATTAATTAATTTTTACAAAATTATAACATTGAAATATGTCAGATTATTTCTAAAATAATGTAAACAGTTTTTAATTCCATAGCAACAAATTTGTTTTTCCAATGCCTACTTTGAAATTGACGCGTCGCGTAGAAATTAAACCCGATCATAATTATGGGCATGGGGGTGGACAAAGAACTCTGTAAAACTGAATGATTCTTTGAGCCAACAAACTGGGGTGTGAGTTTCGGACAGAACAGTGAGAAGAACATTAAATAAAAACAACTTGAGGTGAGAATTTATTTTTACAAAAACTTAAGTAATGCCAAACTTTAGAGCGCGTCGTACCCTACGTTTTTGTTTATTATCGACCCGGTATAATGTGTAAATTTCAACCCTCAAATAAAATGCTTGGACCATAGAAAATCTACGTGAAATAAGGATTCCAAATCCGCAAAAATCATTAAGAACCGCCAATCCAATGTCAAGTTATAGCATTTTAAAGATTTCGGTATCCAAATTTTATGTTGAGTAGTGTGTACAAGGCCTAAGGGCCTTAATCCAAAAACTGACAAAACCGTCTAGAGATATTGATGTTACCTTAGTAAGGAACCATATTGCAACGACCAAAAAAATTTTTTGCGGAAATTTCACTCATACAAACTTTTTGATTTTTTGCATGACTTCATTGATCACCCCGTATATAATAAACTTATGGTCCTACGATAAATATACGTCATGCAGCTTAATACAAAAAAAACTAGCTCTTAAAATTTGCAAGCCGCGTTCAAAAATTTGCATTCCTGTTGAAAACATTGAACTTTAAATTTTGCCTAAAAGTCTCTTTGTGTAAGTTCGAGTGGCCAGCAGTTTAGAAACAGCTGAATGAAGAAGAGCAAATCTCAGTAGAAGATATGTGTAGAAAATATGCAGATATATTTCATTTACGAGACGATATAGGCGAGCGGTGCACCCCTAAAATGATGAATAAAAAAATCTCAGAACCTCCCAAATAATGTTGCCGGATTGAGACCGATTGGAATAGATTAGTTACATTTTAGGGAACAAAAAACCTAAATAACATTTTTTGTCCGAGTGGCCGGTAATTTGTTATTAGCAATGAAATTGCATGTAAAAAATCCATTTGAAAACACATTTTCTAAGTTAATTGTGCCAATATAAACACATTTTGTCTCTGTTTTCGAGAAATGCACTGTTTTTGAGTTATAGGCGATTTAAGGTCCAAAAATGGCCAAAAGTCGACAACTTTAGAAACTCATATCTCGGCTTCTACTGAACTTTTTTTATGTTTTGGATCTCAAAATGATCGTTAATACTTACACTTAAACATACTATTTTTTGGATTAAATCAACTATTCATTTTCATCTTGAAATTTATCGTGGAAATATCGCAGTTTATTTCTTGCTTGCGCAGAATAGGTGAAATACACAGGTGGCGAAGAACTCATCTGATAATTTCTTTTTTGATATATTAAAACATATGTAATAAAATCAAGATGAAATGAGATAAAGAAATGAAGATGAAATTTACATGAGTTGAATTGTAAAACTACTATTACCCACGAAATTATTGCAGCTTCTTCAATTGATCTCTAGTGCAGACTGCTTCTGTGTTTAAACAAGGTAAAACAAATGAGTAACGTGGGATGCGCGCGCGATTTTAATTACGTCTTAGATTAAGCGGCTTTTTCTCGCCGGATAACTAAAAAATTAACGATTTCAGAAAAAATGTTTCAAACGATAGTAGTCTATTTTTAGTCAGACGATCCGAATTTGCAATAAAAATTAGGGGCTCCCATTTAAAAAACCGAATGTGATCTTGAATGACGTACGCACGAAGAGCGTACAGAGTCCTGCCGGCATGCGGCAGTACGAAAACAACTCATCTAAGTAAGCTAGAAATCGCTAAATATTAGGATTATGAGACGAATTTGTACATTTTCCAGAAGTCAATGACATGCTCTGAGAGTGCATTTTTATCCGAGGGCGCTATCTTTATTAGTTCCAAAGTTATGCGTGCTGGAACTTGTCAGGCATTTATTCTTAAATGATGAAGCCAGGCATGTGTACTTCCACGCTGGCAACGGTTTTTGAACGGAAATATAACCATTCGTGGAGTATATCGCAATTTGATGAAGAGTCGAATACCGCCCGGTGTCTTCTGGGAGTAATACAAAAAATTTCAGCCTAGAAGACAAAACGTATTTTTCATTGAACATTTGTTTTCATTTTCTCTCCCAGTTTTAGATTAAAAAAGAAATTGAATATAATATTTTTTACTTTATTTTATTTCCAAATAAAATACAATTTATTTTTTTAACAAAGATATTTATATTTTTGCATTATAGGTACATTTATTTAAATCACTTACAATATGCTCCAGAATTCATTTATTACACAACTAAAAATATCTTTCTGTACTTTTGGCGCACAATTTACGATTTAAGTGAGTCCTGCCAGCAGGAGAAATTTCTAAGTGAAGCATCTAAAATATTCAGAGATATGTAGGCGGGCTAGACAAATCGAATAGAGTAAACCGTAGTTCTGTATCTCGTTTCGTTTTCGAGATAAAGCCTCGGGAAGCAATAAAAAAAAATCGATTTTCACCTTCCGGTGACTTCGAGCGGCCATCTCGAAAACCAAGGCACGCCTCCACCTCAAATTGCACCAAACGATTTCTTACATCTTTCTACGTACCCCTGAATTTTTTCAGATTTTTGTTAACTTTTGTTTGGCAGAAATGACCCTCGAAGCTGGGCCGTATCGCTCGAGGCGAAATCCTCGGACTTCTCACTTTGGCGGTCGATATCTTACTTACAGTGCACCGGAAGAATATCGTGCCCCACATCATTGGATTGGAAATTTAATTTGCAATCGATCTAATGTAAGAAAGAGGGGTCATTTTTGTCTAGAAAAAGTTACAGCGATTTATGCGAACAGATATCGAAATCGCTTAAATTATGGGTTTTTTGAGGTTATGGCAAAATCCTGATGTGATGGAGTTAAACAGACCTCGGGTTCGAATTCAGCGACCCCAAAAACATATAGTGAACATGGCCAGATCCCCAGGCCAAAGAGATTTTTTTTTGTGTGGGTGTGTTATCAGTACGTATGATATTATTTGAAGTTTTGATATTTTTTACCTTTAGGAAAGTACTGTGAACGGTAGTGAAGTGACTTGGAAGAAGGTAATTTCAAATATAAGAGAATGTAGTATATTTTGCTGTAAAGTCATTACAAAACATAGTCACCTCAACATCAATCTGCAGCTACATAAAGAAAAATAATTACGGGTCCCCTTAATATACAAATTCATAGATTACTAAATTATCAGTTTTATTAAATAGAAATCAAAATAAGTGGCTTTGTTTTATACATGAACAATTTAATGAATGAGATATACTTCACAATCACTTTGGAATAAAAGAAACACAAACCATTTGTGTCGTAAGAGTTGCAAAAACGCAGTAGGTTTTGTTTTGTTGACGTTCAAAACAAAAAATGATAGCTTAAACAGTAGAACGCAGTGTGTTGTGTGTTGTCGGGGGAAGTGTGTTATTCCAAGTTTCGTAAATATTTAATAGATTTGCACAATAATCTTAGTTTTAATGTGTAATATTGTGTTTTGTGGGTGTTATGTTTTGTTGAAGAAGCTGAGTTTGTATAGGTATACCTAAGTAGGAAATCTAAGGTTAGTAGATATTTACGTTAATTTATTTCCTTAAAAATGAATTATTATTTGTTTGCTTATAACTGTATTGAAACATATTCTTTATAGGATTTTGCAAACAGCAGAAAAATAACTATCTATAACTAAAATCAAAACTATGTGTAAAAATATTAATGAAATCTTTGCATTCTTTCGATAACCTGAATTCTGGTTATGCTAGCAAATTAAAATCCTAAAATGAATTTGTCTAATTTCTTATTTGACAATTCTCATTCTAACACTAGCATCCACACAGTCCCCTACGGCCATGCAGATTAAACTAGTATCTACATAACCCCCTAAGATGATGAAGAATCAGTTAAAAATGAGAACAAAGGCCTAAAATGAATTTATTTATCTACCTTGTCTTTAAAAAGTTTTTCATTCTAATGGATTACATTTTCATGAAATCTAACATTCTGTTTCTTGGAAATGCTTAGCCTTTGAAACGTTTTTCGCCCTTATTCTGGAGCTCATCAGAAAGACATAAAGCCACTCATAAAGATGTTTCATGCAAAACCAAGACAATTTCTATGAATAAGTGTAAAATAATTATATTGACTGATAAAAACAACCTCACCTATCTATTAGCTAACTAGTATTGGAGCCTATATACTCTATGCATGTTTAAAAATGAATTATTATTTGTTTGCTTATAACTGTATTGAAACATATTCTTTATAGGATTTTGCAAACAGCAGAAAAATAACTATCTATAACTAAAATCAAAACTATGTGTAAAAATATTAATGAAATCTTTGCATTCTTTCGATAACCTGAATTCTGGTTATGCTAGCAAATTAAAATCCTAAAATGAATTTGTCTAATTTCTTATTTGACAATTCTCATTCTAACACTAGCATCCACACAGTCCCCTACGGCCATGCAGATTAAACTAGTATCTACATAACCCCCTACGATCATGAAGATTCAGTTAAAAATGAGAACAAAGGCCTAAAATGAATTTATTTATCTACCTTGTCTTTAAAAAGTTTTTCATTCTAATGGATTACATTTTCATGAAATCTATCATTCTGTTTCTTGGAAATGCTTAGCCTTTGAAACGTTTTTCGCCCTTATTCTGCAGCTCATCAGAAAGACATAAAGCCACTCATAAAGATGTTTCATGCAAAACCAAGACAATTTCTATGAATAAGTGTAAAATAATTATATTGACTGATAAAAACAACCTCACCTATCTATTAGCTAACTAGTATTGGAGCCTATATACTCTATGCATGTTTAAAAATGAATTATTATTTGTTTGCTTATAACTGTATTGAAACATATTCTTTATAGGATTTCGCAAACAGCAGAAAAATAACTATCTATAACTAAAATCAAAACTATGTGTAAAAATATTAATGAAATCTTTGCATTCTTTCGATAACCTGAATTCTGGTTATGCTAGCAAATTAAAATCGTAAAATGAATTTGTCTAATTTCTTATTTGACAATTCTCATTCTAACACTAGCATCCACACAGTCCCCTACGGCCATGCAGATTAAACTAGTATCTACATAACCCCCTACGATCATGATCACCGCATAGTGAAGTTTTTGACGCCTGCAGTTGGTGATTGTATATTTATTAAATATTTTTGGAATAATTTTCAACATTTTTGAAATTTCCAATTGACCATTAGAAGCGGCCAGGTTTCAAGTATACGTGTGCAACAAATCAATTTAATAGCTTACATAGTTGAATTAAGACAGCAATAAGTGTTATGAATTACGTAGTTTTTCGAATTGAAGTTCAACCTGCTTTATGGGCCCTTTTCAAAGTTCGGTCAGACTAAAATAAGTTGTGAATTCCCATCTCCTATGCGCTGAAATGTCCTTTACAAGATGGTATAGGTTTCATTTAGTTATACGTTGGTATCACCTCCCCTTAGAAAACAGCGAGTTAGAGGAGCGATTTTACTCCACTAAATGTCATGTACGAATTTGCTAAGGGATATTCACATGTTCATTGTTACTTTAAAAACGCAATATAGAAAACTTAATCGAAATGCTTGAAAATAAAAAGCATTTCTCTTCCGTTAAATTTTGTTTAATCTATAAATTAATCACAAAAATGAATACATATATCACATCTTCTATTATTATAAAAAAATAGTTCATTTAAAATTAACGTATACCAAATTTCAAGTGAATATCTCAGTCTTTTTATCAACCCCTTTAATAATGGATTGGAGGGGTGGTGGGGGATGGAAAATATTATAAAAAGTTTTGAGGCCTTGGCTTCTAGTACATACACCAAATTTCAAGTTTCTGTACTCTTACTAGCTTGCTTTAATCATTTCCCCCCATTTACCCCCCAACCCTTCACCGGATATGTTCAAAAATCTATCCAGTTCCAGATCTCGTTATAATATATACGTGTACAAAATTTCAGGTCAATATCTTAAACCGTTCCGGAGAAAACGTGAGGACAAAAAAAAAAGTTACAGACAGACAGACCGACCGACAGACAGAAAAATTGTTTCTCTCAATTTTAAAATCTCGACGTTCCATGACATTCTAAACCTATTTCAAGAAAAGAAAATTTGAAATTTTTTTACGATTACTATACTACCAATCCACGTGGATGTGGAAGTAAAATGAGACCTTGGTTTCTAATATGTACACCAAATCCCAAGTTTCTGGACTTTTACCAGCTTGCTTTACTTATTTTTCAATATTCATTCCTATTTACCTCCCAACCCTTCACCGGGGTAAACTAAAAATTATCTAGTCAAACAGGTAACATCATTGTATCAATCTTGATGATCTGACCTAAGCGCTTGTCGAGATGTACATCTGCACTTCTCCCGACAAGTTTTTAGATCAGGTCATCAATATTGATAAAATTATGTTGTTTGATTCGACAATTTTTAACTTATATTTTTTTGTTAATATTCACTTATCCACACTGGGTCCACTTGTTGGCCGCGGCCCCGCCCCAGTCAAATAAAAAAAATATTTTCTCTGTTATAGTACGTAACTATCTGTACGCAGATATACAGTTCATCATGTCTTTTTGTGCATAGGCACTTTTTTGTAATGATTATTAAAAATGTTCATTTGATTGTGATTAGTCTATTTGACCAGAACAAATAGATATAAGAATCCCTGTACCGGAATGCCTTCACGATCTCTACTTCATGTCTGAGTTAGAGCGGCCAAGAAAATTTATTATGTTCGGATACCTCCACGAATAAAAAATGCGAGCATTTACTCTCTTAAACCGTTTAGGAATTCATTCTTCCCCAGTCCCGATTATGTGAGATGTGAACGTCCCGCCACGTTCCTATTCCTAGTACGTCCCCTTCCTATCCAGTTCCTTATTAACCATGTTACAGCTCAATCAACTTGAAATGACTCTTGTACTTATTTCTCATGCGAATCTCGTTCCAAGTCAGGAACAGAGATTGAATCAGAAGCAGCAGGAATAACAGGAGTGTAGCAAGAGGCGCAAGCCGAAAAGTCAGCGGCGTGTTCTGCAGTAATTTCATTATCTTAATTTCTCCCTGATTATTCTTTTCTATAGCTTAAGTTTAACGTTTATTAATTAATGTTTCATCTTATTATATAGCGACAACAATAGTTATGGTGGATGCAGTATACCGTGGAAAAATTAGTGAGTGAAAGACAAAAGACTTCTACGATTTTTATTCTAATTGTACAAGCCGCCGGGGTAAGTATAACAAGCAGGACACTTTTTTATTTTTCAAAATGGATACCAAGTATCAATACAGTTGGTATCAATTTTGAAAGAAGTAAAGATAAAGGTGGGCGGCAATCTTTTTATTTGAAATTTTTTGAAGTGAAACTTCTATAGCGTAAACCCGTTTGACAGTGTCGCAAAATCGGTAATTGCTGGAGTCGGAGATATTATGTAGTGAGGGTACCCTTAAGTGGCTTTATGCTAGCATCATGTGTATACGCAGAATGATATTTGTGTATGTGCGTAAACATTATAAGAGAAAGGAGTTTTTATGTTTGAATACAAATTGTTGTATTTAATATCTCTTGATAGTTTTTGTGTTCACGGGCAAGTGTTTGGAATCAAGTGTTTCATTATGTCCGAATTAAATAACAATAGAAAAGTATCTGAAGATGGGATAGATGTAGTTGACTAGAGTCAGGTGTAAACATACCGCAGAACGCTCCCAAAGAAAACTCGAAAAGAACCGATTAAAACTCAGTTAAACTCGATGAAACTTAAGTGGTCTGTAGGTCAAAAAATTCTGCGTACTTTACGCAGTTTGAGGTGTCATAATAGAACAAAGTTCATTGAAATTAATATTTGTAAATTACTAGTAATTTAAAAAAAAATAATCTACTAAAAGAAACAAACACGTGCAACTGGACCGACGCAGTACTAGGTATCAAGTGGGTCATAAATTATCGTGCAACAACAAACGATAGGGTCGCAGCAGTGACGGATATATGAAGTGAAGTGTAAGAAATCCGCCCAAGAAAAAAAAAATAGCAATCACGTACCAGGCGATTACAGAAAGCAAAGCTATATTAATTTAATTTATTAACTTAATTTATTAATTCAAAACCTAATTACTTCCACATCCACGTAGTAGACTGGAAATATAGTACTATAGTATAGTAGTATAGAAATATTCTCTCAAGTCCTTTTCTCCTTTGCGCCATGCTGTAAAAAGTCCTTTTACCGTGATACAGATAATAATAAATCTCTTACAGCAGGTTTACTCTGGAAAAGCAGATAAAATGGACACACTAATGCAGGACGTTAAAATGAGAACACACCAATTACTGGTACAAAAGTCGACTGTGAAGAGAATTGCGTATTGAATTTCTTAAAATTAAAAATGTATTAAACATAAGGCAGGTCCTACAACAGGGAGGTTTCGAGTGGCAGCTGTCACGTGGTTCATATATTGGGCTTATTAAGAATACAAAAATATTTCTCAGGTCAATGTAGTTGGGGACTGCTTGATATACAGAGCGTCGCAAATGTCCACCTAGTTTTCTTTTCGATTTTTTGCAGATTTTACGTTTTACTTTGCTTTACCTTGGCAGATCAGCTAGAGGGTATTTCAAAGGTTCTCTGGGGGCTCCTCCTTGCACCTCCACTATAAATGGCTATTTACCCGTGGAACGGTTAATAGATAAAAGCTTCTTACACCAAGCTAATGTAGGTCTTGGCAAGCAGGCGGAATGGACGCACTGATGCAGGACATTGAAACGAAAACACAAATTTATGGGAAACATGAAACCATATCTGGATTCAAGCGGACAGTAAGAGGTGCAGATTCAGATACAGAAGAAACAGAAGACTCAGAAGAAGAATAAATAAGGAGATGATGATAGAGGGAAACTTAGAGGAAGCATGGAAACTTAAAAGAAGTATCCCACAAACACCTACACTTCCCATCTTATATTCCTACCCCATGAGCCGTGTGCCTCTCTCTGCTGACAACACGCATGTCTCATATCCAATCCGTTGTATGTAGCAGGTCCGGCGGTATATACGTAAAGAATCCTGACTGGAAGTGGCAGCAATGCCTGCCATACGCTTGCTAATAAATTAGTCAAAAGTATCTGAAGATGGAATCTAATCGTCTAAAAAGCATGTCTTGAAAATGGTACTTTGTCTGGACTTATCGTAGAAACAGCTGTCGGTGGTGCTCATCCTATAAATTCAACTGGTGACAGTTTAGCAATATCAGGAACTAGTAACCAGCTCATGATGAATGTAAATGAACTCAGCATTCATTATAGCAATTTTAACTGTAATAAAAATACAATATTGGAGAATTAAATATACTTTTGTAACCTCATTAAAAAATAAATAAAAACACAAAAATGTAACAAACTTTCTTAACTTTAATATAACTTAGTAATATAATAAAATCATAAATTGTTTATTTTCCCAAGAAAGAGACATCCGATAGGGAACTCTTTATTATTTTTGATAAAAACTTTTTTTCTTTGTGCGCATGTTTAAAAAAATTATAAAAGTACCTAAGTAGAATCATAACAAGACTATTGCTATAAATTTTCATTGAATAATTTAAGTGGTTTGCAAAATAACTAGATTTAAATTTAAAAATTATGTTAATCTTCCTATATCGTAGTGTTAAATATAGCTATTTTGCAAACCACTGAAATTATTGAGTGAAAATTCATAGTATTAGTCCTGTTATGGTTCCGCTTAGGTACTCTTATAATAATATGTTTTTTTAATACACGTACTAAGAAAAAAATGTTATGGGCAAAAATAATAAATATTTCCCTATCGGATGTCTCTTTCTAGGGAATGGCCACTTTAAAAATCAGTTTCTTGAATTTTTAAAGAACTGAATAAGTTAACGTTCTCTTTATTAATATTATACATGTCCAACATACTCGATATCCAATTCAGTCATTATAGCATATTTTAGAGTAGGTGATTTTCGTCCAAAAATTATCTTAGAGCACATTTTAAAAAGTGACATTTTTTCCGAACATGCATCATTAACATAAATATCAATATTACATATTCACACTGCTGTTAGCGTAATTTTGTCTAAATGTCTTGAATTTAAAGTTAAGTAGCTTCAAAATTATAATAAAAATATTGAAATGCCCACCCCTTCAACGGAGTCATATTTAAATATAATCTAGTTCCAGATGTCGTTATAATACACACGTGTACCAAAGTGAATATCTCAGTTTTATTTTATCAACCCCTTTAGTTTATTAATAACGATAATATAATAAGTTTTGTCCACGACTAGTAAATAATGTACTCATTATGTATGTGTTTTCTCAAGGATAATGCTATCCATTATTCCTTGCAGTGCATAATGATTTCGTTATTCACTGATTGCAGTGAATAATAAGGACAGTCAGTTGTTTATAAGAAATGACATTAGTGACTTTTTACTAAAAATTTAAAATGTCAAAATTGCAGCAACCAAAAAACAAGTGTTGTTTTTCTAAGTTTTCTAGGAAGCACTCAAATAGTACATGCAGAAGAGGTACTTTAATGAACAGTCAAAAGCTACATTAGTAAGTTTTTTTCAAAGCATCATCTATTAGCAACACGCGGCAATCCTCATTGTTTTTGAAACCATTTAGCTATGTGTCTACAAACTGTATTATTTTATTAGTAAGCCATGCCACTGTGTCAAAGCGTATTCTGTAATTAATTTGAAACGTCAAAATTTGTGCGATTTCAACGCCAACGTTATTTTCAATAATTTTACATATTAGGGACTCAAGACGAATAATATAATTAAATAAATTGATACTGACAGTGAAAATGAGATTTCTTTGACACCGTCAGAGATAAAGGAAGCTGCAAAAATCGTCTCATTAAACTTGTTACCCGAAAAATCGGAAAATTATATATAGTGACTTATGAATCTCTCTTAAATAGGAGAAATTAAATGAAGATGAATTGATTAAATATTAAATACTTATTTATTAGTCGTGGACAAAGTATAGTATTCTACTCGCATATAATGGCTATTATTCACTCTGGTGATTTATTTAAACTTCACCATCGTGAATAATAGCCATCATTATATGCTCGTTGAATAATATACTATTATAACATTGACATTTAACTATTAATTAATAATAATGATCCTCATATGTTCTGTAACCATGACTACGAATATTTTCATCATCTAGTTATGCTTTAGGTAAGTTCTCAAACATGTTTCATGCCCCCCTTAGGGGAGGTCTTGTTTCAACAATGTAATCTTCTAATTTGCGAGCCGGCCTGGTGGTTGTCACTTCTACTTGGTATGTCATTTGACTTTCTTGGACTCTTCGTCTAGACGTTCTCGTCCTAGGGTAGTTCTTAATGCATTGTCAGTCATTCGACCTATTTCATAACTTGTTTGCCGTGGCTCAGATTTTATTTGGAATCGGGTTTGTCTTGGTATGGATTCAATGTGAGTGTAGTTGTTCTTGTTGTAATTCTCATTGCTAAATCTAATCTCCCTGTTTCTTAAATGAGTTTTATTTCTTCTGTACACTGCACCATCCTGTCTTTACCCAAAATGAATTGGGGTTGTCATTGTTTCTTATAATTTTTGCGTGTGTCCAGCTTTTCTTTACTTTCTGAATCATAACCTCTGTTTTTAAATCTGTTTGTTTCTTAGGTGTTGCTGTAATACATACTTTGTTTTTGTTGCCTTGTATTTAAGGTTTTTGTTATATTCTCTTCATAGGGAACCACTAATTTCTTTGGAGTTACTGGCAGATTACTTCTGATTGGCCGGCAAAATAAAATTTGTCCAGGTGATGGCGAATCAGACTTAGGGGTGCTATTGTAATCATACCAGTTTCTATAGATCTTCATGTGGTGATTTTATTATTAGATTCTTTATAGTTAGCACATGTCTTTCTATTAATCCGTTTGATTTGGGGTTATAAGGACTACTTGTTTTGTGGTTAATTTCTTCAATTTAAAAAAAACTGTAGAATTTCTTGAGAGCCAAAGGGTGGTCCATTAACAGACATTGAGCAGGGCTTCCAAACATACAAGTAAACAATTTTAGGATGGCCGATAGCCGTGCAGAGAGAGAAGAAATATCGGCGCTATTGGGTAGAGAGAAGTTTCTTAACTATGAGTGCGGTACAGTCGGGGAAGAAGTTTCGGTAAAAGGTGCTCTCTACCGAGAATCCCGGTATGTCACAAATCAATTGGTATTTTCGATTGAACGACAGTTCTTTGTTTTTATATTTGAAATATTTGTAAATTATGATATTTAATAGTTTTAGTTTCAAGTAAACAATACGATATGGGAAACATACAAAATAAATACACATTAGATTAAATGTAATGAGACTACAATTATAAAGTTTGAGATAAATGCTTACAATATATTTTTTATTTACCGCTGCTCTGTCCAACTTCCGAAGTAATCCAGCAAACAATATTAAATCATATTATTAGTAGTCGGTAATAATATAATGATAATGATTCTGATGACGACACTTCAACATGTGATACCCGGCGGCCAGCCGTGGTTACAAAAATATCCCTTTTTATACTCTATTTATAATATTTTATGCAATTAAAATAAATTATATTTTGCTATACATAACACACAACTGATAATAGATTTGTACACATACTTTTCAAAACGATATAATAGGAGCTCCAGCTGCAGATTCCTGTTCTATAAATTTTAAAACAAACCTTATAATTTCTTGACAAAGATTTATGTTTTACTTTGCTTTCAAATACCATGATATTTTCTTATAAATACTGCTCGTGATAGTACACGTAACTATGTGTATAAGTATATACTTCTAATAGGTACCTGTGCATTAAATATAAGTTATACACTACAAGCACTTTTCTCGAGACTGTACCACCGTTGTTTACACGAGCAAGGAACGTAAACAAGTGAGCTCCCTCCGTAGAGGTGGCCGGGTTTTGACCACTGCGCATCCTAATCTCATCGGCCATTCTAGGATGGTCAACCTGTACAAAATACAGTTTTCAGCACTTCGATCACTTTCTGTGCTGTAGTTGTTTTCATATGTTGAATAATAATATATTTGGAGTAGTAATCAGTTAGAAGGAGACATTTTTCACTTTTTGCTTCTATGAAATCTATAGCTATTCGTTCCCAAGGATACTCGGCTACCGGAATCGACAATATAGGTTCCTTTATGTCAAAGTAAACTTCATATTTCTAAGTCAGATAAAAAATTTCAAAGCTTTGCCGCCTATTACCACTAGGATAGAGCGGGGCATAGATTAAAATAAGAGATTGAGGGAAACTAGCCAGCATCAGTTATAATTTCTAATAATACTCCACTCACTCCTAAAATATTTTACGATCTAACGGTCACTACTGTTTACTTAATTTTTTACGCACATACATAATGCTGTAAAAGGGCAAGCACTTTTATGGCCGAATTTTTTGGCTTTTTTTTGGATGTCTCGCGCCGTTGGATGTCTCCTTTGTCGGGAATTTTTTATTTGACTTAGAAATATGAAGTTCACTTTACTTCTTGTATTGTTGTAGAGGGGTTGAAAAATGTAGTTGGTTTCTAGTAAATACACCAAATAGTTGATTGATTCGGCCTCTACTTGAATATGATGAATATACAAATTAATATAAAATTTGGCGAACGCAGTGTGGTTTAGATTTTCACAATTTTTATAAAAATTATTGTGAAAATCTAAACCACAGTGTGTTCGTCAAATTTAATTTTAACATTCCAAACTCCAAGTTTCTATACCTTTACCAGTTTGCTTTACTTATTTTTCCCTATTTACGTTTATTTAACCAATTCACCGAAATTAGAGCAAAATGTGATCCAGTTCCAGATCTCTTCATGATACATAAATGTACCAAATTTCAAGTCAATGTCTTAATCCGCTCCCGAGAAAACTAGCACACAAAATAAGTTACATACAGACCGACCGACCGACAGACTCAAGTTTAAAATCTCAACGTTTTATGACATTCTAAGCCTAAATCAACAAAAAATTTTTTTACTATACATTTATATTTTACTATACTTCCATCCCACTACGTGGATGTGGAAGTAATATTATTTTATTATTTTCAAAAAAGGACTATCTAATTTTTTGTAAAAATTTAAAAAAATATTTCCTAAATAGCACACAAAAGTGCGCTTACTTCCCCAATTCTTTTCACCCCTACATCTGACGGGCATTAATTATGTTCGTGAAATGTAAGTTACTACATATACATATACCACTGTAAAATTTTAGCCGTTCATGTGTGCTTATGTAACAATTGAACATTATTTTTGCTCTACTGTTATTGACAAAAATTTAAAAGAACCTCTTTGCTTTATTTTAATTAGTCAAATATAGATTAAATTGATAATAATTAATTATTAACAAGCCACATGTTTTTGCAATTTCTGCCAAATTTTACTTCAGTGGGCATTTCTTCTTAACTTCCGTGCAGATAATTTCAATTTAAATTTATCTTGCGAAACTCCATTCATCGTACATCTTTTGTTAAATAAACAATACACCTACGAAACGTAACGACGTCACTGGTGCGGTGTTTCGCTGGAAGGCGTCAAGTGCCTCGATAGTGTCTCGAAAGGGCCCGCAAGAAACTGGGCGCCAGTTCATGAATATGCAGACGAAAGCATTGTCTTTTTGACGTCCCACAGGGTTGAGCGGTTCCCTTCCTGCTGACTGTTTCCTGCCGCGACCACATCAGTACACTGCTCTTGATACTAATTTTATGAGAGACCCGTTTTTGCCGTCTAGGTATAATTTTAATTGCCAAATACTTTAACAATTAGGTAACAAAAAGCGGGTAATAGTGTAATTAATTTGTTGGGTTCATATTTTTTGCAATGGATTTAGTATTGTCTGGGTAATTTGTGTTGGATACGGTCTAGACCCGTTTGATTATTCTTGCTATAATTAATAAATATTTTAATTGATAGATTCTTTCGTTAAAGTTTGAATAGAATTAAATTTGATGCCTACTTATATTACATACAGGACGTTCCGGGCGCAGCTACATAGTTAAATTGTAATATCTTATTTCTGCTTACATTTCATCAAAAAAATACCATTTTCATATTTTCCAAACAACTTTCGTACACTCAACATCTAATATTTAATACGAAAAAATTCAGTGCATTAAAACTCACGCGATTGAAGTGAAACTTCTATGTGAAAATTATACATTGAGATCCATAAGTAAAGGATAAATTCATTAACTACGTAATTTACAATTTATGAATAAAATCCTGAAACACGTCAATTTCTCATTCTAAAATGAAATTTTTTGAGTATAATTTTATACCTCCCCTTCAACCCCATTGGAGTGACAGGTACCCCTTTACAAATTTTAAAAGGAAAGGGGGTACGTGTGATAGTTCATTTGAAAGTGTCTTTAATTCTCTATCCAGCAATACAGGGTGTTGCATAATGAACTATTTGGTTCCTTCAACCTTTTTATAATTTCGAGAACAGTTTCCAAATTATGAAGAAATAGACTCTGCAATTTTTGGAGAGCATGTAAGAGACGTTTGGCCACACGATTTCGAAATAAGGTAGTGTTTGTAAGGGTAAATCACCTGGAAGAAAGACAGTTTTGACAGAAGACACTCTGGAAGATGTTCGTGGATGTTTAGCCGTTAGTCCAACTAAACCTTTACGTGAGCTTGCTGCTTAGTCTGGTAAATGGGTATACTTATGAAACATAGCCTAATAGCTAAAAAAAATACATTTTTAGGAACGTCATGTGGTTCCGTACATAAAGCAGAGCAATAGTTACACTTGCATCCAAATAAAATTACTGTAGTGCAAGAATTATTACCCCCCGATTTTAAGAAACGAGTGAAGTACTGTCAGTGGTTCAATAATACTTTAAATAATGACGACCTTCTGGTCTTTCTTTACTGACGAAACATGGTGTCATTTAACTGGTTATATAAATTCACAGAATTATCGAACATGGTCTGCACAGGATCCTCACGTTTTAAGAGAAACAAATTTACACCCTTTTAAGGTGGGAGCTTGGGTAACTGTATCTCGTCGAAGAATAATTATACCCATTTTTTTAAATAATTCGATTAATGCTGAACAAATATTCTACAACCTTTTTTAGAGCAACTGCATGATGATGAACTGCGACCTATGGTCTCCATGATCACCTGATTTGACATCATTAGATTTTTGTTTACTTGGGTCATTAAAAAGTTCTATTTATGTAAATCGTTTTCATACACTTGACGACTTAAAAGATACAATTACTGATAAAATTAGAAATATTAAAGAAAATGAGAAGTTACTCGGGGTGGTTATTTTTATCGAAATATCCTGTATCCTAACTTTCGGTTGTAAGTCAGCAATTTATTACAATTTACCAATAATATTGGTGTTATCAAATTTTATAAAATACCAATAATTCGCTTTTCAAGTTACAATGATTCAGTAGTATAATGAACAGGTAAATAAAATACAATGAAAATCGTCAGACGAGTTCACACTGTTTACGTATACAAAGTTAAATCAGAAATATACAATATTGTGTCGTAATGTGCCTAATTCCAGTAACTAAAAGTATTATTGTGGTAACGCGAAGTCATTAAATTTGTCCTGATTGCGAATACAAAATTGCGACAAAGCTTTCTCGCTGGATTTATTGGATAACTCCATTAGAATATTTGCATATTGAATATATTTGTATATTTTGTAGTTTGAGTTATGCAGCATATATATCTGGTAATTCATTTATTTGCTACACACGGTGAAAAATACTAATGGGATTGCTGGCAAGGATACGAACGTGAATATTTTTTACAAACACAGGTCAAAAAAGTGTTTGATTGAAGGAAAATGTATTTAGTATGTTTTAATTTGTAAACAGAATATGTTTTAGTTGTAGAATTATACTTTGGATTCAACGACGTAATAACACGAAAAATTTTAAAATTCTGATTGATATCCGTTACTATTTTTCTATTCCGAAAATGTTTTAAAGTTTTCCGATTCTTTTGACTAACCATTTTGCTTATTAAAAGTGTTTTACCAAGTGAACTTGCTTTCAAACTATCATGGAAACTTATCAAAAAGAGCATACAGTATATATGTGGAAGTTACTGTTAATTTTTCGTCTTTAATATTGTTAAATAGGTATATACAGACTTATAATAATAGTTTTCTTTTTGTTTCAGGTAAGTTGCAATTTCCAAACTTCACCCCATAAAATAAACCAGCTTTAAAATTGGTAAGTTTTTTTACTTGTATACTACCTACTTGTTACTTGACAATGATTATGGTGTAGTTAATGATAAAACTTAGGGTATTTACGACTTAAGAACAATGTTAAAAATCATAAAAGTGAATCGATGGTATAAAATAGTTGTTTTGGTTCCCAAGTAACAGAAAATATATTTTTCCCTCAATTGTCAGAAAAACACGACATTTCTTAACTCATATCATGGTATTAATGTTCGACATTGTAGACATTTTTTCTACGCTGTGAGCGGCAGAAAAGTATGAAAGTACAATATATCCATAGCAACGCATATTTTGTTAAATACGTCGGTAATTCGATATTAATACAATGTGGTTTTGGTGGTGAAACTCGATATTTTTTATCTTTATTCTTTTTATAACTAATTGACGTTTGAACAAAAAATAGCATGTTTTATTTGGAGTAAAAGCCACTTGTTGTGACTCGTCAGTAATTGCTAAAGTCACTTCGCTCATCCGACAAATCACAACAGTATCACTTTTACTCCTAATAAAACAATATACTTTTTTTAATCTCCTTTAATGAACAAATTCCAGTTCAATTCAAAAATTGAGTGGCGTTTAATTTCCCTCTTTCTATGAGAAAGGTATTTTACTTCGTACCATTCGTTATAGGAGCTTTAATGCTGATTCTTATTATTTTTATTTTTTTGAGATCCTGTTGTCCACTTCGATTCTTCTCATACTCTTTAGCGTGTATTACCGTAGTAAGAAAGCAATTTCATGAAAACATATCTGTTGACCCTTAACTAGAAATTTTTTTTTTTTAAAATGACTTAAAAGTATTTCAGCTTAATAGAGTAAGCGCAGCCTCGGAGCTGCATATTAGGTGATATCTTCGGAGATATTACCTAATATGCACCATTTCAACTTCTACAATACAGGGTGAATCGGGAGGAAAGTGCCAGTAAATATTTATTACAAAAAACCTGATAGTTGTAATCCGATAAATCAAATAAAAATTGTTTTCGAATTACGGCGTCTTAAGCGTTTATTAGTAAATAACTTTCTGAGAATAACTCGTATCGTTTTTTATAAGTTTAGTCAAGTAGGCTAGCACTTTTGAATTGGCAAACATTAACTATTTACAGTTTTATAAAAGTGATATGCAATGCCACACATTTAATGGCATCTAGAATGTACAAATATGGTTTATATTATGATTTTTGCAATGGGAATGCTCGTGCTGCAGTTGAAGAATCAACAGCGATTTCTACATCGTAGAGTTCCCAGAAATATTTTTGTCACAGTCTTCAACACATTGTGTAATAGTAGTAAACTTCCCAGTGCTCGTACAATATTTGAACATGCTTGTAGATATGATGAAGATGCAGTGGAAAACATTCTTGACTTAGTGGAAAAGAGTCCCCCAACTAACAACTGTAGCTTTAAAATAATCTATAAGTTATCCTAAAAATTTATTTCCAGGACTACTTATAAACGTAAATAGTTTGGAAGAACTCTATGAAGCCGATTTAAAACCTTTGTAAAAGCACAGGGGTCGATCTAGAGAAGGGCCTACATGCATCTTTTTAAAACTACTATTAAAACTCTTAAGTTTTAATTTATTATCTAAAGATTTACTCAGAGACTATCTGAAGAGTATTATAAAACCATACTTGGTTTAGGATAGGCACTATAACAAAACTTAAGACATACACAAATGCTTTCAGCGGACTTTTTGTATTTAGTGAAATAAAAATAAATGCAAATACATCTATTCTACATGCGCTATGGGCCGCTATAGTTATATACAAGTTATAAAATGGATAACTTGCGACTACTAGAACAGTTCAGAAAAACAGTTAAAGATTGATTAATTGTAATAAATTGATGGGACTACTTAGAGTGGGCTAAAATTATCAACGAGGCTAAGTTTACTGTAGCCGTCGAATATGTATATATCTTATCCCAGTTTTAAAACTACCTATTTTAAAAAAGCAGTTGGTTTTATAAAGATTTGACCTGAAATTAATTTCATAAGCAATGGTAAAACCACAACATTTGGTTAATCTCTATAGAAGTTGAACTTAACAACTATAAAGTCTTATGGAAGTCTTGACAAATACCTTGATAAGTCAATCATAAGCCAATAAAGACTGAAAGATTTAGTTTTAATGTAAGTTCTTGAATGTCTTTTTAAAACTTTTTTTAAGACAAAACTATCTTTAAGTGCATTTGGTATCTAATAAATCTAGCATAAATCAGTGGTTAATGAGGTGGCCATTATAGAACACTGATAAATCCAAAATAAATTTAAAAAAACATTTAATTTGTTACTTGGAGCCTGGTACTAGCTCACGAAGAAATGCAGCCCAACTGGAAATTCTTCAGACCAGAGCGATCCACACAGTACATGAGCAGTAGAGAGGAGTTAGAATGGTAAAAAAAATGTCTCAGCATTTTTTATTTCCTCTATTTGCAATATTTGCCTATTAGTATTATTAACAATCTCACAAGATCTTTTTATCCTACGGCGTCGTCTTCAGGTGGCGTAGACAAAGCTGCTTTTAATGAAAAAGTGAAAGAGGCAAAATTCTTTTTTTTTTATAAATTTATTATTTCCTATATTTAGCAGATTTTTATTAGTGTGCCCGGCAATCAGTTCGGAAGAAGTTCAACAAGCTCTTGTTGGCACTAAGAACTTCGCTGCTCCGGGTCCAGACTGCATAAATAACTGGTGGTGGGAAAAATTTACTTCCACCTACCGTCGCGTCGTCTGGCTCGAGTTTTCAACTCGTGGTTGAACGAGGGGCAGCAGATTCCGGATTGGTTTGTCGAGGGACGTACCGTGCTAATCTCCAAGAAGGGAGATTTGTCCAAGAATTATAGGCCAATCACCTGTCTGAACTCCTGCTACAAAATATTTACACGTATCTTGTATGCTAGGACACTACGGTAGGTCGATCCGGTCTTTCAGCAGATCTACGAGCAGCGTGGCGCCAAAAAGGGCATGGCAGGTTTTAAAAACAGCTTGATGACAGTCCGCTGTATTACGCAGGACTCTGTGCAGTACAATCGGAATCTATATATGGCCTGGATTGATTATCGTAAGGCATTTGCTCAAATTACTACCGCTCTGGAGGACTCGCTTCACCATAACATCCGGTGCACAGCGGGTTACAACAGAGCAGGAGGTATTCAGAAGAGGAGTTTTCCAGAGAGACTCTCTGAGTCCCCTCCTCTTTTGCATCTCACTGCTGCCGATATTTGTTTGTTTGTTATATGGATGACCTCAAACTGTATGCCTCCGGAGAGCATGAACTTCAGAATGCTCTAATTATGGTCGAGGAGTACAAGCGGGCCATTGACATGGAGTTCGGGTTGGACAAGTGTGCGGTCGTCCATCTCAAGAGAGGACGATGCGGGGACTTTGCTGAAGACACGCAGCTCGCTGATGGAAGCATCCTAAGACATCTGGATGCCGGAGAGACCTACGCATATCTGGGTGTGCAACAAATGTCCGTTGTCGAGAACGAGAGGTACCGAATTTATTAGAACTTCTCGTTTCCGACAATCAGGCTAATTCAGGCCAACAAGTCTGATATAATCCTCTTCTTCCATCAAAACAAGGTAATGTTTGTGATCGAGTTATCAGCACCTGCGGAGCCAAACATCACTTTGAAAGAGGAGGAAAAACGGACCAAATACGGTGATCTCCGGTACGAGCTCCAAGTGCTGTACCCAGGCTGTACCCTTCGTCCTAATAATCGGTGTACTGGGACGTATGAAGCCCGCGCTGCTCTCGGAACTGAAGACCATACCAGCCTGTCAGAAATCAGCCGAATGGCTGGCAGGCCAAATGCAGAAGGAGTCTTGGTGTCCCTTCGTCTACTTAGGAAGGCCACACGGATCTGGAATTTACAGTCACTAACCCCACAGGTCATGGGGAGTGGCTGTAATTATCGCTGGCGCTGCTCCCGTGTGGTATCGGTCGGATAGCACGGAAGTCCTTGTCCTGGACTGAAGCCTGGGACCGAAGGGTTCATAATGGCTTGCCAAGATACTGTCTATAACACGCTAGTCTACCAAAGTCATGTCATTGTCTTGGGTATAGAGGTCCCGGATGTAAAATGCAAGGCTTGCCGGAGACACTTATGCACTTGTTATCAGCTTGTCCGGCATACGCAGTCTCGTCCCATATTCATAGACATAACGGAGCATTACGAGTGCTGTATTATCATCTACATCACTCGTATGGGATAGACGAGACACCAGTGCTGCCATATGCTACGGAGATATTGGGTCCATCGTAGGGAATGAGCAGTGCCTAATTTATTGGAACTACTCTTCCCCTACCATCAGTCAAATACAGGCAAATCAACCTGACGTAGTCCTCCTAGACCACCAACTCAAGACAATGTTTGTTATTGAATTCTTTGCTCCAGCGAAGACAAGCATTGTTTTGAAAGAGGAGGAAAAATAGATTAAATATCGAGACCTTCTCTTCGAGCTCCGCAGACTCTATCCAGACCACACTAATAAGTTAGTGACGGTTATTATAGGATCCCTCGGTGAAGTGAGACAAACATTGCTTTCAGAATTGATGAAGATACCGGCGTGTCAAGACTCGGCAGAAATCTTGGCCGGAAGCATGCAGAAGGCCATTGGATCGTTACGTCTGCTCAGAGCACACGATTCGCGGACCCAGTGATCGCTAACTCTGCGGTGTAGTGAGTGGTCCCTGGTACTACCCTCTCTGATATCAGAGATAGAGAGAAGGGCGACTGGCTTCTGTAATAAAAAGAAATAATAATAATAATAATAATAATAAAGAATTTATTGCCCTACAGAATCTAGTTACAGGACAATTTTACAAAATAAAAATAAATTTCATAAATGAAAAGTATACAATATAAGATATAAAATATAGAAAATATAAAATATAAAAGTACAAAATAATTATTTAGTTAGAATAGCTTAATATTACGGTTATGTACTTAACTGTAGGTTACGATCTTCGTATTTCGGACACACAGTTCTATGGTTGTGGAATAATTATTTAAATAAAAAGTAACCATGTCACAATGGTCACCAATAGAGTTATATATTTCCATCATGGAATAAATGGGTGATTTAACAAGCATGTTTGTTTGTCTAGTGCAAAAGTAAAGGTTTGACGCGAGTGGAATGATAATATTAATTTGCCATATGAGTTCTGGAGAATCTACTGTATTATCAATTAGTTTGTAAATCAACATTAAATTTGAGATAATTCTTCTCTTTTCTAATGAATCCAAGTTAAACCGTGATAACATTAAATTATTTGTATATCCCTGTTCGGAGCATTGGTGATCTATTTTAAAGATAAATGTTTAAGAAATTTCCGTTCACAAGATTCTAATGATTGTGAATATTTTTCATAAATGGGATTCCATATTGCTGAAACATACTCGAAGGCACAATACACCAATATAATGCTTCTAATGCTTTTGTATTAGTCAAATTTTTTGAATTTCTTATAACAAAACCGAGTGTTTTTAACGCAGATTTAGTAATTGAGCTAATGAATCCTGTGAACTCCAATTTGCAGTCGAACAGAGAATCACCTATTAGGAGAGAATAACCTATTATTTTTTGGCAAAATAATTTACAAGCATTATTAGATATATTCCTCTAAACATCAGAAATTCTGTGCATTCTCAGCACGACGGAGCTCCGTCACATTCTGCTCATCTGATCAAGCAGCATTTAAATAGAACTTTTTCAGGACGACGAATTAGTCGCAGTGGTCCTATTAGTTGGCCGTCAACTTCTCCACACCTCACACCGTTTGAATTTTGTTTGCGGGGAAGGGCAAAATGTGTATAAATCAAAACTGGACAATTGCGATGCGTCAATTCCTCGAATTGTGGTTGCTGCAGCGCAAATAATAGGTTGACGCTAGTCCTAGGTAAGCTTTCTTAGAGCAAAAGAGATATTTGACAAATCAAAAAACAATGTCTTCGAAGAACTGCCAACTTCTAGACGCTAACAATTGAGTATGACAACAAACAGCAATATCTACAAAAATAATTAGCAAACTCCTGTTGGAGACAAGAGGTTTAGGCTTAAAAGTAAGCCATTCTCTGAAAACTGAAAAGTTATATTGCAGTCGTGATATCTAATTCTACCAGACTAATATTTATTTCGTTGAAAATGTATCTGTAAAATAATTCCAAATAAAATTTAATCTCAGTGATTATTTTTTATTTAATTTCCTCTCTAAATGCTAGACATCGAAAGTGGTTGGCTTTTAATTAGTTTGCGTTCTCCCAGCACTTTAATTACACTTTACGGATATAATTCCTGTAAATTAAAAAAAGGAAAATATACAAATCCAATTTTAACTTTCACTTTAATAACTCGTAACTGGAAGTGCCTAATGGCAACTAAACTTTCCAGAGAGGAAGTGAAATAGTCGATACGCGACAGCCTTCTTTCACGGTAATCCCCAAGCTTTTCCAATACTGAAATATGACCATACCAACTTCGTGACCCATATTTCCGTAACATATTTCTAACATATTTTAATGCCATTCTTTTTGACGCCTTTTTTATATAAACGACTTTTAAAATCAGGGACAAATGGGCTTACTGCATATGTATATCTTTATTAGCACTTAAATTAGTATTTGAAGATCACCGTTGGTTATTTAGCATACTAAAAATATTTATTAACCTAATGAATAAAGTTAACAACCATGTTTACATTGTTTTTGTAGGAAATTCGAAGTTGGTACTGACGGTTTTTAGAACTAAACTTTTTATTGGTTGAACGTGTGGAAGAAACAATAGATACTTACCAAAATCAAATTAGTCTAATAAATAACCAAACTACAAAAAAAATCCCATCCCGTTGAATTTTTGCATGCAGTGAGATATCCTTATTTTAAACAATCCCTCAAAGTCCCTATCAATACCCGTAAGCATAATTTTGCATAGGGGTTAAAAGGGAGTGAAATAGTTATTTTTGATGCTAGATTGCGAAATACCATTTTTGTTAAACAGTTAAATTCAAATCTTTCCTGAATATTCCCCCGCCCTACCAACCTCGGATTTTCTTGAACCCAGTACCTAGTATTATTTCTGTTAAACATACCTTGCTTCGTAAATCTACTTTCATCTGAATATAAAATATGAAAACGAAAACCTGGGTTTTGTTGTACTGCATTTAAGAACCAGTTGCAATATACTATCCTCTTGTCGTTATCATCTCCATGAAGATGTTGGTGTATTTGGTATTTATAAGACCGAAACTTATGTTTCTTTAAAATTCTGCAAACCGAAGACTGACTAATGTCGCATTCCATTGACAATTCCCTTGTTGATGTTGTTGGGTGTACCATCACAAATCCTAATACATCAATTTCTTTGTCCTCACTTACAATAAATGTTTGATGGTCATCTTGTTGATTGGGTTCGTTTCTTAATTCTTGTTCCACTCTGACAAACAAGTGTCTGCTTGGATGACGTCTGTTGGGATATCGTTGCTGATACAGTTCTGCAGCTGCAGTTAAATTTTTGAGACGCTTTCCATATATCAGTAACATATCGACCTTTTCATTTCTACTAAAATTATTAATTTTCTTTAATTTTTACTCAAAGAGATTTTCGCAACGCTTTATTTTGTATCTGTTTGACAGCTGATATTGTTTTATTACATTCAATGGCCAATATGATTTTTCCAATGTTATTAGGTTACCAGATTTACACAGAAATGTGCGATTTTAGTTTCCAAAGCCCACTAATCTATTATCTATTAGCCGCATGTTTCTAAAAGCTTGGTTGCATTGTATTTTGGCTGAAATCTCAAATATTTCTGAGCGGATTTTCAAAATTGGTATCATTAGATTCGTATGAAAATGAGTTATTTAAAAATGTTGGTGAATGATTAAATTCCCATTTAAAAAAACCGAGTTAGTGGGTAAAAATCACATTTAAAAATTTTAAACGCCTCTAGAGAATTAAGTAATGCAATCATATTGCTCTTTTTATTTTTATAGTAACGTAGCACACAAACTAAAACATATTTTGGGTACCGCAGCACTCTGGATTCAGAAATAGATTTTTTAATAAAATTTTTAATGTTTATCAAAAAGTGACCAAAATGGATGTATTGTATTCAAAATATCCTCTAGATTCCAAAAATGTAAAAATATATAGGGTATTCCATTTAAAAATCGAAAGTTGTGGGCATTTCCGGTCAATCCGGATGTGCACCAAACTTGATTTTTTATTGAAAAGATGGCATTTTAGTCGTGTACTAAGGCCTCCAAATTTCAATTTTCTATTCCAAATATTTTAGGAAATATCGGGGCGAGCGCAATTCTTGACTCACCCGGTGTACTAGAAGCCAAGGCCTTCGATTTTTTTATAATATTTTTATTTCCTCCCACCACCCCCACCCACTCCATCATTAAAAGGGTTGATAAAATAAAATTGAGATTTTCACTTAAAATTCGGTACATGTATGTACTATTACGACATCTATAATTAGATAATATTATGAGATGATTCCGTTGAGGGGTTGGGGGTTAAATAGGGATAAATATAGTAAAATAAGTAAAGCAAACTGGTAAGAGTACAGCAACTTGGAATTTGGTGTATATACTAGAAGTCAAAGCCTCTAATTTTTGTATAATATTTTTCAACTCTCCCACAACCCCCACTCCAAAATAAAATAGAGATATTCACTTGAATTTTGGTACAGGTATATATTATAACGACACCTGGAACTTGATTATATTTTAAGATGATTTTGTTTAAGGGTTCGGGGTTAAATAGGGATGAATATGGGAAAATAAGTAAAACAAGCTGGTAAGAGTGCAGAAACATGGGATTTGATGTATGTACTAGAAGCCAAGGCCTCAGATTTTTTTAAAACATTTTTCCACCCCTCCTCTACCCCCATACCATTATTAAAGGGGTTGATAAAATATAATTGACATATTCACTTAAAATTTGTTAGGCGTATGTATAACGACGTCTGGAACTAGATTATATATTTAGATGATTCCGATAGGAGGGGGGGGGGGGTGTATTGAGGACAATAGGTGGAGGAAGCTAATAAGTGTCCAGAAACTTCATTCTTGGCGTATATGCTAGAAACCACCATTTCAATTTCTTCATGACATCTGCCTCAAATATTGTTAAAATTTTATGACCAATCATTTCCACATACCAGAGCGCAAATATAGTCAAAATATTTTCCTTTAAGAAGACTTGGGTGTAAAGTCTGGATGTGGAAGTAGTGATTCCTTAGGCAGCGGTTTTAAATGTTTATTAGTGCAGTTTGTGAACTATGAATAGGGCCCCAACATATCTGTATTCTGACTTTGATAACACTAAAGAATAATATAACAAGAGTAAACATTATCCAACTTACTGCACTTTTTATATAATTGTTGCACATTCTATACGATACTCTTCACTGTTTTTCTTGTAAATAATATTAGTTTCAGACATTTTTTGTCTAATTACAAAACATAAAAAAAATGTTTTTCTCAAATTTAAAAAATTAATAACTTTCTTATGTAACAATCAAAAACAATAGATTTCTTCCTCTAGCTAACACTAACGGACCGACAGACGGACGAACTGATAGACGGACGGACATTTTGAAAGTTTGAGAATTCGATTACCAACACAGTGATATGAAAATGTTTTCTCTATGAGCAATATTACCGGTTTTAGAAATGTGCCGATCGAATTCAATATACTCTTCGTTTTGTATTTGCCAAGAGTATAATAATAATTCACATGTATGAACCTTGTTAAAAAGAATTATGTTTCGTAAAACAAATCCTAGAGCTTTAAAAGATGTTGTAAACGTCGAATTTACGTGATAAATGGATGTTAATTTTGAATAAAAGATTGCCCCAAGATCTTTGATAATATCTGGTCTGTTGAGAGATAGGTCATCGGGATGTTACTTAGTGATTAACGGGATAAGAATGAATCTAATTTTACGTTAGTTCTTGGTATAAAATAATTTTTAATATGTGTACACTAATAGAGATATTAGCTAATACAACGATTGCAGGCGTATTTCCTACTTAGATTTGTTAAAATATATATTCTCGTATTTTCTTCTTATATCTGACGTTTCATTAACTTTTATGATTTTTCGCCGTTGCCGGGATATTTTTATTTCTCTAATCTTTGATCTGAAACTATACTATTGTTTTCTTATTCCTTAAGTAAAACCCGGAATCAGAGTTGAAATATACACTTTTATTTTTTCCGTTTTATTGCTTAATCTCTTGGAAACCAAGGAAATTTTTCTGAGTGGATTTGTTTCACAAATGTTTGAATAAATATTTTTATCGTTTACTGGTAGTTGATAGTTTCTCAGCGTTTACTTAAATTGTATTAGGAGCCCTATCAGAATATTTCCCAGAACATAAAGCAAATAAATAAGAATATACAGATTCGAATTTCCCGCCATAGTGAATGATGACCTCAAGTGGCTGAGGAGCGTGGGGGGCATGGCTTAAAACCCATTGTGGTCTAATCTGGTACCACACTTATTTTCGTGCTCTATGGGTGACCTACACCCTCTATTATTTTTGCCATTGGGGCTACATTTAAGTTTCTCAAAGGGTAATACTGATACATACTAATAGATAGTCGAAGAGACAACTGCATTCTTTGGATATGATATATATAGGGTGACACATTTAAGATGAGGACACCCCTGTATTGAATTTATATTTTGAAGTAGAGGTTTGAATTTTGGTACAAAGATAGAACTTCAGGACCTGCATTTCTTAGGGTACTCAATTGAAATGTCAGATGAACCTCAGTCTATTGCTATCTCGTAAATAGGACATATTCTCAATATTTACATTTGCTTTGGAGATATCGGAAAAAGTTGCTAGAAAAAGTTGTTCTGAATCTGATTTTAACCGAATTTCAATGCAAAATTCGAATTTTGAAATTCTTTCAAATTATCACTCGGAAGTTAAACTTTTTTTCATTTGTTTTTACTAGCAAGCCATGGAAACAATTAAAATTATCAACGTGAAAAAAGCGACGATAAATTATTTATTCAAGAAAATTCGAGCAGGAGTTCAAATTATCGTAAGTAGTCTCTTTCAACTATCCCACCTTAAATAACTTCATTATTTCAAATTTTTATATTAAATTGAGATATACTAGTGCTAGTATACTAACGCCATTAACTTCAAATTAACATTAATTGTAGAAATTGACAACTTGTTATCATAGTTTGCTAGTGAACACTGATAAAAACTCGAACTTCCTGGTGAAAATGACAAGAAAGGGTATCTCGGAATATGATATAGGTGAAATGCCCCTTGGTACGAATTTTGGAATAAGCTTAATAGGATGGTTTCTTGGGTCTAAAAAATAAGGTCTACAGGCTCCATATATCAAGATTGTCTCTCTGCCCAAGAGAGGGCCCATCTTAATTTTTATTTTCTGTACAAAAATGGAAGCAATTTCTTATTCTGAAATAAATCGTGCATATAGTAATCTTAAAGCTCTTTAGTCTCAATTTCTCTATTGAGCCGCACTAAGCCCCTTAAAAATATTTTTAATTTTCTTAAAGTCGAATATTTTTAATGAAACATATTCTTTATAGGATTTTGCAAACAGCAGAATAAACTATCTATGACAACTAAAATAAAAACTGTTTGTAAAATTTTTGATTTACAATCTTTGCATTCTTTCGATAACCTGAATTCTGGTTATGCTAGCAATTAAAATCCTAAAATCAATTTGTCTTTCTTATTTGACAATTCTCATTCTAATTCTAGTTTCTACACAGTCCCCTACGCCTATGCAGAATAAACCATAACCCCCTACGGCTATGAAGATTCAGTTAAAATGAGAACAAAGGCCTAAAATGAATTTATTTACATACCTCGTCTTTTGGGAAATTTTTCATTGAAATGTATTATATTTTCATGAAATCTATCATTCTGTCTTTTTGGAAATGCTTAGCTTTTGAAATTGTTGCAGGGCTCACAGATAAAAGGGGAATATGTAAAAAGAATTTAAATTTAGAGGCTGATGTATCGGCTATACTGCAGGGTAGGGTGGTCACCCTGTGCCCTGAACACAATTTTTATGCTTTACGTGCAGTCCTCTCTCTGCATTCAATTAGTGGCGAAAGAGGCTCACACGGCCGACTAGACAAGTCCTTGGGGAGTGAATTCGATAAATTGGAGCTTTGGATGTAGGCTGGTGAAAACAAATACGCGTCTTGCTATAACAGATTTAATTATTATATTTAGGTACGCTTACAGCCAAATCCCACAGAAATAACATTACACACAATCAATGTATCTAGATGTGTGGCCCACACTTAACCTAACACAAAATGTACGACAACTTAAAACTAATAAAATCTTAACTAATAATATGCAAAATATGACCCCCAAAATATACTGGCTTAGACGATTGCATTAAAATACTGAATAATAACGTAAAATGAACAAAATAATGTGAACTAGGTAAGTGACGATAGGTTAAATTGACTAACAGGAAAAAATTGCAAGCGTGGTGTTCAAAACTACTAAAAATTTAATTGGTTAGGTGCAAAATATCTACTGACAATTCAAAATTAATGTGTAAAATATTAGGTGCAATATGTGGAAAAACCTGTAGTTACGTGGGTCGAATGACAGCAATTTAGTACTGCAAAAAACTTGATGTGCTCTCTATGCGTCACGTAGAAGGTGGGATGTGATATCAGGTCCCTCATTATGCCATTTAAAGACCCTTACCTCCAGCAGGTTTCACAATGTATACCCTAGGCCTACCAGGGGAGCGTAGCTTCCAATGGAACCAGGCAGGAGAGTCTCACCGGTAAAACTCAGGATTCCAAATTCAACGAACAGCTTGCCAACCAAGTTTCAGCAAAACCAAAGTTCACATACAGATGTACAAATAACCAAAAAGGTAAGACGTAGGGTCACACATACAGGAAACGATACCAGTAAAAGTCCAAAATAAAATTGACGTAAAGGTAGGAGTGAAAATGAAATTAAAAAGAACAAAAAGCCCTGCAATAAAGAGATAGCGAACATTACAAATTTATTCATTTCAAAGGCATACCTTAGATGTTGAGTGGGCTTAAAGAATTCCTTTGCCATGTGCTTCCAGTAAGTTGATTTATCCGAAAAATTCCGTAGCAGTACTTCCCAACAGAAAATAATACAAAATATCAAAATAAAATACTGCTAAATTTGTCACTACAGCACCATATCCCATTAAAGGAGCAAATTCACAAAATACTCACGTGCTCAGCGACACAACTTA